>SJYX01023926.1:24762-67299 GCA_006410675.1 Oreotragus oreotragus | reverse complement strand
AAAAAAGAAAGAGAAAAATATGCTAAGAGAAAGTGTTTACTTGAAACCAACTCAAATGTTTACACTAGAAACCAACTTTAAAATACCTTTTGAATGAGGTTTGCCTTGAGGACATGAAAGAGTATTCAGTTGTTTTAAGTTGTTTCAGAAACTGTTACTTATATAGTTACTTGCCTTACACATGTGTCCAGGTCAAAGAAGGCATGTCGTACATTTATTTCAGCATTTTTCATCTGAATTTTTTAAAACTAGGCGTCTGAAGTCACTTTGAGAAATTTGAAAAAGGCACATGAAGCACCTAGCTTATTCTGCCACCTTGTGGATAAAATAGTAAACTCTTTACACCAACAATTTCCAAATAAAGTATTTTTTTACCTTAGGAAATTTCCAGTATTTCATAAGTAGGAATCCCTAAGAACACTGTTTTTAAATACATGTTTTTTGATAAATATATAGATATTTAAGGTAATATAGTGCTTTCTTTGGGGCTTCCTTGGCAGCTCAGATGGTGAGAAATCTGCCAGCATTGTGGGAGACTCAGGTTTGATCCCTGGGTCAGGAAGATCCCCTGGAAAGAAAATGACTACTCACTTCAGTATTCTTGCCTGGAGAATTCCATGGACAGAGAGCTTGGCGGGCTACAGTCCATGAGGTTGGAGAGTCCTACATGACTGAGTGACTAACACACACACAGTGATTTCTTTCACATGTAAAGAAAGGAGAGTTAATTTAATTGTGAGTTCCTGGGACACATTTAAGGCTAGAAAGCTAATGTAATTAAATGCTGCAATTTTAAGTGAGCAATTGAAGGGAGGTGATGTTTTCCCAAGACCACCATCTGTTTAGGCTTGCTATTTGAATGCTGTCAAAAAAAAAAAAAAAAGATACAGTAGCATTAAGACCAAAACTTAGTTCATTCAGAGACAACAGCTAATGTCTAGAGAATATCTGAATACATATGCTCTCTTTAACACCATGAATTGTAGCCTAGAGAATTTCATTTAACTATTTGTCTTGTCTTTCACCCACATATTTTTGCCCTACACCACATAAGAACAAAAGATGTGATTTTTAATCTTCTCACTCAATAGCATTTTTTTGCCACAAAAAGGCCCTTGTTTTTAAGTGGCTCTGGATTGCTTTTGAGTTAATGCTTTAAAATTATTTCAGAGCTAGGAAACATTAATTTCGTTAGAATAACATTTTAACAAAAGAAATATATTAACTTCTAATTCATTGGCTGGCTAATTGATCTTCTCTCACATGCTCCTTTCACTCTTCCACTCCATATCCACGTGTATACTCTCCAGGTAATTAATCTCTTCTCTTTTGAATTTCTGATTGTTTAAAAAAGTAGCCTAGACTGAGAAGATTTTTGGGGTTTTTAATCTTAATTCTTCAATCTCTCCTAGTGTAAATGATTCTTTTCCATCATTTGGAGATATACTTGTCTAAATATTATTGTTTCACATATAAAACACTTGCAAACACTGAACCAGCAAAACTGGATACTTGATAGCCTCCTGTCCTCTCTACTCCTATGAAGACCTTGAGCCCCAGGGCATGTGACTCAACCACTGGGGCCAGAGAAACTCTGTTTTTTGTTTGTTTGTTCGTTTAACCATTGTTGATCTTTTGAGACGTTCAGTTCAGTTCAGTTCATTCAATCAGTCCTGTCTGACTCTTTGCGACTCCATGAATCAGAGCACGCCAGGCCTCCCTGTCCATCACCAACTCCCGGAGTTCACTCAAGCTCATGCCCATCGAGTCAGTGATGTCATCCAGCCATCTCATCCTCTGTCGTCCCCTTCTCCTCCTGCCCCCCAATCCCTCCCAGCCTCAGAGTCTTTTCCAATGAGTCAACTCTTCCCATGAGGTGGCCAAAGTACTGGAGTTTCAGCTTTAGCATCAGTCCTTCCAATGAACACCAGGGACTGATCTCCTTCAGAATGGACTGGTTGGATCTCCTTGCAGTCCAAGGGACTCTCAAGAGTCTTCTCCAACACCACAGTTCAAAAGCATCAATTCTTCAGCGCTCAGCTTTCCTTCAGTCCAACTTTCACATCCATACATGACTGCTGGAAAAACCATAGCCTTGACTAGATGGACCTTTGTTGGCAAAGTAATGTCTCTGCTTTTGAATATGCTATCTAGGTTGGTCATAACTTTTCTTCCAAGGAGTTAACATGTTTTATTTTTATGGCTGCAGTCACCATCTGCAGTGATTTTGGAGCCCCAAAAAATAAAGTCTGACACTGTTTCCACTGTTTCCCCATCTATTTCCCATGAAGTGATGGGACCGGATGCCATGATCTTCGTTTTCTGAATGTTGAGCTTTAAGCCAACTTTTTCGCTCTCCTCCTTCACTTTCATCAAGAGGCTTTTTAGCTCCTCCTCACTTTCTGCCATAAGGGTGGTGTCATCAGCATATCTGAGGTTATTGATATTTCTCCCGGCAATCTTGATTCCAGCTTGTGTTTCTTCCAGTCCAGCGTTTCTCATGATGTACTCTGCATATAAGTTAAATAAGCAGGGAGACAATATACAGCCTTGACGTACTCCTTTTCCTATTTGGAACCAGTCTGTTGTTCCATGTCCAGTTCTAACTGTTGCTTCCTGACCTGCATACAGATTTCTCAAGAGGCAGGTTAGGTGGTCTGGTATTCCCATCTCTTTCAGAATTTTCCACAGTTTATTGTGATCCACACAGTCAAAGGCTTTGGCATAGTCAATAAAGCAGAAATAGATGTTTTTCTGGAACTCTCTTGCTTTTTCCATGATCCAGCGGATGTTGGCAATTTGATCTCTGGTTCCTCTGCCTGTTCTAAAACCAGCTTGAACATCAGGGAGTTCACGGTTCACATATTGCTGAAGCCTGGCTTGGAGAATTTTGAGCATTACTTTACTAGCGTGTGAGATGAGTGCAATTGTGCGGTAGTTTGAGCATTCTTTGGCATTGCCTTTCTTTGGAATTGGAATGAAAACTGACCTTTTCCAGTCCTGTGGCCACTGCTGAGTTTTCCAAATTTGCTGGCATATTGAGTGCAGCACTTTCACAGCATCATCTTCCAGGATTTGAAACAGCTCAACGGGAATTCCATCACCTCCACTAGCTTTGTTCTTAGTGATGCTTTCTAAGGCCCACTTGACTTCACATTCCAAGATGTCTGGCTCTAGATTAGTGATCACATCCTCATGATTATCTGGGTCGTGAAGATCTTTTCTGTACAGTTCTTCTGTGTATTCTTGCCACCTCTTCTTAATATCTTCTGCTTCTGTTAGGTCCATACCATTTCTATCCTTTATCGAGCCCATCTTTGCATGAAATGTTCCCTTGGTATCTCCAATTCTCTTGAAGAGATCTCTAGTCTTTCCCATTCTGTTGTTTTCCTCTATCTCTTTGCATTGATTGCTGAAGAAGGCTTTCTTATCTCTTCTTGCTATTCTTTGGAACTCTGCATTCAGATGCTTATATCTTTTCTTTTCTCCTTTGCTTTTCGCCTCTCTTCTTTTCAGTGCTATTTGTAAGGCTTCTCCAGACAGCCATTTTGCTTTTTTGCATTTCTTTTCCATGGGGATGGTCTTGATCCCTGTCTCCTGTACAATGTCACGAACCTCATTCCATAGTTCATCAGGAACTCTGTCTATCAGATCTAGGCCCTTAAATCTATTTCTCACTTCCACTGTATAATCATAAGGGATTTGATTTAGGTCATACCTGAATGGTCTAGCGGTTTTCCCTACTTTCTTCAATTTAAGTCTGAATTTGGAAATAAGGAGTTCATGATCTGAGCCACAGTCAGCTCCTGGTCTTGTTTTTGTTGACTGTATAGAGCTTCTCCATCTTTGGCTGCAAAGAATATAATCAATCTGATTTCGGTGTTGACCATCTGGTGATGTCCATGTGTAGAGTCTTCTCTTGTGTTGCTGGAAGAGGGTGTTTGCTATGACCAGTGCATTTTCTTGGCAAAACTCTATTAGTCTTTGCCCTGCTTCATTCCGCATTCCAAGGCCAAATTTGCCTGTTACTCCAGGTGTTTCTTGACTTCCTACTTTAGCATTCCAGTCCCCTATAATGAAAAGGACATCTTTTTTGGGTGTTAGTTCTACAAGGTCTTGTAGGTCTTCATAAAACCGTTCAACTTCAGCTTCTTCAGCATTACTGGTTGGGGCATAGACTTGGATAACTGTGATATTGAATGGTTTGCCTTGGAAACGAACAGAGATCATTCTGTCGTTTTTGAGATTGCATCCAAGTACTGCATTTCGGACTCTTTTGTTGACCATGATGGCTACTCCATTTCTTCTGAGGGATTCCTGCCCGCAGTAGTAGATATAATGGTCATCTGAGTTAAATTCACCCATTCCAGTCCATTTTAGTTCGCTGATTCCTAGAATGTCGACGTTCACCCTTGCCATCTCTTGTTTGACCACTTTCAATTTGCCTTGATTCATGGACCTGACATTCCAGGTTCCTATGCAATATTGCTCTTTACAGCATCAGATCTTGCTTCTATCACCAGTCACATCCAGAACTAGGTATTGTTTTTGCTTTGGCTCCATCCCTTCCTTCTTTCTGGAGTTATTTCTCCACTGATCTCAAGTAGCATATTGGGCACGTACTGACCTGGGGAGCTCCTCGTTCAGTATCCTATCATTTTGCCTTTTCATACTGTTCATGGGGTTCTCAAGGCAAGAATACTGAAGTGGCTTGCCATTCCCTTCTCCAGTGGACCACATTCTGTCAGACCTCTCCACCATTACCAGCCTGTCTTGGGGGACCCCACATGGCATGGCTTAGTTTCATTGAGTTAGACAAGGCTGTAGTCCATGTGATCAGATTGACTAGTTTTCTGTTATTATGATTTCAGTGTGTCTGCCCTCTGATGCCCTCTCACAACACCTACCATCTTACTTGGGTTTCTTTTACCGCAGTAGCTGCTCTCGGCCGCCGCGCCTGACCTTGGGTGCAGGGTAGCTCCTCTCGGCCACACTTCTGCGCGATCCATCACAGCCAGCGTGCTTCTTCGAGAAGCAGGCCTTTTAAAATAGAACTACTCTGGTCCATCGGGCTTCCCTGGTGGCTCAGACAGTAACGAATCTGCCTGCAATGCGGGAGACCTAGGTTCAGTCCCTGGGCTGGGATGATCCCCTGGAGGAGGACATGGCAGCCCACTCCAGCGGTCTTGACTGGAGAATCCCCATGGACAGAGGAGCCTGGTGGGCTACAGACCATGGGGTTGCAAAAGGTCGGACTCAACTGAATGCTTAGCAGCACAGGACAGGACAGCACTCTGGTTCCTCACCCTTTGTCTTCACTTCTCTTTCAGGAACGATCTCACAGCCCAAGGATAATATCCGCCTTCTTGATGTGCCTGTCTAGTCTTTCTTCCTGTCTGATTTCCCTTGTGTCCCTTACCATGAGTGTATGTATCCATGTATATCTGCCAGATCTTTTAATCGAAGCTTGTGATCAACTCAGTTATCTCAACTGCCTGTTCATTTTTCCCCTGTAAGAGGATTATAAGAAGGTGACACTATATCCAGGTTTGTCAGGACAATCCCAAATTACGCCTATTATCCTGACTCAACTATTGAAAAACATGTTCATTCCCAACATTGTCCTGATTTGGACAATAAATTATATTACACTTAATATCATATATATTTACTTCTTAAGTGAGAGTATATTTATATCTCCATCAATATCAGGTTTGACCATGTCACATGTTTTATCCAATGAGATATGAGTTAAAGAGACCAATCCTGGCTCTGAGAAGAAGCTTTAAGAGTCAGTGCAAGTTTCTTTGACATCTTTTGATCTGTCTCTGTGCCACAGGAATAGCCTATTTCATATTAGAGCTGTCCCTTCAGCCTGAGTTCTGGATTGAGAAGCACTTCATTCTGGACCAGAGTAAAGCTACCCCTACAAGCTGCCATCCACATGTTGCATGAATGACAAATGTATATGATTGAGAACTACTAAGATTTGGGGATTTTTTTTTTTTTTTAGTACTCTAGAATCATGTAGCAGAAACTTCTTTATTTGTTTGATTCTTAAATCTTAAAAGCAATCCTCATGGGTGTGCGATTCACTTTTTTATGAATAATTCTGTACCTATTTCTGGCATACTCCAGGAGGCAGCATGTTGTTAGGCAAGAGTTAACTTTGAAACCACATCAGACAGTAGAACGATGGAAAACAAGGAAGAGAAGGAGGCTTTAACAGCAACTTGTGCCATTACTGCCCCCATCTCTAACCCTCTGATGAGATAAGCTCACCATCATTTTTTTTTTAACAGTCTAAGAGTCTACATTAAAAAAAATTTTTTTTTAATTGTAGGCTAATTACTTTACAATATTGTATTAGTTTTGCCATACATCAACATGAATCTGCCACAGGTATACACGTGTTCCCAATCCTGAACCCCCCCCCCTTCCCACCTCCCTCCCCATACCATCACTCTGGGTCACATCAGTGCACCAGCCCCAAGCATCCTGTATCCATACCTCACGATCATGCATCTTTTCTCCCAATTCTGAGTATCTACTGCCAGGTTGATAAACCCATAGAAAAATAAATGCTTTTCTGAAACTGTGTAAAGAAAATGAAACATTCTGGTAGAGCAAAACTGGAAGAGTAGAATCCTGTATGAAGTCTAGGCAGAGCCTAACACTTCTTGCCTCCTCACTCTTAGTAAAGCAGTACACCACTCATGGGATGTGTTTTTAGCTCCACCTTGCCTCACATATTTTCTTACCACCAGGTGGCTCTCCAAGCCTACCGGTTCAATAAATACAAGTGATTTTTTCCGTATACACTTTCTTTTTGTAAAATTCTATAGTTATTTATAATTAACTCTTGTTGGGGTACAATCCGTTTACAAATATTGTGTTAGTTTCTGTTATACTATACAGCAAAGTGAGTCAGTTATACATATACCCATTCTTTTTTAAGATTCTCTTCCTATAGATCATTACAGAGTATTGAGTTCCCTGTACTATACACTAGGTTCTTATTAGGTATCTACTTTATATATACAGCATATATTCTCAGTATTTCCAGAAGACCACATTTTTACTTTTCTGGAAGAGACTAAATGATCACTCTCTAGAATACTGAATGTTCATTCAGTCATTTATTTCTCAATAATTAAAGGCTTACATGAGGCTCTGTTGTGTAACCTGTTTCATAGCATAATAACAGAATGTCTCCAACTCATACTTTAGTTCTTCCCAGCCATGTCCCAAGTACTCCATGTTACTTCTTATTAATAACTTATACAACTCATTTTTGTAACAAGTCCATAATTGAGTAATGTTTTGTACTTTGTGCCCTTCTGTATTATACAGTCACCCAGAGCAGGGTGTAAGCAGATGCTCTTTCCCTCCATCGGTAAAGATTTGAGGCCACTGATGCTATCATACTCATGTATTGGAAGCAGTGAATGTAAAAGAGGTGTATCAGGAGGAATTCTAAATTAAAAAGAGAAAGAAGAAGAAATTGTACTGCTGTCAGAAAGTTAAAGGGATTTAAATACAAGCCTATCAAAGAGACTGACACAGAACAACTAAAGAATTAACCAAAGATATTAGAACAATCAGAAAAGTTTTTCCCCAAAGTCAGTGGTAAGAAATTTTTGAAGGAAGAGCATGATGATTAATTTCAAATATAAAAAAAAAATCAAGTGTGATAAGGATAGGAAAATCCTCTATACATTTGAAAATTGGGATGTTATTGGTAACAATAACAGTGGGGTGATAAGAATACTAGTCAGATTAAAATGGGTTCCAGAGTCAATGGTTGTAAAGAAGTGAAGGAAAATGAGATAGCTAGGCAGAGAAATAATCAAGTTAGAGATACTTTCCTATGTTTAATGTAAGGAAAGGCTGAGCATATTTTTAGACTAAGAGAAAAAATTCAAGAGAATCAGAGAGTCTTATGGTATGTTGAAGAGAGTGGATAATACACTGCAATGCAGCTTTTCACTCATTAAATTTGCTTTCTTGACAAAAATTTGGGGAAAACGCTTCTCTCATATATTGTCCATGAGAGTGTAAATTTCTCATAGACTCCATTTAAGGCAACATTGGGACATTTATCTCACTAAAAATGCACATCATCTTTTATTAAGCATATCCACTTTTAGAAATTTATCCCAATTTCACACATATGTGAAACAATGCATACTCAAGATTATTTAATTTGTTCATATTCGGTAAAGTGGCATACCTAGCAATAGTCAGTGATTTAACCAATTCATGATACATACAAACAATAAAATAGAATGCAGCTTTCGGAAACAAATGACTAAGCTGTATATTTACTAGTACAGAGAGATTTCCAGGACACAATATGATAAAAATATAGTGAGTGATGGTATGTATAAGCTGACTATACATCGTGTATAATGAAAATGGAATCAGAATAGATATTCATTTTTGTTTGTATAGAGACAGGGAGGCTATGCAAAGACTCAGAAGTAACTAAAACTGAGGGTCACCTTGTATGGTGGATGGATGGTGGTATGGAAAATTGTGTGGAAATTTGGCTGGTGGGGAACATGTGTAGGTGGGTTCTTTCCACTTCATTCCTTATATTTTAAAATTGTTTTCTTTCAAAAATTTTAAAAATATATTAAAATAATTATAAATGAGTTGAAACCTTGAAGAAAAAATGAAAGAGTATGGGATACTTTACAATATTGTATTAGTTTTGCCATACATCAACATGAATCTGCCACAGGTATACACGTGTTCCCAATCCTGAACCCCCCCCCCTTCCCACCTCCCTCCCCATACCATCACTCTGGGTCACATCAGTGCACCAGCCCCAAGCATCCTGTATCCATACCTCACGATCATGCATCTTTTCTCCCAATTCTGAGTATCTACTGCCAGGTTGATAAACCCATAGAAAAATAAATGCTTTTCTGAAACTGTGTAAAGAAAATGAAACATTCTGGTAGAGCAAAACTGGAAGAGTAGAATCCTGTATGAAGTCTAGGCAGAGCCTAACACTTCTTGCCTCCTCACTCTTAGTAAAGCAGTACACCACTCATGGGATGTGTTTTTAGCTCCACCTTGCCTCACATATTTTCTTACCACCAGGTGGCTCTCCAAGCCTACCGGTTCAATAAATACAAGTGATCTTTTCCGTATACACTTTCTTTTTGTAAAATTCTATAGTTATTTATAATTAACTCTTGTTGGGGTACAATCCGTTTACAAATATTGTGTTAGTTTCTGTTATACTATACAGCAAAGTGAGTCAGTTATACATATACCCATTCTTTTTTAAGATTCTCTTCCTATAGATCATTACAGAGTATTGAGTTCCCTGTACTATACACTAGGTTCTTATTAGGTATCTACTTTATATATACAGCGTATATTCTCAGTATTTCCAGAAGACCACATTTTTACTTTTCTGGAAGAGACTAAATGATCACTCTCTAGAATACTGAATGTTCATTCAGTCATTTATTTCTCAATAATTAAAGGCTTACATGAGGCTCTGTTGTGTAACCTGTTTCATAGCATAATAACAGAATGTCTCCAACTCATACTTTAGTTCTTCCCAGCCATGTCCCAAGTACTCCATGTTACTTCTTATTAATAACTTATACAACTCATTTTTGTAACAAGTCCATAATTGAGTAATGTTTTGTACTTTGTGCCCTTCTGTATTATACAGTCACCCAGAGCAGGGTGTAAGCAGATGCTCTTTCCCTCCATCGGTAAAGATTTGAGGCCACTGATGCTATCATACTCATGTATTGGAAGCAGTGAATGTAAAAGAGGTGTATCAGGAGGAATTCTAAATTAAAAAGAGAAAGAAGAAGAAATTGTACTGCTGTCAGAAAGTTAAAGGGATTTAAATACAAGCCTATCAAAGAGACTGACACAGAACAACTAAAGAATTAACCAAAGATATTAGAACAATCAGAAAAGTTTTTCCCCAAAGTCAGTGGTAAGAAATTTTTGAAGGAAGAGCATGATGATTAATTTCAAATATAAAAAAAAAATCAAGTGTGATAAGGATAGGAAAATCCTCTATACATTTGAAAATTGGGATGTTATTGGTAACAATAACAGTGGGGTGATAAGAATACTAGTCAGATTAAAATGGGTTCCAGAGTCAATGGTTGTAAAGAAGTGAAGGAAAATGAGATAGCTAGGCAGAGAAATAATCAAGTTAGAGATACTTTCCTATGTTTAATGTAAGGAAAGGCTGAGCATATTTTTAGACTAAGAGAAAAAATTCAAGAGAATCAGAGAGTCTTATGGTATGTTGAAGAGAGTGGATAATACACTGCAATGCAGCTTTTCACTCATTAAATTTGCTTTCTTGACAAAAATTTGGGGAAAACGCTTTTCTCATATATTGTCCATGAGAGTGTAAATTTCTCATAGACTCCATTTAAGGCAACATTGGGACATTTATCTCACTAAAAATGCACATCATCTTTTATTAAGCATATCCACTTTTAGAAATTTATCCCAATTTCACACATATGTGAAACAATGCATACTCAAGATTATTTAATTTGTTCATATTCGGTAAAGTGGCATACCTAGCAATAGTCAGTGATTTAACCAATTCATGATACATACAAACAATAAAATAGAATGCAGCTTTCGGAAACAAATGACTAAGCTGTATATTTACTAGTACAGAGAGATTTCCAGGACACAATATGATAAAAATATAGTGAGTGATGGTATGTATAAGCTGACTATACATCGTGTATAATGAAAATGGAATCAGAATAGATATTCATTTTTGTTTGTATAGAGACAGGGAGGCTATGCAAAGACTCAGAAGTAACTAAAACTGAGGGTCACCTTGTATGGTGGATGGATGGTGGTATGGAAAATTGTGTGGAAATTTGGCTGGTGGGGAACATGTGTAGGTGGGTTCTTTCCACTTCATTCCTTATATTTTAAAATTGTTTTCTTTCAAAAATTTTAAAAATATATTAAAATAATTATAAATGAGTTGAAACCTTGAAGAAAAAATGAAAGAGTATGGGGTTGCTGCTGCTGCTGCTAAGTCACTTCAGTCGTGTCCGACTCTGTGTGACCCCATAGACGGCAGCCCTCCAGGCTCCCCCATCCCTGGGATTCTCCAGGCAAGAATACTGGAGTGGGTTGCCATTTCCTTCTCCAATGCATGAAAGAGAAAAGTGAAAGTGAAGTCGCTCAGTCTGTCCGACTGTTAGCGACCCCATGAACTGCAGCCCACCAGGCTACTCCGTCCATTGGATTTTCCAGGCAAGAGTACTGGGGTGGGGTGCCATTGCCTTCCCCGGAGTATGGGATTAGGCGTTTAAAATTAATTTAATCTGGATGAGAGAGATAGCTTTCTGAAAGTACCATTTATGCTACAACTTGATGTGTAAGTAGCAGTTGACCAGGTGAGGTGGAGACGGGGGGATGAGTGTGATCAACAAGTGGTGATTTACTTACAAAGAAAGGAGAGAGGCAGGCAGAGAAAGGGGAGTACAAATGTGGGAAACTCGACAGACAGTGGGAATAGTGAGAAGAGGATGGACAGAGAGACGCCGTCTTTCTCAAGATGGAGCAGAAGACGACAGAAGGAGAAGAGAGAAGCCAGAGAGCTGAGGGAGGAAGAGAAAGGAAGCTGGGAAGAGGTAAAGGAAGATAGAAAGAGAAGCAAGGGAGAAAGAAACAGCTACCCGTGGACACCGAGCCACACCGAGGAGGAGAAAGGCATGTGCTCAGGGACAGAGAGTGAAGGAATGAAGGCTTGTAGGGAGAATGAGAAGGGGCGGGATGGGAGACCAGATGACCTACAAAGAAACTTGACATGCTACATAGTCAGAAAGAGGTGTCTGTCCTCTGGCTGTGAGATCCTGGATGGCAGAGGGTGACCTGTAGAACTGCATATTATCAGCAGGCTTAGTGGAAGACTTTGCAACAGATTCAAGATTCAGATTCAAGATCTTCACACCAGATCTTGAATGAGCAGTGAGTTCAAGAAGGAGTGAATAGCATTTCTGTATCTACTGGATTTGTATTTATATGTCTGCTTTCAATCTAAGAACAAAACTTAGCAACTGTGCTAACAGTAAATCTAGTTGTCAACTTGATATGAACTGTCAGGTTTCAAAAGTGGTTACAGTGAAAAAATGAAGAAGTGGAAATCTAGTATAAAATCCTAAGATTATGACCTTTCCTTTATATGCATTGACCATTTCTAGATGGAAAACCAAGTATTTGAAAATACCAAGGGAAGAAAATTTGGAGGGTGAGTCAAATATTTTGGCCAAGGATATTTTCTTAGTCTTGTAAAAGCTTAATGGTTATTTGAGTGTATATGCACAGAGTACATAATTTAATGAATGAAATATACTGATGGGAATGAAATTACAAAATCACTTATGTGAACACATATCAACACATTAGCCAGATACTTTAAAAAAATGCCTACATATAAACTGGCCAGAAGGATATACAGATATTTAGTAACTCTTTTATGAAATGTTACATAATGAAAATGTACATCTGAACCAATGATTTTATTCAGTTTTACTAAATTAAGTTTCAGTGAAGTGAACATGGAGTAGGACAAATCCTTGGTTATGGCATTTTGAACAGACAAATAACACAACACGAAGGATATGATTAGATATGATTTACAAATGTTTGTCAACCTATGTCTATAGAGAATTCTGAGATGATGTTATTATATCATCTCAAGATGGAGTTGGAAAATACTGAAAAATAAGACACTGGGGATGCAAATTACAGCTAGCTAAAGGAATGTCTTCTGAGCAGCCACAAATACCTCTTCTGGTTGAGAGGAAATTTGCATCTTCATAATAAGTGTCATTTGAAAAGCAGAGCTGCTTTCACATGCCAGCTTAGCTATTCAGGCTATTCTTATCTTCTATCGGAAATACCGCCTGGTAAGAATAGGAAATTTTTCATTCAGTTTGCCAATTATATCTGCCATGTGCAGGCAACACAGGGCACTGGCAAACATTCAGAAGCCTGTGGACAGAATTTGTTGGTGGAGGATAGTGAGCTTTGTTCAGCAGTCCAGGAAGCTCTGCTGGCGTTAATAATGCATGAGGAGGCAAGGGTAGTAGGGGAGAGATGGGGAAAGACAGGCCTGGACTATTTTTTCAGGTTCTTGTGCTCATTGCACGCATGCTGTCATGAGCCACCAAGCATCCTATCTCTAGGCTCCGAATGAGAAGTGAAAAAACAAGACTTGGAAAAGCTTACACATAGTAGCAGGGAATCTGTTTTGCAATCAGAAGTACTCAGGAAGGAACAGTAAGACTGTGGCTGAGCATTTATATGAGTTATACAGAAACCTTTCTCTTACAGAGAAAAATGAAGAATGCAGTCGAAAATGTGATAGCTTAACATTAAAAATTAGCTAAATAATGAAACTTCGGTGATACAGAGAGAAGGAACCCTAAGAACGAAAGTGTGATTCTTTACATTCTATAAAAGTTCAATGAGTAGCTAAAAATATTATGTGTAGGTTTTAAATCTATACAATTTAGTCTTTCTGTATGAATTTGCTCAATATACAGATTAAGTAAAAACTGTCATTTGTCCTTCTTTATTGGTTGGTATTATATATTTCTAGGGATAAAGCATTCAACATTACATAGAAATCCCTACAGGTTCATAAATACGCACACCCATGCACCACCCACCCACCCCCACACACACCCCAACAGATTAAAGGTTTTCCAGTGATGATACTGTTTCTAGCATTAATACCCTCCAACACTAGACTCCTTGTCAAGTGCTCTGGAAAAAGGATTGCAAATTCATATGCCTTCTTGCCCTTTTGAAGAGGACTAAGTATAAGACAGCAGAGGGTGTGTGGACCCCAGCAAACCAAAGACTAAGTCCAGGCCCAAAATATTAAAATAAAAAAGTAAAACATGAAATTGGCCAAACTGAACTTTTAACAGGTCAATCATGTCTACCACTTTGCTATTACAGCTTGAACATGCTTCTGCTTTATCTGAATTCTTCAAGAGACCTTGAAAGGGACAGACTATAAATCATGCTGTAAAAATATCAGAGGAACTCATCTAACTTCTCCATCCACACACCCTTGTGGGTTTCAGGTTAAATGTACCTTTTGGAATTGAAGCCACAAATATGTATGAGACTCTGTTTCCTTCCTCTCCTTTCCAAAGGAGCAGGCAGGGCTTCTCTATGAATTTTTGCTTCGTCCTTGACCTACCTCCTTCCCTCTCCCAGACCCCTGCTCGCATCCTAGAAAGCACACCTTTCTTTTCATCTCTCACCCTCCAGACCCACTTTCCTGTGGATCCTTCTGTCCCAAAGAATAAGGGGCAAGTGCTTAGAATCCTGATGAGAGGTGGTGGATAAAGGTTTTATTTAAGTTGTGTTTACTAAGGAAAAGGGTAAGAAGAGGCTCTCAGGAAGCTATGTATCTACTATTGTGCTGTACTAGATTATGTGTGTGTATGTGTGTGTGTTTGTGTGTGTGTGTGTGCTCAGTCATGTCTGACTCTTGTGATCCCATGAACTATATATAGCCTGCCAGGCTGCTATGTCCATGGAATTTTCCAGGCAATAATACTGGAGTGGGTTGTCATTTACTTCTCCAGGGGATCTTCCCAACCCTGGAATGAATCCAGAGTCCCTCATGTCTCCTGCATTGGCAGGTAGATTCTTTACCATTGTGCCTCCTGGGAAGCCCATTGTACAGGATTATTTAAAGTGAAGAGAAACTCAAGAGCCTCTTGATGAAAGTGAAAGAGGAGAGTGAAAAAGCTGGCAGCTGGCTTAAAACACAACATTCAAAAAACAAAGACCATGGCATCTCGTCCCATCACTTCATGGCAGGTAGATAGGGAAACAATGGAAACAGTGATAGATTTTGTTTTATTGGGCTTCAAAATCACTGCAGATGTTGACTGCAGCCACAAAATTAAAAAATGCTTGATCGTTGGAAGAAAAGCTATGACAAATCTAGACAGCATATTAAAAAGCAGAGATATTACTTTGTTGACAAAGTCTGTAGTCAAAGCCATGGTTTTTCAAGCAGTTATTATGGATGTGAGAGTTGGAACATAAAGAAGGCTGAGTGCCAAATAATTGATGCTTTTGAACTGTGGTGGTGGAGGAGGCTCTTGAGAGTCCCTTGGACTGTAAAGAGATCCAACCAGTCAATCTTAAGGAAATCTGTCCTGAATATCACTGAAAGGACTGATGCTGAAGCGAAAGCTCCAATAATTTGGCCACCAGATGCAAAGAACTGACTCATTGAATAAAGACCCTGATGCTGGGAAAGATTTAAGGCAGGAGGAGAAGGCGATGACAGAGACTGAGATGGTTGGATGGCGTCACCGACTCAATGAACATGAATTTGAGCAAGCTCCGGGAGTTAGTGATGGACAGGGAAGCCTGGCACGCTGCAGTCCATGGCATCACAAAGAGTCGGACATGACTGAGTGACTGAACTGAACTGATTTTTCCCTAAAGATTCTGAAATACCACCAGTTAAAAAACTCATCCCTCAAGGAGGAAATGTGGGGGATAGGGATAAATCAGGAATTTGGAACTAATATACATAGACTACTGTTTATGAAATAGATAACCAACAAGGCCCTACTGTATAGCAGTGTAAACTCCACTCAATATTCTGTAGTAATCTGTGTGAGAAAAGAATCTGGAAAAGAATGAATACTCTGTCTATGTATAACTGAATCACTTTAGTGTATATCTTAAACTTGCACAATATTGTAGGCCAACTTTTGTTGTTCAGTCACTAAGTTGTGTGTGACTCTTTGTGACCCCCTGGACTGCAGCATGCTAGGCTTCCCTGCCCTTTACTATCTCCTGGAGTTTGCTCAAATTCATGTCCATGGACTTGGTGATGCTATCTAACCATCTCATCCTCTGCTGCCTCTTCTCCTTTTGCATTCCATGTTTCCCATCATCAGGGTCTTTTCCAGTGAGCCAGTTCATTGCATCAGATGTCCAAAGTATTGAAGCTTCAGCATCAATCCTTCCAATGAATACTCAGGGTTGATTTCCTTTAGGATTGATTGGTTTGATCTCTTTTTAGTCCAAGGACTCTAAAGAGTCTTCTCCAGCACCACAATTTGAAAGCAACAGTTCTTTGGTGCTCAGCTTTATTTATGGTCCAACTCTTACATCCATACATGCCTACTGGAAAAAATCATAGCTTTGACTATCAACTATACTCCAGTAAAATTTACAAAAGAAAAACTACTGATCTCTTTGGGCTCTTTTAGTAATATAATTTTGCCAGAGAGGTATTCAAACTTGTTACTAAGTTTCATGTAAATTAAATAGTACCACTATCTTTAAAAATCTCTACTAACATAAGTTGACAAGCCAATAACTCCATTAGCTCTCTCAGGCCCAAAGAGTGGGATTTCTCTTCCTTACAATGGTTAATTCAGATTATTCTTATTAAGTTTTCTTCAATGTAAATGCTGACTCTGATAAGGCAACATTCTCCTTGGTTATGTAGGTCAAAAAGTGATTTAATTATTCTATAAAGATGTCATTATGAATTGAATTACTTTTCAGTTATATAGTGAATCTTGTGATTTTGCTAGAAGGTGGAAGGAGGGTGACTTGCAGGAGACCGGTAATTTAATTACTTTTCCTATAACCGACAATATGGTCTGAGTTCATGATAATCATTTTACTGCAATGTTTTTTTCTTTATTGATGTTTCTTGAAACTTAAAAATTATGTTATTTAAAAATGGCTGAGCATTATATCTCTGGAAGAAATACCTTGAATATATTTTTGTAGATCTATAGATGTATTTTTACATATTCTGGTTACTTTAGGTCATCTCCTAGTTTTCAGTGGTAGAATATATAACATTTTATTATGTTTTAATATATTTTCTCATAAAACATGAGACAAATTTCCACAGATCAGTCAGAACACTTCAAAACAGTCTCTTATGCTCCATTAAATACACTGTTGGTTTGTTTGCTGATATTTCCTTTTGGTTATTTGTTATCTTCCATGGGATTTTCTAGAATTTCACAGATCAGTAATCTGAAATGAGATTTTGATGTTCAAAGCCCAAGTCCTCTGCTAGATATTAAATATTCCATGTGAAGGTCAGGTTAGGGTTGATTCATAGTACTTGATACAAGCAGCAGCTTGCAGTGCCTTTAAATCATGATTTCTTTATTTTTTTTCTTTCCTTCTTTTCATACATAACAGGCACTTTTAACTTCTGTTTTTTGCATTATTGAAGAAAGGCATATCATATTTTCTAAGGAAATCTTTGAAAGGCTTAGATTAAGATCCAGCACTGTATATTTTGTTTTTATGGTACTGTTTATAGCTTAGGACTGTTTATTTCTGGATGTCTAGCACCAGGTTTTCCCTGCTCAGTCTTTTGTTTATTTCTCTTCCTTCAGTGTGATGCCAACTTATTTTTTGTTATGGAATATATTATCCTATTGTGATGATAGTAATTAAAGTCTATGTGATAAAATACCTCCTGTTTAGGAAAAGGATATTTTCCTCAGCATTTGTTTCATTTATTCCCTTTTGTAAGGTTGATTAGCAATAACACTCAAATTTTAGAAAAGGAGTGAGATATAGCATAAAGAATTCTAGCAGCGGAAGCCTTAATTGCCCCTTATTATGAATGACCTTGATGGCAACTCACTCCAATACTCTTGCCTAGAGAATTCTGTGGACAGAGGAGCCTGGCGGGCTGCTGTCCTTGGGGTCCCACAGAGTTGGACATGACTGAAGTGACTCGGCAGGCATGCATGCATTGGGGAGGGAAACGGCAACCCGGTCCAGTGTTCTTGCCTGGAGAATCCCAGGGACAGAGGAGCCTGCAACCCCGTCTATGGGGTTGCAGAGTTGAACACAACTGAAGCGACTTAGCAGCAGCAGCAGCATGACTGATCTTTGGCAAATCACCAAGATTCTCAGAATTTCCTTTCCTCATCTGTGAAAACAGAACCAGAGCATCTGTGAAAACAGAACCAGAGCATCAAGCTACATCAAGGGTTTGGGAGAACCAATTTAATTAACATAGGTAAACCCCCTGAAGGGGGCTTCCTGGTGGCTCAGAGGGTAAAGAATCTGCCTGCAATGCAGGAGACTCTAGTTTAATCCCTAGATCTGGAAGATCCCCTGGAGGAGGGCATGGCAACCCGCTCCAGCATTCTATCCTGGAGAATCCCCTGGGCACACACACAAACACCCCCTGAAAAAGGTAAGCTAAAATAAATATGTAAGGTATTCTGCTTTCACAATTTAAGGCATAATCACAAAACACAAAAAATTTAGTTATCAAAAAAATAATTTTAAATAAGCTTAATCTCTTCTTCATAGTTTATAAAATCTTAGTGGGACTTTTCAGTTCATGTTAGCCGTGTTCACAAAAATGGAGTTTCAGTTGGAGTCATTTCTTTTTCATAAGTTAAATTCTACCCACATATTCATGTGATGTAAACAGATTCATTCCTCATATTGCATAGACATTTTAGATCTTGCACAAATTTCATTTTCTCCCAGCTCATTTGATTTTCTTGGGGGCATTTAGAAATCAATGGCGATATTTTTTCCCAGAATGGAATGACGCAGTTACTGCACATGGCTATGGATGGCTGGAACAATAAAGGAATTTAAGATGTATACTATCATGTAAGAAATGAATCGCCAGTCTATGTTCAATGCAGGATGCAGGATGCTTGGGGCTGGTGTATGGGGATGATCCGGAAGGATGATGTGGGGTGGGAGGTGGGAGAGGGGTTCATGTTTGGGAGTTCGTGTACACCCGTGGCAGATTCATGTCAATGTATGCCAAAACCAATAGAGTACTGTAAAGTAAAATAAAGTAAAATGGAAGCTCTAAAAAAAAAAAAAAAAAAAGATGCTCTCCAACTCTCCTTATCCAAAATGTTAAATAATAATAATAATAAAGGATGTTTAAAATAACCACGTACTCAGACATGGCTCAGGGAAGGCAATGGCACCCCACCCCAGTACTCTTGCCTGGAAAATCCAATGGACAGAGTAGCCTGGTGGGCTGCAGTCCATGGGGTCGCTAACAGTCGTTCAGACTGAGCGACTTCACTTTNAAAAAAAAAAAAAAAAAAAGATGCTCTCCAACTCTCCTTATCCAAAATGTTAAATAATAATAATAATAAAGGATGTTTAAAATAACCACGTACTCAGACATGGCTCAGGGAAGGCAATGGCACCCCACCCCAGTACTCTTGCCTGGAAAATCCAATGGACAGAGTAGCCTGGTGGGCTGCAGTCCATGGGGTCGCTGACAGTCGGACAGACTGAGCGACTTCACTTTCACTTTTCTCTTTCATGCACTGGAGAAGGAAATGGCAACCCACTCCAGTATTCTTGCCTGGAGAATCCCAGGGATAGGGGAGCCTGGTGGGCTGCCATCTATGGGGTCACACAGAGTCGGACACGACTGAAGTGACTTAGCAGCAGCAGCAGCAGACATGGCTATTTGGTTGTTGATCCTGTCTTCCCATCTTGTACTTATTTCCTACATGTATGGTCTTAAAGATTACCTGTTCCTTCTAAACATGAATATACATTTAATTTGTTTGCTTTTATTAGGGTTTGTGCTATTTCACAGACTTCCCTCATAGCTCAGTTGGTAAAGAATCTTCCTGCAATGCCGGAGACCTGGGTTCGATTCCTGGGTCTGGAAGATCCCCTGGAGAAGAAAATGGCAATCTACTCCAGTAGTCTTGCCTGGAGAATCCCATGGACAGAGGAACCTGGCGGGCTACAGTCCATGGGATCGCAAGAGTCGGACACGACTTAGCGACTACACCACCACCACCACTATTTCACACCTCAGATGCTTTGTGTCATAATACATGCTTTGCACAATGCCTGATATTAGTAAATATTCAACAAGTGGAAAGGATATTATGGCCCTGAAGTGAATATCCTTCAATAGACTCAGTTTATAATTAACAAAGATTGCCAATATATCCACAATTCAAGTCTGTTTTTCAAAGAAATACATCAGTGTGGTTTATGGAGGGAAGTTAAGACTGAGGAAGAGTTTCTTCAACATTATTTATTAAACTGTACAAGCTAGTTTAGAAACCAGGATGTACTGAGGGCTTGTCACATATCCAGTTTGAGCTAAGTCTTGAGCAAGATTAAGCAAAAATATATGTGCTCTAGTATATCAGGGAGACAAGTGGTAATCAAATAATCTCATAAGTGAATATGGAATTAAAATCTGCATATGCAGTAAAGGGGAAATGATGAGAAATAGTGGAAAATTCAACAATATTCATAAACTTTTACTGTACATGACCATGTGGAGAGTGAACTTTCTGAATGTCTAAAGTCTGAGCTTCCTCAGACTTTCCCAGAAGTTTCTTCAGGCAGGACACTGCCTGTATACTAGCTTTGACATAAACAAGAGACCATATTTAAAATGAGCATAAATAAGGACTTTAAAGAGAAAGGTGTTTAAACTTCAGCAAGTGAGATTGAACCCAGCCATAAATATTTTTAATTACTGAAATTTGGCTGCCTTCCTGGAAAAAAAGTAAAAGAGAGCCAGCCATAATCACAGGATATGTTAGACTAGTTCTTTCAGAAGACAAAGACAAGTCTAGGTGATTGCTTCAGGTTTGAGATAATTCCCATTCCATGGTAAAAATAGTCCCCCCAAAATAGCATTTTATCTTTTTGTAAGAAATTAGTGATGTGCCCCTACATGTAGAAGTTACATTTGCTAAGGAGTTAAGTTAGTTAAGTCGGTCAGTCATGTCCGACTCTTTGCGACCCCATGGACTGTAGCTCACCAGGCTCCTCCGTCCATGGGATTCTCCAGGCAAGAATACTGGAGTGGGTTGCCATTTCCTTCTCCAGGGAGTTACAAATTTTTTTTCAGGGTTCTTCAAATATCTTTAAGTATTTTTAATAATATAAAATACTTAAAGATATTTGAAGTACCCTGAAAAAATAACTACTCTTTTTTCTTANAGGCTCCTCCGTCCATGGGATTCTCCAGGCAAGAATACTGGAGTGGGTTGCCATTTCCTTCTCCAGGGAGTTACAAATTTTTTTTCAGGGTTCTTCAAATATCTTTAAGTATTTTTAATAATATAAAATACTTAAAGATATTTGAAGTACCCTGAAAAAATAACTACTCTTTTTTCTTACATGTTCATTTCAGTTGTGCTGTAGTACATTTATACTTTGCTTTATCAGCTTCTTCCTTTAAATGAAATAGTTGAATTCTAATAAAAGCAAACCAATTATGCCAATAAAGAACATTTATTATGAATCACTGGCTGTTTATTGAATAAGAGGATGCTATGTAATTCTTGACCAGCTTCCAAAAAAACTATGCTAAATGCAAGCTCGCTCATTTTGTTGAGCTAAATCCAATTGCTTGGTGTATAATTTTGATTTATTCTTTAGAGATAGAAATAGTGCTTGATACTGCATTTTGTTTTGTTCTACTAACACAAGTTTTAATTGAACATATTTTCTAAGAATGCTCATTTAGGGTAATGAAAATCTATATTTTTGTGTAAATTACTTTTATTTAAACAATATAATAACATTGATTATATTCCTTGCATTCTATTGGGGAATGGTAGTTCAAAGACTATATCTTTGTTGTCATGTATATTAGCTTGCTAGGATTTGTATATTGTATTTGCTGGGTACTTTGCCATACAGTGGACTTCCCTGGTGGCTCAGATGGTAAAGCGTCTGCCTACAGTGGGGGAGACCCGGGTTCAATCCCTGGGTCGGGAAGATCTCCTGGAGAAGGGAATGGCAACCCACTCCGGTATTCTTGTCTGGAAAATTCCATGGACAGAAAAGCCTGGTAGGCTACAGTTCATGGTGTCGCAAAGAGTTGGACATGACTGAGCAACTTCACTTTTGCCATACAAAGGAGCACATGTTGGGTGGCTTCAACATGGAAATTCATTTTCTACGGTTCTGGAGGCTAGAAGTCTAAGATCAAGGTGATAGCAGAATTGCTTCCTCTAGGTCTCTTTCCTTGGTTTATACATGTTTGTCTCCTCTGTTTGTATCTATGTCCTCGTTTCTTCTTATGAGGACACCCATCATATGGATTAGAGCTCTTCCTGTATCACCTCCTCTTAACATAATCACCTTTAAAGACTTTATCTCCAAGCTTTAATGTAGTCACCTTTAAAGAGTTTATGGCTCACATTCTGAGGTACTGGCAGTTAGGGCTTTAACACAGGAATTTGTAGGGGACACATTTCAGCCCATAACACCAGGGATTTTGGTAAACTACCTTCATAAGCATTATTAAACAAAATGAAAGAAAAATTATAGGTTGGTAAATCCATGACACTACCTACTTACCTCGTAGAATCATACCCACGTTGTTGCAAAGAAACCAAGGTTTGGCAGTACAGGGATATGCAAGGTTAAACAGGTTAAGAAACCAATTTTTCTCTCTGACAAACAATAGGACAAATTAATCAAGTGTTTTTAAGGACTAGTAAAACTGTTCTGCCTTTCTAATTTTCACAGTATAAGGGATGAATATTTGGGGAGATGACTGAAAGGTTACAAAGACTTTCCCTGCAGATTTATATCCTTTTGCTCAGTCCTCTCTTTGGAGCATTGCTCTGCAGTGATTTAAACCCCTGCCCTTCTTTATTTCTGGTAGTCTGGATAGTGTTTGTAATAGTTGAAGACCAAATACATCTAGAATACCTTAAATTATAACTTAAATATAGCCATACAATGGCTAACTCAGAATCCACTGGTAGATTTAAGATGATGTGCTGGCAATGCACAGAGCCCTCTCCCCTGCCCACTAAGTCTGGGAAAACCTGCTTTGAATGTACCCGGGGCTCTTGCACAGTTGTGTTCAAGGTCTGTAGGGACCTTGGTAAGTGGCTGCTTCTGAGCTACATATTTTAACATCTAACTTTTTATTTTCATTGGGGAAAATCCCATGGATGGAGGAGCCTGGTAGGCTGCAGTACATGGGGTCATGAAGAGTCACACACGACTCAGTGACTTCACTTTCACTTTTCACTTTTATGCATTAGAGAAGGACATGGCAACCCACTCCAGTGTTCTTGCCTAGAGAATCCTGGGGATGGGGGAGCCTGGTGGGCTGCCGTCTATGGGGTCGCACAGAGTCAGACACGACTGAAGTGACTTAGCAGCAGCATAGCCGATAATGAGCTGCATTTTTATCAAAAGGCCCCCTTCCAAGTTTTCATATTAGATTTCAAGTGACACAGTCCTAATTTTGTACACCATCATGTCCCTCATTCTCTTATTTTTATCAAGCTGGTTCATGGACTCTAAACATTATTACTAGGGTCTTGATCTAACACAAGCTTTCGTCTCATGATGTAAAACATTGCTGAGTCTCAAGAGGGAGCTCTAGGAAGTTTGAGTGAATGGATAGAATGACTGACACTCGAAGAATGTGAAAACGCTACATAAAGTACTGGACATGTGTACTCTCCTGACACATAAGTGCCTATGGCCTCTGTAACTTCTCAGGTGTGAGGCTTATGTATTTGGTTAATGCATAGCAAATTAAAATTCCTCTTCACTCACAAGTTTCATGTTTTCACTTACCTAAAGTTCCAACGGTGCATGTATATCTCCATGACACTTGAAACTCAACATATTCACAATAAAACACAAATCCTTACTTAAATTTGCTTTGTCTCATTTTTTACCTATCTTTTTTGTCTGAAACTTATTGTTGGCATCTTGTGGGTTTACATTTAGCCCATTTTCCTTGTTCTTACTTTCAGTCTAATGGTAAATTCTAATTATTCTTTCTTCAGCATCACGTCTGTTCCATCTTCTTTTCTCATACTATATGCTGATTAGTGGTGGTAACTGCTTGTCATCCATATATTTAATCTTCTAATTACTATTACTGCCTCCAGTCATTTTCTGTTTCAAATCTTCCTCACTGCCATGAGGAAGAACAAAAACAAATATCTGATCATGAAATCTCAACACACTTGTCATATTAAGAACAAATATATGAAAATAATAAATTAATCAAAGTAAAGCCTTCTGAAACCCCCTTTTATGTCTTAATAAAATGCAGATTCTTTATTTGCTTAACAAGACATTCTTCAAACTCTTCTTTAAATGTATTGCCAGTCACTCACCCTCTTACTCTAGTTTATAGTTTGTCCTACTTGAGGTAAGTTCCCCAAATGCCAAAGGTGCCCCCATTTGTGCATTCATGCGCTTGTTCCTGTGTCCTGGAATCCCCTCTGTTAGCCATACCTAGTGTCATATCCAACCTTTAAGACATACCTCAAATGCTCTCTTCCTTGAAACTGTATCTTAAAATTACAACAGTAAATAACCTTATGATTGTGTAAACCCATCACTGTGTGTGTTACTGAAAGAAATTTTTCTTCTGTTATCATCCTTTGTCTACCCATCTGATCTAGTTTGTTGTTTTTGTTTAATTGCTAAGTCATGTCTGACTCTTTGTCACCCCATGGACTGTAGCCTGCCAGGTTCCTCCATCCATGGAATTTCCCAGGCAAGAATATTAGAGTGGGCTGCCATTTCTTTCTCCAGGGGACCTTTCTAATTTGGAAATCAACCCTGCGTCTCCTGTACTGGCGGGTGGATTCTTTATCACTGAACTGCCAGGGAAGTCCTTGATCTACTTTACTAGAGAGTAAATCTATGGAAGGCATAATCTATATCTCTCTTTCAACTTCATTGCTCCTCTTACATCTTTTCTCTAATAGATGAACTGTTAAGTTGATGCATAAGAGAGATTTGCCTCATGGTCCAGTGGCTGAGACTCAGAGCTCCCAGTGCAGGGGTCCCAGGTTTGATCAGTCAGGTAACTAGCTCCCACGTGTCATAACTAAGAGTTTGCATGCTACAACAAAAGATTCCATATGCCCCATCGAAAGGTTCCTCTTGCCATAAGAAAGACTGAGGATCCCACAGACCAAAATGAAGACCCATACAAATAAATAAATATATTTTATTTTAAAAAGATATTACAAACTACTCGGAGCTAGAGTAGCTTTCCCTGTTATTAGGCAGCAATTCCTTTTACTCTCCAAACCACAAAGTTTTGCATGCTGAGGTAAAGCCCCGATCCCCTAGCTTTTTCCATCTGTTTCCTTTTCCTTCACTTAATGCCTCCTCTGCTTTTCGCTTTTTCCTCCTCTTCCTCTCCTTCACCTCCCTCTCCTTTTTCATATTTCTTCTTTATTAGAAGACAGAAGAGGATCTGAATAAAACAAGAAAGTCAATTAAAATAAAGGAAACATATATTGAAATAATTTAATAATTTAAAATGTCTTTGTCTGGAGATGAATTTTTCCATTAATGATGACATGACACTTTATGCAGCAAATTCACACTAATTCCACCTCAACAATGGATTACACAGAAATTCATTTCAATATAGGAACATAATTTTCATGGAATTAAATATTTAAAAGGCTGCGGGGGGGNTCCTCTCCTTCACCTCCCTCTCCTTTTTCATATTTCTTCTTTATTAGAAGACAGAAGAGGATCTGAATAAAACAAGAAAGTCAATTAAAATAAAGGAAACATATATTGAAATAATTTAATAATTTAAAATGTCTTTGTCTGGAGATGAATTTTTCCATTAATGATGACATGACACTTTATGCAGCAAATTCACACTAATTCCACCTCAACAATGGATTACACAGGAATTCATTTCAATATAGGAACATAATTTTCATGGAATTAAATATTTAAAAGGCTGCGGGGGGGGGGCATTCTTAGCACCTATGAAGTGTCTGAAGACTTGTAAAATGGAATATACCTCTCATCACAATCACCTGACAATTTACCTTACTGAAAAGAGAAAGTATTCAGAACTTTCAGATGGTTTATTAAGCATCTCTTGCATATATACACACACATGCAAACACAGAAAAAAAAAGACAAAGGTGAACACACATGCACACAACTACTGCTATTTTTTTCTTATTAAAGATTTTGTATTATTGGTAGAATTTTTGCAATTGTAAATATCTATCTTTGCTATTGTACAGTCTCTAAGTCATGTCCAGCTCATTGGAACCCCATGGACTTCAGCATTCCCCACTATCTCCTGGAGTTTGCTCAGATTCATGTTCATTGTGTTGATGATGCTAACTGTCTCATCCTCTGCTGCCCCTTCTTCAATTTTTCCCAGAATCAAGGCCTTTTCCAATGAGTTGGTTCTTCTCATCAGGTGGCCAAAGTATTCAGCTTCACCATCAGTCCTTCTAATGAATAGTCAGGATTGATTTCGTTTAGGATTGACTGGTTTGTATTCTCAGCAGTCTAAGGGAATCTCAAGAGTCTTCTCCAGCATCACAGTTTGAAAGCATCAGTTCTTCAGCACTTAGCCTTCTTTAGAGTCCAACATTCATATCTGCGCATGACTATTGGAAATCCATGGCTTTAGCCATACAGACCTTTGTCACCAAAGTGATGTCTCTGGTTTTAAATGAACTGTCTAGGTTTGTCATAGCATTCCTTTCAAAGAGCAAGCAGCTTTTGATTTCATGGCTGAAATCATTGTCCAAGTGATTGCAGAAACAAAGAAAATAAAATCTATCAATTTCCACTTTTTCCCTTTCTATTTGCCATGAGGTGATGGGACCAAATGATATAATCTTCTTTTTTTTAATGTTGAGTTTCAAGCCAGCTTTTTCACTCTCTTCTTTCACTTTCATCAAGAAGTTATTTAGTACCTCTTCACTTTCTGCCATAAGTGTGGTGTCATCTGCATATCAGGAGAAGGCAATGGCAACCCACTCCAGTACTCTTGCCTGGAAAACCCCATGGATGGAGAAGCCTGGTAGGCTACAGTCCATGGGGTCGCGAACAGTCGGACACAACTGAGCGACTTCACTTTCACTTTTCCCTTTTATGCATTGGAGAAGGAAATGGCAACCCATTCCAGTGTTCTTGCCTGGAGAATCCCAGAGACGGGGGAGCCTGGTGGTGTGCTGTCTATGGGGTCACACAGAGTCAGACACGACTGAAGCAACTTAGCAGCAGCAGCAGCATCTGCATATCTGAAGTTGTTGATATTTCTCCTTGCAATTTTGATTCCAACTTGTGTCTCATACAGTTTGGTATGTCCCATGATATACTCTGCATATATTTTACATAAGCAGGGTGACAATATTCAGCCTTGTCCTACTCTTTTCCCAATTTTGAATCAATCTGTTGTTGTATGTCCAGTTCTAACTGTTACTTCTTGACCTATATACAGGTTTCTCAGGAGGCAGGTAAGTCTGGTATCCCCATCTCTTTGAGAATTTTCCAGTTTGTGGTGATCCACACAGTCAAAGGCTTTAGCGTAGTCAATGAAGAAGTAGATGTTTTTCTGGAATTCCTTTGCTTCCCTATGATCTAACGCATGTTGGCAATTTGATCTCTGATTCCACTGCCTTTTCTAAATCCAGCTTATACATCTGGAAGTTCTCAGTTAATGTACTGTCAAAGCTTAGTTTGGAGAATTTTGAGCATTACTTTGCTAGCATGTGAAATGAGCACAATTGTGCGGTAGTTTGTACATTCTCTGGCATTGCCTTTCTTTAAGATTGGGATGAAAACTGACCTTTTCCAATCCTGAGGCCACTGCTGAGTTTCCAAATTTGCTGATATTTTGAGTGCAGCATTTTAATAGCATTGTTTTTTAGGATTTGAAATCAGCTGGAATTTCATAATCTAGCTTAGCTAGAATTCCCACTAGCTTTGTTCATGGTTATGCTTCCTAAGGCCCTCTTGATTTCATACTCCAGGATGTCTGATTCTAGACTGACCACACCATCCTGATTATCCCAGTCATTAAGACCTTTTTTATATAGTTTTTTTGTGTATTTCTGGTACCTCTTCTTAATCTCTTCTGCTTCTGATAGGTCATTACAGTTTCTGTCCTTTATTGTGCCCAAAGTGAAAATGAAAGTGAAAGTCATTCAGTCATGTCTGACTCTTTAGAACCCAATGGGCTATACAGTCCATGAAATTCTCTAGGCCAGAATACTGGAGTGGATAGCCTTTCTCTTCTCTAGGGGATCTTCCCAACCCTGGGGACAAACCCAGGTTTCCCCCATTGCAAGCAGATTCTTTACCAGCTGAGCCACCAGGAAAGCCCTATCGTGCCTATCCTGGCAGGAAATGATCCCTTGCTATCTCCAGTTTTCTTGAAGAGATTTTCCCATCCTATTGCTTGCCTCTATTTCTTTGCATTGTCCATTTAAGAAGGCCTTCTTATCACTCCTTGCTATTCTCTGAAACTCTGCATTCAGTTGGGTATATCTTTCCCTTTCTCCTTTGCGTTTAGCATCTCTTCTTTCCTCAGTTATTTGTAAAGCCTCCTTGGGCTTCCATGATAGCTCAACTGGTAAAGAATCTGCCTGCAATGCCAGAGACCTCGGTTTGATTCCTGCATCAGAAAGTTCCCCCGGAGAAGGGATAGGCTACCCACTCCAGTATTCTTGGGCTTCCCTGGTGGCTCAGCTGGTAAAGAATCTGCCTGCAATGCAGGAAACCTGGATTCAATCCCGGGGTTGGGAAGATCCACTGGAGAAAGGTACTGGCTACACACTCCAGTATTCTAGCCTGGAGAATTCCATGGACTCTATAGTCCATGGGGTCACAAAGAGTTGGACACAACTGAGCAACTTTCACCTCAGACAACCACTTTCCCTTCTTTCATTTCTTCTACTTTGGGATAGTTTGATCTCCACCCCCTGTACAATGTTATGAAACTCTGTCCATAGTTCTTCAGGCACTCTGTCAACAGATCTAATTCCTTGAATGTATTTGTCACTTCCACTGTATAAATCATAAGGAATTTGATTTATGTCATACCTGAATGGCCTAGTGGTTTTTCCCTACTTCCTTCAATCTTAGCCTGAATTTTGCAATAAAGAGCTCATGATCTGAGCCACAGTTTGCTTCAGGTCTTATTTGTGCATAAAATATAGAACTTTTTCATCTTTGGCTGCAAAGAACATAGTCAACCTGATTTTGGTATTCAATATTTAGTGATGTCCATGTGTAGAGCTGTCTCTTGTGTTGTTGGATAAAGATGTTTGCTATGACCAGTGTTCTCATTTGACAAAATTGTTAGCTTTTGTCCTGTGAAATTTTGTATTGTCCGTTCCAATATGCCAGACAATTAAAAAATAAGTATCAGTTCAAATTGTGGGTCCTTTAATTTTTACCTTAAAGAATACTGAAATACAATAATCTGTAATAATCATTAAATTAATTCATTGAAATGTTTATTTAGAAAAGGTAACCATTCTGCATGTAGTTTTGTTTCAAGTTTTCAAGTTCAGAACAAAAGATAGCTTTAAATTCTAGTTTTACAGTTTCTTTGGTTTTAGGTTGTCTGCATTCTTTAGGGCAAAAATAATCAGAAAATAAGCCTTTTATGTATACCATTTTATAGTACCAGTTTATATTTTTACAAAAGTTTTAAAACATATTTATGCATTTATATTGCAATATGAATTTTATTATTATTTTCTCATCTGAACAACAGATACTTTTNGTTTTAGGTTGTCTGCATTCTTTAGGGCAAAAATAATCAGAAAATAAGCCTTTTATGTATACCATTTTATAGTACCAGTTTATATTTTTACAAAAGTTTTAAAACATATTTATGCATTTATATTGCAATATGAATTTTATTATTATTTTCTCATCTGAACAACAGATACTTTTAAGCACAAAATATTTCCACAAAAGTTTATGCTCCAAGTACAATAAATTTCACCTCACAAAATTAAGGAAAAGATAAAAAGATATATAGATATAGATATAGATATGAAGTTATTATAATATAAATGTTAATTAGAAGTATTATAATCAGACCATAACATTATAATGTTACATATAAATTCACCTTACAGCTTTTCAAATGTGATTTTTATAATTTTTGTTCATTCCTTGATATTAGGAACATGACCCGAGCTTAGAACTTTCAGTACACCATCACATGTTGGCTTATGTAAAGATAGTTTTACAGAACCTCAAAGTAAGCCCAGACCTTGGAAATTCTATCAATTATGATCAAATTCCTTCTGTGTCTTAAGAAAATAATGCTCGTAAATTTAAATGATAAGAACATAAAGCCTCCTTCACAAACCGTAAGATGGCCATTCTGTCACTGTTTCTCCCAAATGACAGAAGTCTTTGTTGGATAAATCACATCCGTTTCTGACTTTTTAGGCAAATCCAGACAATGACCATTGTTTTAAAATACGATGGGAAAAACATGCTTCCATTTATCATGATTTTATACAGTAAGACGGAAAACAGATTTTCCAGAGAAAATTATGAAGTTATAAACATGACTTGGTAGTTGCTGTTTTTTCACTTATCTCTTTCTCTGAGTATATCATATCACTCCGTCTACATGCATAGCCTCCACTGTAGGGGGCGTATGATTTTGTTATTTATAAAAAGGGGATAACTGAAGACACACTGAAGCACCTTACCTGAGGGTACCCAGTGTCAATTGACCTGAGTTTTCTGAGAGATGCTCTATCACTGGACAACATCTTGTTTTATCCCTTCAAGCCTTACTAGTAGCTTCATCCCATATAAAGTAAGGAAAAGACTACTTTCTCTGAGTTGATATGTGTTACAGTTACAGTTCTCTGACTCAAATTGCTAAGTACAGTCTTACCTTTTTAAGTCAACATAGTGTCGTAGTTACCTAAAACAACTTTACATATTACCTATTTCTTAAACTCAACTACAGAGAAACTATTGTTGAATATACTCGAACCTGACAATGACCATTATTAGTATCTGTGAAAGTCTTACAGCCTTGGAAACATATATCGAGAAACTTAAGAAATATAGAGATTGGGTTTGCAAAAAAATATTTTTCACCTTCAATGATAAGATGAAGAATACTTCTTTCCTCATTGTTGTTGTTCAGTCTCTCAGATGTGTCTGACTCTTTGTGACCCCATGGATTGCAGCATGCGAGGCTTTCCTGTCCTTCACCATCTCCTGGAGCTTGCTCAAACTCATGTCCATTGAGTCAGTGATGCCATCCAATTATCTCATCCTCTTTGGTTCCCTTCTCCTCCTGCCTTCAATCTTTCCCAGCATCAGTTTCTTTTCTGATGAGTCGGCTGAAACTAATATGAAAAAGAATGCAAATGTGTTTAGGTTGACAAACTACACCTTTAACTGGGTTCAGCACATAAAATTTTGTTTCTAAAAGTTCTGATGCAAGGGAGGGAACACAGCTGACTGCTTTTCTTTCATTTCATTTGATCTACAAGGCTCTCTGTCAGAGTTGCAAAGAGATGTGACTGAGCACACACACACACAGACACACACACATACACACACATGCTCTGTCCACTGACAGAGTAGATGAATTGGTGTAGAGACTCCATTCTAAGGGTCAATAGTATTGTCAGCTTTAGTAGTCCCGATATCAGATGTACACTTCACTCCAGAGACCCTCAGATGACATCAAGGCCCTGAATTAACATCTGCCCTGTTCTGTTCGGAGAGATGAGAGGATCTCTAGAGCTGTGCCAGGTCAGTGACAGAGTCATCCACGAAAAGCCTCATGGGTTGGTTGAAATAACAAAACTATTTTAGAACAGAGTGGGGTAAATGTTATCTGTAAATCTTTTAGAATTTGTGAGCCATAGTTTCTGTCACAACCTCTCAAATCTGCCACTGTAACAAGAACGCAGCCACAGGCAATACATAAACAAAAGAGCTGCATGGTGTTGCAGTAGATACGTGTTCACCAAAGAGGTGAAGAACTGTGCCATCCGTGCTTTGCCTAACCTTGCTTGAAGGCATCGTCCTGCATGCTCCGTTGTGCTCAATTCTTTGAGACCCCATGGACTGTAGCCTGCCAGGCTCCTCTGTCTGTGGGATATCCCAGTCAAGACTACTGGATATGGGTTGCCATTTCTTTCTCCAGGGGATCTTCCTGATCCAGGGATCAAGCCCCACATCTCTTGCTTTGGCTGATGGATTCTTTATCCCTGAGCCACCAGGGAAGCCCTATGCTTTGATGTCTTCCAAAATTAGTCAGACAACTGTATGATGCATGTCATGATTTAGGGTGTCTACCTGGGTAGTGAGAGGTGAGAAAGGTGAGAAAGATGGAAGGGGGAAGAGAAAATCAGAGGAGATGAGATGCACATCTTATATTCTAAATATATCAGTATTACACAGCTCTTTTGACCTGATCTCTTGAAATTCCACATTAGAGCCCTACTCATTTGCTAAGGCCCCCTAGTATAAAATGCATAGACTTATTTGAATGTGCTGCTGCTGCTGCTGCTAAGTGGCTTCAGTCATGTCTGACTCTGTGTGACCCCATAGTTGGCAGCCCACCAGGCTTCTCTGTCCTGTAGACCTCACTAATACCATCCCTTCCTGCCCTTCTCAGTTTGAAAACTGAAATGTTTTCTAAAATATGCCTTGAATAATAGAACTCTAATTCATACTAGCTAAAAGGACTCATGTCAGATTTCAGTAGAGAAGATGACATGGAGTCAGGGCATCCACAGAAGGGGGGACAGCAGGGTGAGGGTCTTGCAAGAGCAGGTCTTTCATAGGAGCAATTTAAGTGGAAAATGATCAAAGTACTGACAAGATGAAGTTCAACTACTCACTGAGGACAAATTAAAACTTTCTAGTTCCATCAAAAGCTACGTTTGGTACCTAGTGAAAATATTCAACATGTCCCATGAGAAAACTCATAATAAAATTATTCATTTCTATGCTTTTTTAAAAAAAAATTCTAATCATATCTATATTTATTTTTTCCTTGTATTCACTGTTTTAAAATGAATTGAACAAAGAGAAAGATTGTGGACATTTACCCCATAATAAGTATATCATAATGTAAAATATAAAATGAAAATGACATTTATTATTTAAAAGAGAAAAAAAGACCTGCAGATTGAACACATTTTCTTATACATTATTATAAGTTAAATTATTAGCTAAAAATGAGTTTTTAACTTTGAGCTATAGATATACTTCAGTTCAGTTCAGTCACTCAGTCATGTCCGACTCTGCGACCCCATGGACTGTGGCATGTCAGGCTTCCCTGTCTTTCAAAACTCCCAGAGCTTGCTCAAACTCAGGTCCATCGAGTCAATGATGCCAGCCAACCATCTCATCCTCTGTCATCCTCTTCTCCTCCTGCTTTCAATCTTTTCAAGCATGAGGATCTTTTCCAATGAGTCAGTTCATCAGATGGCCAAAGTATTGAACCTTCAGATTCAGTCCTTCCAATGAATAGTCAAGACTGATTTCCTTTAGGATTGACTGGTTGGATGTCCTTGCAGTCCAAGAGACTCTCAAGAGTCTTCTCCAACACCACAGTTCAAAAGCATCAGATCTTCAGCTCCCAGCTTACTTTATGGTCCAACTCCCACATCCATACACGACTAGGAAAAACCATAGCTTTGACTATATGGACCTTTGTCAACAAAGTAATGTCTCTGCTTTTTAATATGCTGTCTAGTTTTGTTATAGCTTTTCTTCCAGAGAGCAAAGCGTCTCTTAATTTCATGGCTGCAGTCACCACCTGCAGTGATTTTGGAGACCAAGAAAATAAAGTCTGTCACTATTTCCATTGTTTTCCCATCTATTTGCCTTGAACTGATGGGGCCGGATGCCATGAGCTTTGTTTTTTTGAATGTTGAATTTTAAGCCAGCTTTTTCACTCTCCTTTTTCACTTTCATCAAGAGGTGCTTTAGTTCTTCTTTTTCTGCCATAAGTGTGGTGTCATCTGCATAGCTGCGGTTATTGATATTTCTCCCAGCAATCTTGATTCCAGTTTGTGTTTCATCCAGTCTGACATTTCACATGGTGTACTTTGCATATAAGTTAAATAAGCAAGATGACAGTATACAGCCTTGACATTCTCTTTTCCCTATTTGGAACCACACTGTTGTTCCATTTCCAGTTCTAACTGTTGCTTTTTGACCTACATACAGATTTCTTAAGATATATTTATCATTCATCAAATAATCTTAGGCTATTTTTAATGACTTCATAATTTCTTGATATAACTGTGTTCACTAGCTTAAATTGCTTTTTTTGTGTGTGTTTGTAACAAATTATTTTATTTGGTTCTTTTAGATATTAAGACAGTAATAGTATATAGGTACTTTCTATAAACGACTTCATTGAATCTTCAACTTTGAGTGGTATTCTTATTCCTCTTTTTAAAACAGAGCTTAAAAGATTTATTTATTTATTTGTTTGTTTGTTTGAGCTTCCATTTTACTTTATTTTACTTTACAGTACTCTATTGGATTTGGCATACATTGATATGAATCTGCCACGGGTGTACACGAACTCCCAAACAAGAACCCCCCTCCCACCTCCCACCCCACATCATCCCTCCGGATCATCCCCATACACCAACCCCAAGCATCCTGCATCCTGCAAATTTTATTTTTCAATGGGAGTATGTTAATGAATAAATAAGAAATATAATTGATCAAACACTCATCACATAATTTTTCATAGGGTATGTTGAATCACAGATCTTGGCATCTCTACAATTACTTGGGGTACCATAATTTAAAATTAATTTTTAGTGAATGGAAATGGACACAAGTACATAAGTACAATTCTTATTCTAAGTACATTTAACATTTTATGTGTTGTAAAAGATGTTGTTGTTTATTCACTTAGTCATGTCTGACTCTTTGCGACCCCATGGGCGATAGCCCACCAAACTCCTCTGTCCATGAGATTTCCCAGGCAATATGGAGTGGGTGGCCATTTCCTTCTCCAAGGAATCTTCCTGACCCAGAAATTGAACTCGAGTCTCTTCTTTGGTAGGCAGATTCTTTACTGCTGAGCCACCTGGGAAGCTTCACCATAAAAGACAAGCAGTAATAAAATAGGAATCAAGCAGTGCTGTAAAATGGTGGATTAATGATGCATAATTCTAAATGCTTATTATAAATAGAATATATTTTATATACATGATACATTTAACTCTTCTGTACTAGAATGTAAATTTAAAAATATATCTGGTAATATCTATTGAAGTTATAAACAAAAGAAAAATTAATTTACAGAAATAGAGCACAATGAAGTATTTTTGCGAGAAATCTAAATGTAACCCAAATGCTTCTGAAAAATTTTTTTTTCTATTTCAGTGAACAGCATTTCTTATCTGTTCAAATTATGAGCTTTTCAAATTATACATTCCACCAAGAAAGTAAAATATAGTTTTAGTCATCCTAGTTGTAGATGTAAATTTTTGATGATAGCTTTATAGTCAGCTTTGATAACATTTATTTCCAAACATCCTAAGAAAATATAATTAGATACCTAGTTCTCTACTTCTACTTTCCATTTTACATGAATCATACCTTCTTGGTTGTTACTGGCTAGAAGAGACTTTTTTCCTTTTCCAATTCTTAAATTTTGAAATTAAAACTATCAACTGCAAACAACTAATGGAAAATCATTTTACAATATTAACCATTTTAAAGGGTTTCCCTGGTGGCTCAGTTGGCAAAGAATCTGCCTGAAATGTGGGAGACCGGGGTTCAGTCCCTGGCTCTGGAAGATCTTCTGGTGAAGGGAATGGCAACCTGCTCCAGTATTCTTGCCTGGAGAATTCCATGGACAGAGGAGCCTGGTGGGACACAGTTTAAAGGAATAAGTTAATTTGTCTTTAAAATCATTCTTGTTAGTAAACTTTCTACTGCAGATACTGAAACCACATAAAATATAATTTGACTGTGGATTTTAAAAATTCCACTAGAGGGCAACATGTACCAAGGTTTTTGTCACTTGTTTCAAAGGGAGAAAAATATCCAGTTTTATTCTTTATCATGAAGAAATGTCATTGATTTAATATTTAGCACATTCAGTATTAATTGTTATCTTTATGAGGCACATGTGGTGTGAGTGAATACTGTCTCATTTCTAAAACAGCAGTATGGGTGTTCCTCTATCTGCTTTTAATTAGTTGTAATCAACACTTTTCAGTTACTGTAATTACTAGATAAATACCAAATTAAAAAGGTATTATTTTATATGTAATGAGTTCATGGGGTGAGTTATTTAAGGCCATATGTGTTTTAAGTTGTAAATATATATAAACAATTCTAGATTAAAGAAAAATAAAGTAAAACCCATAGGAGATACTGGTTGTAAATTTGAAATTCAATTTTAAAGAAATAAAAGCATTTGCTCATTATACATCCTCAGAGATTATTTTAACCATGAGTAGGAAGATCAGTTCAGTGGCGTGTGTTAGCTTTCTTAATCCTTGCTGAGAAGTGGAATCTGCTTACAGCTGGCAGCATCTCCACGTTTTAGAAGCCTGCCCAAACACCACTGTTTATAGCCCATCCTCTTCAATTCCCTACTTCTCGAATTCTCATTAAAATCACCAAAGAAAAATTCTACATAGAGTTAATGGTCACTGACACTGATAATAGCAAGAGCATAATGCTATATTTCCAAATACATTTTCTGTTGTTTTTTTCATTCGTTGTCATGTCTGATTCTTTGGAACCCCATTAACTACAGCACACCAGGCTTCCCTGTCCTTCACTATATCCTGGAATTAGCTCAAAATCTCATGTCCATTGAGTCAGTGATGCCATATTTTCTGTATAAGAGAGTAAAGAAATATTGAAAGGGAGGGGGAGGAGGTACATAACCAGCTTTGAAAAATGATTTTGTGAATTTTAATAGATTCATATTTAGAAATAAAATAATTATTTAAAAATATACAGAATAGTGTATTTTAAAACTATGACAGATATTATATGGAAATAGACATAATTGTCACCAATTGCAATAAAATAGTGATTTATCCCCTGAGTAGCTCTTGCTTAGTTAATTTGTTGTTCATTCACTCAGTCCTGTCAGACACTTTGTGACCACATGGACTATGCACAGCAGGCTTCCCTGTCATTCACCATCTCCAGGGCTTGCTAAAACTCATGCCCATTGAGTTGGTGGTACCATCAACAATCTCATCCTGTCATCCCCTTCTCCTCCTGCTTTCAATCTTTCCCAACATCAGGGTCTTTTTCAATGAGTCAGGTCTTTGCATCAGGTGGCCAAAGTATTGGAACTTCAGCTTTGGCATCAGTCCTTCCAATGAATATTAAAGATTGATTTCCTTTAGGACTGATTGATTTAATCTCATTGCAGTCCAAAGGACTCTCAGTAGTCTTCTCCACCACCATAGTTCAAAAGCATCAGTACCTCGGTGGCCAGTCTTCTTTATGGTCCACCTCTCACATCGATACATGACTACTGGAAAAACCATAGCTTTGTCTAGACCAAAGTTGTTGGCAAAGTAATGTCTCTGCTTTTTAATATGCTGACTAGGTTGGTCATAGCTTTTCTTCTAAGGAGCAAGCATCTTTTAATTTCATGGCTACAGTCACCACCTGCAGTGATTTTGGCGACCAAGAAAATAAAGTCTGTCACTGTTTCCATTGTTTTTCCATCTATTTGCCTTGAAGTGATGGGGCCGGATGCCATCAGCTTTGTTTTTTGAATGTTGAGTTTTAAGCCAGCTTTTTCACTCTCCTTTTTCACTTTCACAAGAAGCTCTTTAGTTTTTCTTTTTCTGCCGTAAGGGTGGTGTCATCTGCATATCTGAGGTTATTGATATTTATCCCGACAATCTTGATTCCAGCTTGTGCATCATCCAGCCCAGCGTTTCTCATGATGTACTCTGCATATAAGTTAAATAAGCAGGGTGACAATATACAGCTTTGACGTCCTCCTTTTCCTGTTTGGAAGCAGTCTGTTGTTCCATGTCCAGTTCTAATTGTTGCTCCCTGACCTGTATACAGGTCCTCAAGAGGCAGGTCATTTGGTCTGGTATTCCCATCTCTTTCAGAATTTTCCACAGTTTGTTGTTATCCACACAGTCAAAGGATTTGGCATAGTCAATAAAGCAGAAGTAGATGTTTTTCTGGAACTCTCTTGCTTATTTGATGATCCGACAGACGTTGGCAATTTGATCTCTGGTTCCTCTGCCTTTACTAAATCCATCTTGAATATTTGGAAGTTCTCGGTTCACATACTGTTGAAGCCTAGCTTGGAGAACTTTGAGCATTACTCTGCTAACATGTGAAATGGGTGCAGCTGTGCAATAGTTTGAACATTCTTTGGCACTGGTTTTCTTTGAATTGGAATGAAAACTCACCTTTTCCAGAAAGGCTGTCTTGTTATCTTCGAAATAATAGGTGCTCATTTTATTTAAAAAAGAATTATTTTTACTATAATCAAAGCATTCCGTGATAAACTATCATTCTTAACATGCCGTAGTTGTTTAGTTATTCAGTCATGCCCAACTCTTTGTGACCCCATGGACTGCAGCATGCCAGGTTTCCCTGTCCTTCACTGTCTCCCAGATATTGCTCAAATTTATATCCATAGAGCCAGTGATGCCATCAGACCATTTCTTCCTCTGTTTCCCTCTTCTCATCCTGCCCCCAATCTTTCCCCACATCAGGGTCATTTCCAATGAGTCAGCTCTTCACATCACATGGCCAAAGTATTGGAGCTTCAGCTTCCGCATCAGTCCTTCCAATGAATATTCAGGGTTGATTTCCTTTAGGATTGACTGGTTTTATCTCCTTACAGCCCAAGGGACTCTTATGAGTCTTCTTCAGCACCGTAGTTTGAAAGCATTAATGCTTCAGTGCTCAGCCTTCTTTATGGTCCAACTCTCATATCCATACATGACTATTGGAGAAAACATAGCTTTGACCACGTTGACCTTTGCCAACAAAGTGACATCTCTGCTTTTTAATGTGCTCTCTAGGTTTGCCATGGCTCTTCTTTCAAGGAGCAGTGTTAGTAGAGTCAGTCGCTCAGTCGTGTCCTACTCACCGTGACCCCTGCGGACTGTAGCCAAACACACTCCTCTGTCCGTGGGATCTTCCAGGCAAGGGTACTGGAGTGAGTTGCCATCCCTAGTCAAGGGGATCTTCCCAACCCAGGGATTGAACCCAGGTCTCCTGCACTGCAAGCAGATTCTTTACCATCTGAGCCACCCAGGGCTTCATTTCAAGGCGCAAGTGTCTTTTAGTTTTGCTGCAGTCACCATCTGCAGTGATTTTGCAGCCCAAGAAAATAGTCTGTCACTCCATTTTTTCCCCTTCTATTTGCCATGAAGTGATGTGACCAGATGCCATGATCTTTGTTTTTTGAATGTTGATTGATAAGCCAAGTATTTCACTCTCCTCTTTCACCTTCATCAAGAGGCTTTTTAGTTCCTCTTTGCTCTTTGCCATTAGGATCTGTATATCTGAGGTAATTGATATTTTNAAGTGATGTGACCAGATGCCATGATCTTTGTTTTTTGAATGTTGATTGATAAGCCAAGTATTTCACTCTCCTCTTTCACCTTCATCAAGAGGCTTTTTAGTTCCTCTTTGCTCTTTGCCATTAGGATCTGTATATCTGAGGTAATTGATATTTTTCCCAAAAATCTTGATTCCAGCTTGATTCATCCAACCAGGCATTAACATGCATATTATACAAATAGATGTTAGGTAGATCAGATTTTAAGTTCTTAAATAGTTATCATTTGTTTAATGTTTCAACCTCCATGTGTAAGACATACTATTTTAATCTCCATTTCTTAGATGAGGAAATGGAAGCATCTATCTTAAGAATACATTTAATTGGTAGAATAAAGATATATATATATATATATATATGAGATACATAAACATGTACAAATAAATAGATAAAATATTATTACAATCCCAATGACACCTCTAAAATTAAGAAAATAAGATTAAAAGCAACTTTTTAAAACCTGAATTATTTTAACCTCATATTTCAAATTTAAATAGTATCAGTTCCCAGTAATACGTGATAGAAATTAGAGCCTTTGCATACAACTGTCCCTCCCCTATATCTTAACTGTCTCTTATACACATCTAGATGTGTATAAGAGACAGATTCTAAGGGTCAANTGTACAAATAAATAGATAAAATATTATTACAATCCCAATGACACCTCTAAAATTAAGAAAATAAGATTAAAAGCAACTTTTTAAAACCTGAATTATTTTAACCTCATATTTCAAATTTAAATAGTATCAGTTCCCAGTAATACGTGATAGAAATTAGAGCCTTTGCATACAACTGTCCCTCCCCTATATCTTAATTAGCATTAATTATATATTTTGGTGGTTTCAAAGTTTATAACATTCCCATTTCATTCTGTGCTCAGAATCCACAAGGTTGTTTAACTTTATGTTTGAATTTAAATAGATCACTCCCATTCTTTATCAGGATTTCACTGAGGGCTTACCAGGTTTCACTAGTGGTAAAGAACTGGCCTGATAATGCAGGAGAGCTAAGAAAGGTGGGTTTGATCCCTGGGTTGGAAAGATCCCCTGGAGGAGGGCATGGCAACTCACTCCTGTTTTACTGCCTGGAGAATCTCATGAACAGAGGAGCCTGGAGGGCTACAGTCCATGGAATTGTAAAGACTTGAAACACAGCGGAAGCAATTTAGTATTGCTGAAATGTTTAATCTCATTTTACTTTCTTGTATCTTCAAAAATATTTTTTCAAGAAGAGATCATGTATATTTCCGAAACATTCTTGTGAATTCTTGTCTATTTTCTGCACATTTAGAAGTTAGTTGTCAGGATACCCTTTGAATAAGCCTTTCCTTGTTCTTTTGTTCTTAAGCAGGGGGTTACTCTGGAGAACGCAGATCAATAGTTTTCACTCTTGAACACGATCTGCTCTTTTTTTGGCCATATTAATAAATGACTCTTTATATATTAAAAATATTTAATTATTTGCTCAGTAACTACTCATGAAATATCTTCCATGTATCAGTGTAGTTACTGGAAATTAAATAGTAATTTTAAAACGTTGCCTTCTTGGAACATGCATTCTAATTGGGGAGATAGGAAATTAACAAACAGATATTTATTTGTCTATCTACTATCTATCCATCTAATGTCAGACAGTGATCAGTGCTTTAGAAAAAATCAAGGTGTGGAATCATGGACCAGTAGTGACTCTATCTGATGCAGAGTCATTAGCACACTCTCTCTGTTAGGTGATGTGTGAATGATTTACGTATGAGGGTATTTTGTAGGCAAAAGTCTGCAAAGTGATGACTTCATAGAAATTTTTCCTAGAATAAATGTTTCCTTTCAATTTGTCGATTCAAACACTCATTTATTCAAAGTTTATGTATTGCTTATTATATATCTTGCATTTTTTTCTTTTCCTTTTGATTTTTGTACATTTCTTTTTCAAAATTAATCTACCAAATTTCAAAAGTGTGTCATCTATCTGCACTATAATGTGTAACTGTGCATCTTCGTCCTCTTTCATCTTGTTTTGTGTGAATTCCTCATGCCTGAGTACCCCAGATCTATGTTAAGCTGGATTTCTTCTCCTTCTCTCGTCCCATCCTCCCCCTCCTCTTTCCCCTACCTTTCCTCTTCCCCTTGAAATGCGGTGATTTTTTTCTTTCATTTTTCCCCTAAACCATGTCAGTTCACTTTTGATCCTCTTCTTTTGTCTTGAAATTTGTCCTCACTACTACCTGCTTCCTTCTTTCTGTAGTTTCTTCCCCAACCCTTGATATTTCCTTAAGCCTTTTGGTTCTCCTTGCTGTTGTGTTTTTGTTTTTAATATCTGAAACTTCACTGAGGCTATAGAAAATGATTGATTTAAAGAACCTCTTATGGTGATTTTTGACTGATACTTCTTGTTGTTGTTTCATGTTCGTTTGTTTGTTTGTTTGTTTTTCTGAGTCTGGATGCAGGTCTTCTGCTGACTTTTTTCTCCTTAAAACTCACTTTTGAAAGTGACTATCTCTTTGCTGGAAAAAAAAAAGTGTAAGGCATGAAGGCAAGAAGGAATGAGAAAGGACATTCTGTAGTAGGTCAAAATCTGCTTTTCTTAGTATTTGACAGATAGCCTTCATGGCCTTTTATAAATCAAACGTTTAGTTCTTATGTGACTTTTAGAGTGATGCATTCAAAAAGTCATATGTGTGTAAGACAGATTTTTATAATTTCAGCTATGAACATTAAACTTATCTTTTGTATGAAATCTATAACTAGCTTGCTTTTTGAAGCATCTATTAAATTAATGAGAAATGGCAAACTGATTTTTCTAAAAAAATTTCTGGTATATTTAAAATTTAAAAAAAAAACACTTAAATCAGAAAGCACCAGTTAATTTTACCTTCAATTTGAACCTTTCATAAAATGTTTTTAAAATATGTGTCATTAGCCCTTAGCATGATGTCTGATATTATAGGTATTTAAAGAATGTGTCCGACTCTTTGCAACTCCATGGACTGTAGCCTACCAAGCTCCTCCGTCCATGGGATTTTCCAGGCAAGAATACTGGAGTAGATGTGTATAAGAGACAGGCCCAAGGGACTCTTATGAGTATCCTCCAACACCATAGTTCAAAAGCATCAATTCTTCGGCACTCACCTT
>SJYX01023926.1:0-24315 GCA_006410675.1 Oreotragus oreotragus | reverse complement strand
TTTTTTTTTTGAGCCTCTAAAATTCTAAATCCAGCATAGTGTTTTATGTTTTATAGGAAATATATTTTTGAAATTTAGCCAATAATTAAGAGGGAGTATGAATAGATATTAAACCAAAAAAATGTGTTCTTAAATTTTAAGTAATATCTTACATTTTTATCTACAATAATTCTTTTTCATCTTAGACATATATTTTGGAGTATTTTACTAAAGATTAAATAATACCTGACTGCTTTTCTTCCAAAAGTTTTAAAATTTGTCAATTATTAGTATTCTGCCTTCCTTTTATATATTAACATCTAAATTTGTATTTTATTCAGTTACTCAAAGCAATATTGACTTGTGCTCTCAGTTTCTGATATGAAATGACTGTTATGGAGGTGTAACAGGAACCAGTATTTAGGATGTAATCATGTGACTTTCAGTAAGAAACTATTTTAAAACTATTATGTCAGTTTTACAAACACATACCTTAATTCTAGGTGGAATTCAAGAATTTATAAATTGTGGGTCTCATGCTAATTCATGCAAGGCTAATATAAATATCTTTGCTCAGCTTATGGTAAAAAGAACTCATAAATGGTTTACAGAAGTTTAAATACATAACTTTAGATGCACCCTACTGCCTCTTTTGTGGTATGAAAACATTCCCCAAATCAACTTCAGGGTTCTCCAATCTCTAGTCCCTTTGACATGTAGAGAATCTAGTCTACCTTATATCTTGAATAAACCTCAAATGTGAGTGACAGCTGAAAAATAACAGCTGGCTTAGAGTGTTTAGGTTGAATTCAGTGGACCTCTATTCTGACTTCTGCTTGGTATTGGCAGATGCCTTAGAGCCACGGCCTATTCCCCAGCTTATGTGAAACAGCGATTACCAAGTACAAACTATCCTCAAAGCACCGTGACAGTGCAGGCTGACTGTCCACTCACACCCCAGATCATTGTATCTCTTCCCTCTTCTGTCCAAGCATCTATTTACTTCCCTTATTAGACGTTTAAAATAGTAAAATATCAGATTCAATCATTTTCTAAGAAAATGTCACCATTATATTATATATCACTTCCCTGGTGGCTCAGACAGTAAAGCGTCTGCCTGCAATGCAGAAGACCCAGGTTCAATCCCTGGGTCGGGAAGATCCTCTGGAGAAGGAAATGGCAACCCACTCCAGTACTCTTGCCTGGAAAATCCCATGGACAGAGGAGCGTGGTAGGCTATAGTCCATGAGGTTGCAAAGAGTTGGACATGACTGAGCGACATCACTCATTCATCCCACCACCCAGGCAGAAGAAAATTACCATCAGAACTCAAAATAGAGTCACGATTTTAAAGGTGATGGCCATAGTCAATGTGGGATAACTCTCTTACTGCAGAGGCTAAAAAGATGATCAGCTCCATCATTTTTTTTTTTTCATTCCTCAACTTTATTCTTTAGTTTTTATGTATATGCTGAAGATGCTATGATTTCATGATTCATAAGTCTATTACTGGCAAAGGCAACAAAGCCAGGGTCATGTTCCATTTTTGGTTGTATTTTGCACCTCCCTTTACTGCATCTTTTAGTTGCACAGAAGCTCCCTGGAGCTCATTACTCTCTTTGCATCCCACTGTCAGCAGCTCAGCTGAGCTGGAGAGAGCTGAAGTGGCAGGTGCTGGAAGGGTCAAGCCAAAGCAAAAGTTAGCAGTCCATCATTACACACTTACCACAGTCTTATAGGTAAGAGGCAGAAACCAGAAAAATTACCTCTCTCCCTCACTTCACCTTCCATTTTTCCCCATTTAATGGCACAGATCAAAGATAAGGTGGGTTAGCATGGACTTGGGCTTATCTCAGTGTTGAGGGAGCCCTGAACAAAAGGGGTTCAATTTTGCTGTTCAATGTACTCAAGATCCAAAAAAAAAAAAAAAAAGCTGAAGGGGGAGGGAAGGATAGGAGTGGAAAATCTGTGAGCACTAAGTCAGAGTGAAAAAAAGTTGTCTTCAAGGCTTTCCCTTCTTCCCCTAATTCCCCCTACTCCCCAATAAGGAAGCCACAGCAGAGGCATCTGTTGTAAAGCCCAGTCTAAGACCCCACTTAAAGAGATCTCTGAAGGAAGGAACCTGGGCTAAGAATGCAGACAAACTTGTGCAGAGAACAAGGCTGGACAGAGGGAGCCACTTCTTTGACTGCAACTCAGAGACTACAGTGCTGGAATGTACAGAGTCTGGTTTGGAGAGGGCAGTTGTCCCCTGGGAGGCAGACAAGGTGAGGATGCACAGTAATTGCTTTTGTAATTGTGACTCAGATCAGTCAGTCAGTCAGTTCAGTCACTCAGTCATGTCCGACTCTTTGCGACCCCATGAATCGCAGCACGCCAGGCCTCCCTGTCCATCACCAACTCCCGGAGTTTATGCAAATTCATGTCCATAGAGTCGGTGATGCCATCTAGCCATCTCATCCTCTGTCGTCCCCTTCTCTTCCTGACCCCAATCCCTCCCAGCATCAGTGTTTTCCAATGAGTCAACTCTTTGCATGAGGTGGCCAGAGTATTGGAGTTTCAGCTTCAGCATCAGTCCTTCCAATGAACACCCAGGACTGATCTCCTTTAGAATGGACTGGTTGGATCTCCTTGCCGTCCAAGGGACTCTCACGTAATTGCCTTTGTAACTGTGACTCAGATCAGGCCTCTCCAACCACAGAGAGGTTCTAAAGCAATCACCTTTCCTCTGTTTTTGTTGTTGTTTAGTTGCTAAGTCATGTCCGGCTCTTTGCAGTACCACATATGGACTTTAGCCCACTAGGCTTCTCTGTCCATGGAATTTCCCAGTCAAGAAGACTGGAGTAGATTGCCATTTCCTTCTCCAGGGGATCTTCCTGACGCAGGGACCAAATGAGCCAACCTTGCGTTGGCAGCCTTTTTGTTTTGTTTTTACCGCTAAGCCACCAGGGAAGCCCCTCCTTTCCTCTTCCTCTTTCCATTCTTCTCACTTCTCATGCACTTGATTTGGCTTCTTCCTCTTTTAACATATGAGAGTGATCAAAGCAGCTAGAACAGTTCAGAGATTTATGGTCAGAAGGTGAAATTAACTTCTTATTATGCACAGTGCATGCGTGTTAACTTGCTTCAGTCTTATCCAGACTCTTTGCAACCCTATGGACTCTAGCCCACATGGCTCCTCTGTCCATGGGTTTCTCCAGGCAAGAATACTGGAGTGGGCTGTCATGCCCTCCTCCAGGGGATCTTCCAGATCCAGGGNCTAGAACAGTTCAGAGATTTATGGTCAGAAGGTGAAATTAACTTCTTATTATGCACAGTGCATGCGTGTTAACTTGCTTCAGTCTTATCCAGACTCTTTGCAACCCTATGGACTCTAGCCCACATGGCTCCTCTGTCCATGGGTTTCTCCAGGCAAGAATACTGGAGTGGGCTGTCATGCCCTCCTCCAGGGGATCTTCCAGATCCAGGGATCAAACTGACATCTCTTGTGTCTACTGCATTGGCAGACAGGTTTTTTACCGCCAGCTGGGAAGCCCTTATTATGCCAGACGAAGGGGAAATCCACCTCACTGAAGGTGGAGGAAAGGAATGGAGTCCAGGAATAGTATGTATTGATCCAATGAGAGGGACTACGGTGACTTAGGTTTGACTGGAGTGAAGAGTATAAGGCAAGGGCAGACAAGAGATTTCTTAAAGAGACTGAAATATGAAGTGCCACATCTACTATACACAAATTTAAAGTTTCTTTTTTTTAAATAAAACTATTGAAAACTTTTAATAGTGAATAATATGACCACATTTATATTTCCAGAAAATATCCAAGCTGAAGGTAATAAATAGAATACTAATTAGTATAAGATAAATAATGAGGTACTTAAATGTTTACATAGTATTCAAATATTTTGTAGAAGGATAGAATTGATTTTCATTTGTCCCTGAGAAAGACCTTTGCAAAAATCAACAAATGAGCTGTTAGAAGAGTTGCTAAATTCTTTATTAGCATGTGAATACTTCTTTGACATACGTATTACATAAAATCCCCATCTGTGGACATATTCTTGTGAATTGTATATTCTATGTGTGTATGAATGGTATATGGAACTGTATTGCATCTCTACCCTGGAATGGTCATGTGGAAAAACAGTGAGTGAATAAGACATGCTGCTAACATGAGGGGAAAATACACAATCCACTTGTAAACCACGTGGTTTTAAAAGTCTGTTTAGTATCAATGTCTTGATAAACTCTAAGCTTATAAGAGTAGGATTTTTTGTAATTAGAAAAATTTATATATTTGCTTAACATTAAACAACACTAGATTTCCCTGGTGGCTCAGATGGTAAAGCGCCTGCCTACAATGCAGGAGACCCAGGTTCAATCCCTGGGTCGGGAAGATCTCCTGGAGAAGGAAATAGTAACCCACTCCAGTATTCTTGTCTGGAAAATTCCGTGGACAGAAAAGCCTGGTAGGCTACAGTTCATGGGGTCGCAAAGAGTCGGACACGACTGAGCAACTTCACTTCAAACAACACTATATCTGATGAAAAAATTACATTACAATTTTAAAATATGTTTAAGCTTCTTATTAAAACTGTTCTATTTTTTAAATCTTTGTGCTATATGGTCAAACTCATTTTAATAAATAACTAAATCCATGTTTTTAAATTTCACAATTGTAATTGCCATATTTTCCTCCTGAGCTGAGAGTCTGTAGTCCTTTTAAAAATATCTTGCTATATTCTTACCCATATAAACACATGTTAATACTTATATCTACATTTATATGTATTTTAAGATTTAATTATTATCCATTATTAATATATGCAAAATTATTTGAAATTTCCTAGCTTTATGAAATATTAAGCTTAAATATTTAGGTCTGTAGTCATTTCTTTTTATTATTGTTTGTTGTGGAAGCAGGAAGGGAGAAATCTATTTTTTCAATTTGGATCTTGTAGACCAAAGAGTAAATCTTATTGACTTCATGAAAAATTATGCATAAAGCACCCAAAGACAGAAGCTGAACTATAACAGATTAAATCTGATTTCCTTGTCACTTTGCATGCATATATAGATCTTGGTCAGTACTAAAAGAAATATATTTTGTTTTAAGTGCACAGCTCTAAGATTTAGTATTTGCTTTATCCTAATTTGCTGTCAGTCTATTACATTTAAAGAATCATATTTATTGTCTCTGGTGGTCAATTAGGGATCTGTAAAACAATCCAAGAATATTAATCCAACGCAGAGCTGCCCAGCCAAAAGGATTTTTATTTTACCAATAGCAAATTCAAAATATTATATGGTGTAATTTTGACACAGTAGGAATTTTGAGACAGTAGTTCAGATTAAAAGAAAAATAATACCATAGAAAATGTTACTTTTGTTTAGTTGCCATTATTTTTGTTATTTTTATTTTGGAGGATATGGTTGTTTTAGGAAGGAATGGAAACTATAAACTACAGCATTTAGCAATATTCACCATAAGAATATATGGGAAGTCCCAGTGACTCAGCAGTAAAGAAATTGCCTGCAATGCAGGAGGCACAGGTTCAATCCCTGGGTTGGGATGATCCCCTGGAGGAGGAAATGGCAACCCACTCCAGTATTGTTGCTGGGAAAATTCCATGGACAGAGGAGCCTCGGGAATACAATCCATGGGGTCAAAAGAATCAGACACAACTGAGCAACTGAGCACACATGTACACACCATAAAATTGAAGATTTCATCATGTAATTCGAAGTCTCTGTCTTCATGTATACACTTTTCTCTTACACAAGTTGTGTCAACAGTAACATGAACAGCATGAATTTGTTTTGGCCTGCAAAGTGCTCTACAAATATTTGCGTGATATGATGATATCTTGAAGAAAAACAAATTTCCTATTGTTGAGGCCATAGGAAACCGAGAACGTTGGACGTTAATATATTTCTTAATACTAATTATGGGCTTTCCTGGTGGCTCAGTAGTAAAGAATTTGCCTGCCAGTTCAAGAGATGTAGGTTTGATCACTGGATTGGGAAGATACCCTGGAGAAGAAAATGGCAAGCCACTCCAGTATTCTTGCCTGGAAGATCCCATGGACAGAGGAGCCTGACAGGCTTACAGTCAGTGGGGTCTCAAAGAGTCAGACACGACTTAGCAACTAAACAACAACAAAGCTAACTATATTAAGATGACTAACAAAACTGAGATTATTGTTTTTTACCATTCAGATATTTGTTTTGGCCTTATATATCAAGAGTTTGATAACTCTCAGGGTTTTTTCTTTAACTTGATTTTAACAGAATTTGTTTACATTTTTCTTTTTTAGTTCAAAAATAAAGCACAAGTTATTTTTTGTTTGGTAAGAGTTAACTAATTCTAAATACAGATGTTTTTGTTCCCTAGAAAGTAACACTGCCTGTTAGATAGCTCATTTTAATACCTCAATTGTTTGTTGTTTTCACTGGTTGATTTTTAAATATTTGCATAATATTTCTGCAATTTTAAATAGAACCCTTTTTACAATAAGAGATAACTTTTTGTAAATTATTATTCTCATTTTCCTTCTTTTTAAATCTAAGGAACATATATATAATGATCATTTGCCATTCATATAATTCCTCAGCTACTAAATCTTGAAAAATGATTTGTGTGTATTAAAATGTGATGCTGTCTGTTTGGCCTCAGAAGTTAATTCAACAGAGTAATGGTAAATTTCTTAAAGTAGTTACTTATGGGCTTAGGAAAGCTATTAAACCTGTAGGCCAGGTGACACCAGAAAGCTGAGGTGAAGGCTTAGAATTAAACCTACCTGAAAAAAACAGAGCCCAAACCTAATATTAGGGGAAAAAAGATTAAGGTGTCAACTCACCCTTAGCTATGAAGTGAAGTGAAGTGAAAGTCAGTCAGTCATGTCTGACTCTTTGCAACCCCATGGACAATAGCCTTCTCTGTCCATGATTCTCTAGGCCAGAATACTGGAGTGGGTAGCCAGTCCCTTCTCCAGGGGATCTTCCCAACCCAGGGATCCAACCCAGGGATCCAACCCAGGTCTCCTGCTTGGCAGGCAGATTCTTTACCAGCTGCGCCATCTGGGAAGCCCAACTTTAGCTATATTGTTGGTTTATACCCTTTATAGGTAGGGAAACAAATAGAACAAAGAGAACAGAAAATCATACTGTGGTTTCAGCCCTGTTATTCATTCAACCCCAAATTTTGTACATACTGGCAAAAACATATTTGGAAGCAGTTACTAATACAAGCATGCCCTATATTAAATAAAGCTTTTGCTAAGCAACCAAAAAATCAGCACTTGTTTATGAAAGTGCTTTATAAAAATACATATTCCACTGTTATGTGCTCATTTAACCCTTTGCCTAGTCAAGCAATATTGAAAAATGAAGCATTTTCCTGAGGATAGAGAGGTGAAATGAGTTCACAGAACATAAAAAAATAATTGCAATAGATTATGATAGATACTGTAATAGAGATATTTATTCTGAAAAATGGAGGGCAAATGCCTAACACTCTCTCAGTGTCCAGGAAAGGTTTTGAAGGAGAGTAATTTACCAAGCAAAGAAAGCATTATGTACAAAGGTATTTGTTTATATTTACTTGTGTACATTAAAGAAAATTTATCTTTAATGAACCACAGGAGTTCAGAATTTTTTGCATATGACAAGCTATGCATAAGAAGCTGTAATAATGTAACAATAAACATAAAAAAAACTAATAGTTTTAAGCTCTTTGTTAAATGCTAGTCACTCTACTGATAGCTTTCCCTGAATGAAAATATGTTGGCACTGTTTTATAGATATTTTATGGATGAGGAAGCTGAGGTATTTACAGAGTAACAATTTTTTCAGGACTCATGGCTACCAAGCATCAAAACTAAATTCCATCAGTCAGAACTGAATTCCATTAAAGTCAATCCCAGGCTGTGTTCTTCCAGTGCTTTATGCTCTACATGAGGTTGTAGTGGTGGTAAAATCAAGGTGGGAAACAACTTCACTTAGGAGTTTATTCTGTTAGTAACAGACAGACTTACTGAAATCAGATAACCAACTGGATGTGGGATATGAGAAAGAGGCTTGGCAAGTGATTTCTAAGCTCAAGTCTTGAAAAACTAAGTTGCAAGTGGCACCTATTTAGAGACAGAATAAAGAGTAGAAGGGTCAGGGGTTAGAGAAAATAAAATGCTGTAAATTTGGGGCATGTTAATTGCAACATATGTCTGCAGTTTACAGTTGTTGGCAGTTTGCTGCTGCTAAATCTCTACAGTCGTGTCTGACTCTGTGTGACCCCGTAGATGGCAGCCCACCAGGCTCCCTCGTTCCTGGGATTCTCCAGGCAAGAAAACTGGAGTGGGTTGCCATTTCCTTCTCCAGGGGATTTTCCCAACCTAGGGATCGAACCTGCATCTCTTACATCTCCTGCATTGGTAGGCAGATTCTTTACCACTGAGCCACCAGAGTTTTATTAGTGTAGGATCTAGTTATGGTTTTCATTTTTAATCTTCTGTGTTGGTGCCATTAACTCTAATGTTTTCCAGTATATGTAATTATGTTTGCCAACTTAAAATTATAATAAATATGATAATTTAGATGAATCAGAAGGATGGATCAGATTTACATTATTTTAAGTTATTCAGATCTTTTGAATTAAAGTACTAACAATATTCTCATTTTATCCAAAGCACTCACTCATTCACACATCCTCTTATTCAACAAAGGACTACTTAGTATCCACTATATAGCAGTCACCCAGCTCAACACTGTGGTGAGTGAGATGAATGTTTGTCCTCCTTCTTCAAAATCAGGTATAAGAGTAACGGAATTTAATGCAGTGATAGAGGCTTGGAAGGACTGATGTTGAAGCTGAAACTCCAATACTTTGGCCACCTGATGCAAAGAGCTGACTCATTTGAAAAGACCCTGATGTTGGGAAAGATTGAGGGCAGGAGGAGAAGGGGACGAAAGAGGATGAGATGGTTGGATGGCATCACCAACTCGGTGGAAGTGGATTTGGGTGGACTCTGGGAGTTGGTGATGGACAGGGAGGCCTGGCGTGCTGTGGTTCATGGGGTCACAAAGAGTCGGACATGACCCAGCGACTGAACTGAACTGAACTGAGAGGCTTACAGACTGTGTGGTTTGTCGCAGTAAGCTGATTTGTAGTAGAGCACATGAGCAAAATATTAGATGCATGTTGAGGCTTTTCAAACTCTCAATAGATAGCACATCAAATTATTAGCTGTAAATTAATGTATTCTTTCTAAATCCCAGCTGATTAAAACTATTTTATTTATACTGTATCATATATATATATCCAAAATTCTTATTTGTGTCCTCTACTGAGTAGACTTTATTAATACAGTGAGTAGTATCTAATCAGCAGAGTGACTTTAATCTGCAAGAATAAATGACATTTTCTCTGCAAATACATTAGTTCTTAATGGTAACAGAATAAAATTTGTGAGTCTTTTTCTTAGAAAATAGGCCTCACAGAGGTGCTGATGTCTGAAAGTTTTCTTGAACAGTAACTAGAAATTTATTAGTCAGAGCAGAGAGAAATGAACAGTTCATCACCATTTTAACCATATGTCATGTCACTTTATAAAAGAGAACCTTGAAGGACAGAAAGACCTGTGGTTCAGTTGATTCCCACACTTCTCTAAAACAAAACCAACATTCAGCCCATGTCAGATGATCCAGCTCAGAAATCTGTTTACTTTCCTGCAGTGACCTCATGGTCATCTGACTCTTAAATGCCTTGTAGCTTATGGCTCAATCCTCAGCCAGGCCCATGTTTCTTTTTCTGAGTTATCTTTTTGATAGCTGTACGCCTGGGTGAAAAAGCATTTCGTCTCCTATTTATCACTGTTGTTTCTTCATGAACAGATCCTATATCTGGAATCCCTGTCCTGCCTCTCCCTTTGACATCCAGCCCTAGACCCATGATCGCCCACCATTTATTTTCATTTGAATGTGAAATTATTGCTTCAGAAGCAACATAGCAAAACTAAACTCTTCAGCTTTTTTTTTGTTTTCTGAACCAATCCCCTCTGAATATCCATTTTGCCCTTTCTCAATAAAATGGCTATTATTCATCCCTGCTGCTGCTGCTGCTAAGTCCACTTCAGTCGTGTCCGACTCTGTGTGACCCAATAGACGGCAGCCCACCAGGCTCCCCTGTCCCTGGGATTCTCCAGGCAAGAACACTGGAGTGGGTTGCCATTTCCTTCTCCAATGCATGAAAGTGAAAGGGAAGTTGCTCAGTCATGTCCAACTCTTTGCAACCCCATGGACCACAGCCTACCAGGCTCCTCTGTCCATGGGATTATCCAGGCAAGAGTCCTGGAGTGGGGTGCCATCGCCTTCTCCTAGTACTTTTCTTTCACTCCTCCCTTTTCCTTGCTCTTTCAGTTCAGTTCAGTCGCTCAGTCGTGTCTGACTCTTTGTGACCCCATGAATCACAGCACACCAACCTCCCTATCCATCACCAACTCCTGGAGTTCACTCAGACTCATGTCCATCAAGTCGGTGATGCCATCTAGCCATCTCATCCTCTGTCGTCCCCTTCTTCTCCTGCCCTCAATCTCTTCCAGCATCAGGGTCTTTTCCAAGTCAACTCTTTGCATGAGGTGGCCAAAGTATTGGGGTTTCAGCGTCAGCATCAGTTCTTCCAATGAACACCCAGGACTGATCTTCTTTAGGATGGACTGGATCTCCTTGCTCTTTACCATGAGTGAAAGTTCAGTCCTCCATTGTTCAGCTCATCTCAACCATCTGTTCTTTGTTGCTGTACCTCGGGATAGGGTCTTCATATTCCACGCCAGGAGTTATATTGGGTAGAGCAAACACTGAGCTACTGTGATGAAAGCAGACAAGAAAAATGACATTGGTTAACAGAGAGAATCCATGTGTTCCACATGAAACAGCCCGAGTTCAGCAGGCAGAGCAGACATGGGAAACTCTCCAGGAACCACTTGGCTTCCTTCAGTTGCTCCCTCAGCCCCCCAGGGATTGTTGTTGACTGAGTAATACTGACTGGCGCTGTCTCAGCCATGTGGTGTTCTAGCTAATGGAGAGATGGGGGATGGGGATATGGGAGATTGGAGCAAGAGCTGTGGAGGTTGCACATGTGACTTCCAATCACATGTCTTTGGCAAGAACAGTCACCTGGCCTACCCTGTTGCAAGGGATGCTGGGAAATCTCCAGCTGAGTGGCTGTTAATAATAGCAAGGCAAAAATAATGATTGTGGAAGAAAGGGAAAATGGATTGGGGGATACAATTAAACATTTGTCCTACTAGTCAAACACTATTTCCCAAATAGATCATAAACCTGATTTTCTTCATTTTTTTCTAAGGTTTCAAGAACAAACTTGATTCTGTCTTCCTTTCTGGTTATCAAGGGCCTTGGCAGCTGTTTCCTAATATTTACTTTTCCATTCATTTTTTCATTTATCTTATGCTATCTTTTTCAGCCTCTGTAAAGCTCTTCTTATTATTCATATGCATTCCCAAACAAATTTTAAGTTTTTGGGAACCAGGGAGCACTTTTTATACTGTTTGAATAGGCAAGGCCTATGAGTGTACTATCCAAAATAAACAACAAAATTACGTACAAGAGTTTAGTTTTACTTATGATAGAGTCAATACTTTTGGCAGTATTCTCATAATATATATAAGAAATATGTATTTGAATGAACAAGTAAGTATATGAGTGATTGGATGAATACCCAAATATTCATAAATTGATATTTAAATGAAACTAGATACAGATATGATTTTTAAGGCAATAATAGAAAGAACATAGAATATATACTTTCTATGTAATATTCACATGAAGAGCCATAATTCTCAATTGATTTTCTATTTCTCTACCATCTGATTGTACACATAATTCTTATCATTCAGCAGAAGTAAAAGAAAATGCCTGATTTTTCATTACATCAAGAAAAGAAAAAGCATTACAGCACTTTTGTTTTGAGTTTGATAGAAAAAATATCAAAAGTTCCTCTGAATATGTGCTACAGTAACTAAGATTTAAAGCAAACAAAAAGAAAGGCAATACCAAGAAGGAGTAACCAGGGTGAAGATAATAATTAGAGAGCAGTAAAGAACAAACTAGGAAGTAAAATGGTTTGGAAAGTGTCCTGAAGTTACAGTAGCAGAGTAGCCAATTCAAAAAAGGCCTAACATTAGATTGGGGAAACATTTATTTATAACATATCTTCTGCCTGTACCAGTGGCTTGAACAACAGACAAAAGGAATGCATTCATCAACATTTTCTTCCTTTTTGAAATGTTTGTGTTTCAATAATGTGAATAATGATCAAATAAGTATACTTAGGCTACTCATAAGATCAGCTCTACCGATAAACACAGTATATTAATAAAGTGCTCACTTATACCTATTTTCATTTTATTTATTTTTCATTATTCTTTCCTAAGCAACAGGGTGTGAAAAGTGAAAACCCAGTATTACCAATACGGGCCTCATACAATTTACAGAAAGTAGGTAAAATTGTACTGGACTCAAAATTCAACTGGGCTCTATTCCCCAAAGACTTTTTCTTTTGTGGAACAAAGAAAGTGAGTTCACTTTAAGTATAAATTCCTAAGTCTTTTACAATTTCTGCTCATACTCTCCTTGGCACTTTTGTTGGGAGGCAGTCTATTTTATTCTATAGAAGGATTTCATTATTCAGACTTCACCATCAGTAGAATACATTATAAATTATGCAGAATGTGGTAATTAGTCACAAGCAAGAATATAAATAAAACTGCATAACCAATAAAAGGCCATAAAACCTGGCAAGCAAAATTAGTTACTGTGTGTTAAAATAGGAAACGTATAGAGGAAAAAAATTGATCTCACATGTCCTCTCTGTGCTGGAGAGAAATTGCTATATTGCGCATAGCTCTGGAAAGGCATGTGTATAGACTATTAGAAATAAAATAAAATCATATGTAATGTGGTGATTTAGAATGATCTAAGAACAAAAGAACCATGGTCCCATGAAGGTAAATGCTTCTTTTGTTAGAGTAAAGCTGATAACAGCCCTACCTCTCTACATTAAATCAGACTCCTATTTTTTAAATGAACATCAATTTCCACAGTTAACTTTTGCAGTTTTAAATTTTGAAAATGACATTGAAAATATTAATACTTTAATTTGCTTAATAAATATACATGCACACAAAAACTATATTATATATTTCCTGGAAATCTTTAGTCAGTGAAATGTCATGTAAGTAATACTGAACAAAAGATAATCATGGTATATACAATAATACACATTATGTGAGCTGAAAAATGTGCCTAACAACCCAGCAGTGCTTGACTATGATCAAGGGAAAAAAACTGCACATGAATTATGCCTGTCTAGACAAGAAAAATCTTTAAGCCCATATTGATTTCATAGAACCCCCAATAGATACGCTTGATAAATTGTACTATAAAGGTTAAAGCAAAGACTAAAATTCATTTGAATAATATATTCTAACATATTCTATAAGACCCAGTTCACTGCATCTAAGAATCAAAATATATACAGTGTGCCAATTACATCAAAAATGCCAAAGTACTTTGGAAAGGATGACTGTCTCTTAAATAATTTTGATTTTTTTTTTAATAAAAGAGTATTTGGCAAACCAAAAACAATATCAGTTTTTAAAGACTTAAAAACCTTTGCAACTGAAATCAAACTTTACTGCCTATGGAAATAAATTGGAATTTGTGCACCAAAAAAAATCTTTGGGTTACATTGAACTATATGTTTTTAGATTCATCTTTACTTTATTGTTGGAGTTTGCTTGGATTTCGATGTCAAAGGAATCAAAATGCCTAATATAAATACTAATTTACTATTTGTTTTCTAATAGAAAAACCAGGGAATGTGAACTTCAGTGTTTCTGTGGTCTGAGTAGGTAAATGTTATTGTTGATTTTTAGTTGGCAAGTCACGTCCAAGTCTTACGATGCCCTGGACTCATCTGTCCATGAAATTTTCCAGGCAAGAATATTGGAGTAGGTTGCCATTTCCTTCTCCAGAGGTTCTTCTTAACCTAGAAATTGAACCCACACCTCCTGCACTGGCAGGTAGATTCTTAACCACTGAGCCACCAAGGAAGCCCATTGAACTAAATACAGCATAATTTTATAAAATGTCTTAGACTACTTACGCTTAGGGCCTAATAGAGTTCACTCAGACTCATGTCCATCAAGTCGGTGATGCCATCTAGCCATCTCATCCTCTGTCGTCCCCTTCTTCTCCTGCCCTCAATCTCTTCCAGCATCAGGGTCTTTTCCAAGTCAACTCTTTGCATGAGGTGGCCAAAGTATTGGGGTTTCAGCGTCAGCATCAGTCCTTCCAATGAACACCCAGGACTGATCTTCTTTAGGATGGACTGGATCTCCTTGCTCTTTACCATGAGTGAAAGTTCAGTCCTCCATTGTTCAGCTCATCTCAACCATCTGTTCTTTGTTGCTGTACCTCGGGATAGGGTCTTCATATTCCACGCCAGGAGTTATATTGGGTAGAGCAAACACTGAGCTACTGTGATGAAAGCAGACAAGAAAAATGACATTGGTTAACAGAGAGAATCCATGTGTTCCACATGAAACAGCCCGAGTTCAGCAGGCAGAGCAGACATGGGAAACTCTCCAGGAACCACTTGGCTTCCTTCAGTTGCTCCCTCAGCCCCCCAGGGATTGTTGTTGACTGAGTAATACTGACTGGCGCTGTCTCAGCCATGTGGTGTTCTAGCTAATGGAGAGATGGGGGATGGGGATATGGGAGATTGGAGCAAGAGCTGTGGAGGTTGCACATGTGACTTCCAATCACATGTCTTTGGCAAGAACAGTCACCTGGCCTACCCTGTTGCAAGGGATGCTGGGAAATCTCCAGCTGAGTGGCTGTTAATAATAGCAAGGCAAAAATAATGATTGTGGAAGAAAGGGAAAATGGATTGGGGGATACAATTAAACATTTGTCCTACTAGTCAAACACTATTTCCCAAATAGATCATAAACCTGATTTTCTTCATTTTTTTCTAAGGTTTCAAGAACAAACTTGATTCTGTCTTCCTTTCTGGTTATCAAGGGCCTTGGCAGCTGTTTCCTAATATTTACTTTTCCATTCATTTTTTCATTTATCTTATGCTATCTTTTTCAGCCTCTGTAAAGCTCTTCTTATTATTCATATGCATTCCCAAACAAATTTTAAGTTTTTGGGAACCAGGGAGCACTTTTTATACTGTTTGAATAGGCAAGGCCTATGAGTGTACTATCCAAAATAAACAACAAAATTACGTACAAGAGTTTAGTTTTACTTATGATAGAGTCAATACTTTTGGCAGTATTCTCATAATATATATAAGAAATATGTATTTGAATGAACAAGTAAGTATATGAGTGATTGGATGAATACCCAAATATTCATAAATTGATATTTAAATGAAACTAGATACAGATATGATTTTTAAGGCAATAATAGAAAGAACATAGAATATATACTTTCTATGTAATATTCACATGAAGAGCCATAATTCTCAATTGATTTTCTATTTCTCTACCATCTGATTGTACACATAATTCTTATCATTCAGCAGAAGTAAAAGAAAATGCCTGATTTTTCATTACATCAAGAAAAGAAAAAGCATTACAGCACTTTTGTTTTGAGTTTGATAGAAAAAATATCAAAAGTTCCTCTGAATATGTGCTACAGTAACTAAGATTTAAAGCAAACAAAAAGAAAGGCAATACCAAGAAGGAGTAACCAGGGTGAAGATAATAATTAGAGAGCAGTAAAGAACAAACTAGGAAGTAAAATGGTTTGGAAAGTGTCCTGAAGTTACAGTAGCAGAGTAGCCAATTCAAAAAAGGCCTAACATTAGATTGGGGAAACATTTATTTATAACATATCTTCTGCCTGTACCAGTGGCTTGAACAACAGACAAAAGGAATGCATTCATCAACATTTTCTTCCTTTTTGAAATGTTTGTGTTTCAATAATGTGAATAATGATCAAATAAGTATACTTAGGCTACTCATAAGATCAGCTCTACCGATAAACACAGTATATTAATAAAGTGCTCACTTATACCTATTTTCATTTTATTTATTTTTCATTATTCTTTCCTAAGCAACAGGGTGTGAAAAGTGAAAACCCAGTATTACCAATACGGGCCTCATACAATTTACAGAAAGTAGGTAAAATTGCACTGGACTCAAAATTCAACTGGGCTCTATTCCCCAAAGACTTTTTCTTTTGTGGAACAAAGAAAGTGAGTTCACTTTAAGTATAAATTCCTAAGTCTTTTACAATTTCTGCTCATACTCTCCTTGGCACTTTTGTTGGGAGGCAGTCTATTTTATTCTATAGAAGGATTTCATTATTCAGACTTCACCATCAGTAGAATACATTATAAATTATGCAGAATGTGGTAATTAGTCACAAGCAAGAATATAAATAAAACTGCATAACCAATAAAAGGCCATAAAACCTGGCAAGCAAAATTAGTTACTGTGTGTTAAAATAGGAAACGTATAGAGGAAAAAAATTGATCTCACATGTCCTCTCTGTGCTGGAGAGAAATTGCTATATTGCGCATAGCTCTGGAAAGGCATGTGTATAGACTATTAGAAATAAAATAAAATCATATGTAATGTGGTGATTTAGAATGATCTAAGAACAAAAGAACCATGGTCCCATGAAGGTAAATGCTTCTTTTGTTAGAGTAAAGCTGATAACAGCCCTACCTCTCTACATTAAATCAGACTCCTATTTTTTAAATGAACATCAATTTCCACAGTTAACTTTTGCAGTTTTAAATTTTGAAAATGACATTGAAAATATTAATACTTTAATTTGCTTAATAAATATACATGCACACAAAAACTATATTATATATTTCCTGGAAATCTTTAGTCAGTGAAATGTCATGTAAGTAATACTGAACAAAAGATAATCATGGTATATACAATAATACACATTATGTGAGCTGAAAAATGTGCCTAACAACCCAGCAGTGCTTGACTATGATCAAGGGAAAAAAACTGCACATGAATTATGCCTGTCTAGACAAGAAAAATCTTTAAGCCCATATTGATTTCATAGAACCCCCAATAGATACGCTTGATAAATTGTACTATAAAGGTTAAAGCAAAGACTAAAATTCATTTGAATAATATATTCTAACATATTCTATAAGACCCAGTTCACTGCATCTAAGAATCAAAATATATACAGTGTGCCAATTACATCAAAAATGCCAAAGTACTTTGGAAAGGATGACTGTCTCTTAAATAATTTTGATTTTTTTTTTAATAAAAGAGTATTTGGCAAACCAAAAACAATATCAGTTTTTAAAGACTTAAAAACAATTGCAACTGAAATCAAACTTTACTGCCTATGGAAATAAATTGGAATTTGTGCACCAAAAAAAATCTTTGGGTTACATTGAACTATATGTTTTTAGATTCATCTTTACTTTATTGTTGGAGTTTGCTTGGATTTCGATGTCAAAGGAATCAAAATGCCTAATATAAATACTAATTTACTATTTGTTTTCTAATAGAAAAACCAGGGAATGTGAACTTCAGTGTTTCTGTGGTCTGAGTAGGTAAATGTTATTGTTGATTTTTAGTTGGCAAGTCACGTCCAAGTCTTACGATGCCCTGGACTCATCTGTCCATGAAATTTTCCAGGCAAGAATATTGGAGTAGGTTGCCATTTCCTTCTCCAGAGGTTCTTCTTAACCTAGAAATTGAACCCACACCTCCTGCACTGGCAGGTAGATTCTTAACCACTGAGCCACCAAGGAAGCCCATTGAACTAAATACAGCATAATTTTATAAAATGTCTTAGACTACTTACGCTTAGGGCCTAATGTAACACTAAAGTGCTTGATTAATGATAAAATCACAGAGGACTAACCATCAGTTCAATTGACATAATAATATATTTGATTAATTTTTGAGACAATAATCCCACTTAATTAATGGGAACTAATCAGTGTGTTATTTAGAATTCCATTAAAATATGAAGGTTATTTTGATACTATAGATTTCCAGCATTATCCTTCATCTTGCTGCTGCTGCTGCTAAGTCACTTCAGTCATGTCCGACTCTGTGTGACCCCATAGACGGCAGCCCACCAGGCTCCCCCATCCCTGGGATTCTCCAGGCAAGAATACTGGAGTGGGTTGCCATTTCCTTCTCCAATGCATGAAAGAGAAAAGTGAAAGTGAAGTCGCTCAGTCTGTCCGACTTTTAGCGACCCCATGAACTGCAGCCCACCAGGCTACTCCATCCATTGGATTTTCCAGGCAAGAGTACTGGGGTGGGGTGCCATTGCCTTCCCCGTCCTTCATCTTGAGGTAGGATCAAAGGAATTGAACAGATGTGAGTTCTTCAAGAGTGACTTCTAGAAACCAGGTTTGGTCCATTTTCCTTTGCATTTTTCCTACTCTATATCATAGACATTTTTGGAATGCGAGTGACCCTCTATCATCATTTATATCTTGATTTGTGCAATAATTGTTAATTAAGTTCAATTGACAGGCTACAATAGGAAGGACTAAAACAGATAAATAAATAAGTGCTATAGCAAAATATGACTGCCTAAAATCCTCTTCTGATAGGTCTACAGGACACTACATTTTCTCCATATAAGTACTCAGTATGGCACTTTTCTGTTTTTGTTGTTTATCTGTAGCTACTCCTAGATTTTAGGTGTGTTGACAATAGGGACCAGGTCAGATCAGTTTCTCTATTGCACATCAATTATTTAGAAATCACAGAAATATTGGGCTGGCCAAAAAATTCATTCATGGTTTTCCAAAAGATGTTACAGAAAAACTCAAGGAAGTTTTTGATTAATCTCACAGTCATGCATAGATGCATTGATCAGGGGAAGACTGAAATAAAGCACTTTGCAAAGTTTCCAGGAAGCATCGGTTCTACCTGGCAGGTAGGGGAGAACAGTAAGAAAGCATTCACAAGACAGGTAACATTTGAAATGGTCAGAAGATGGGATGGAAATGGTATACATTAATATTAAAAAGAGTAAAATGAAAGGACAGAAACTTGAAGTAAACATTATATTGAGAAAGTTTCTAACCCTCCTGTAGAGCCAAGAGTTTTGGGGAATTGAATAATGTGAGGTTGGAAAGGTAGTTTCCTTATAATTGATGTGTGAGAAATGGGGTGGAAGCAGTTCACACCACAGCTGTTGAAATAATCTAGGCACACTGTTCAGTAACTGTCTTATATTGACAAGCTTAACGTGTATGTCTGATTTCTCTTTGGTCTACAATGACTCAGTTCCAAGTTGGCTGAGCTGTATTTTGTAGATCTTAGTTATTGAAGAATACTGTCAGTCTAGAATCAGGTGCAAATTTACCAGAGTTTGTGTTAATAAGAATATCAAGATTCCCCTAATATGTGAAACTGATTATTCGGTACCATAACTTTCTTAATTAAAATTCTAGTTTCAGGTCTTTACTTAATTACTTTCTACTATGGATCCAAAGACTCTTGCAGCTGTATTTGGTGTCTCCATTTGCTTTTACATTCTGGTCACAGTACATTGAATTACACTGTAGTTATTATATATACTCTCTATAGCATAAGGAGTAAGGTATTAATATATTCAAAATGAATGAGAAATACACATGAATGTTTTTACAATGTATATTTAATTATGTAGGTTAAAATCAGCTTGCCTATAGATTAATATTAATAAATATAGACTGATATTTTAAATAATTAATATTAAAATAATACATACATTTTGAACAAAAATATACTAGATAATATTAAATAAGTTAGGAAACTGAATCCAAGGATATTAAAATGGTAAATGTACAGTCTTAAGAATATAGTATAGGAATTATATGTGCATCTAAACTTGATACATTAAGAAATGTACATTTGAAATCTACCTTGTTATTTAGACCAACATATTACATATTTCCTTTACCTCTAAAACCTCAAATTTAAAATGAAAAATTGTACCCAAATTATATGTTGAAACCTACTCTGAACAGCTTTTCTTCTCACATTTTGCTACAAATGCTTAGCCAAACTATTCATATAACATACCATCCTTGTGTCTTTTCCCACTTGTTTGGTTTTCTCTTTTTAGTTCTTTTGGGAAAAGTCTTTCTTGCATATCATAAGCCATTTCTTATCTGCATCTAATAAAGAAGAAAACATAAAGTCCCAGGACTAATTGCTTCCTGATCATAAATCTTCGTTGTACCTCAGTTTACAATTTCAAAAATGAGAGATTTACAAGCTCGTTGGTGAAAATTTCCCAAGCAAAAATGTGGACTCAGTGGTTGAAATGAAAAAATTATTTTGTAAGCTCTTAAGCGCAACATGCTGGAAAAGACTCTGCTGCTGGGAAAGACTGAAGGCAGGAGGAGAAGGGGATGACAGAGGGTGAGATGTTTGGATGGCATCACTGACTCAATGGACATGAGTTTGAGTAAACTCAGGGTGTTGGTGATGGACCGGGAGGCCTGGCATACTGCAGTCCATGGGGTTGCAGAGAGTCAGACACGACTGAGCGACTGAATTGAACTGAAGCTCAACATACGCTACTTAGAAAGAATTATCTGGGATTCATTGAATCCTGGAGAAGGAAATGGCAACCCACTCCAGTGTTCTTCCCTGGAGAATCCCAGGGATGGCGGAGCCCAATGGGCTGCCATCTGTGGGGTTGCACAGAGTCGGACACAACTGAAGCGACTTAGCAGCAGCAGCAGCAGCATAGAATCCTAGAAGTCCTTGAATTCAGAGAATTTGTGAACTTGAATGGGAAAAAAGGATACATCATTATTTCTACTTATTTTCATTGAACTATAACATTTTTCCAATTGTGAATGTGATGATAAACCACAGATGTGTTAGTAATACCAGTGAGTTCAGTTCAGGATAGTTCAGTCATTCAGTCGTGTCCAACGCCTTGCCAGCCCATGGCCTGCAGCACGCCAGACGTCCCTGTCCATCAACAACTCCCGGAGCTTGCTCAAACTCATGGCCGTCAAGTCGGTGATGCCATCCAACCATCTTGTTCTCTGTCCTTGCCTCCTCCTCCCGCCTTCAGTCTTTCCCAGCATCAGGGTCTTTTCCAATGAGTCAGTTCACATCCGGTGGCCAAAATATTGGAGCTTCAGCTTCAGCATCAGTCCTTCCAATGAACACTCAGGATTGATTTCCTTTAGGATGGACTGGTTGGATCTCCTTGCAGTTCAAGAGACTCTCAAGAGTCTTCTCCAACACCACAGTTCAAAAGCATCAATTCTTCTGTGCTCAGCCTTGTTTGTTACCAATAAAGCTCTGATCATTTTTATTATATGACAGTTACTATAGGTGTTTTAAAATATCGTTTTTACTCCTCAGTACTTCAAAATTGTGGTAATTTAATGTTCTGTCACTGGATCACATCATGTGCTGTGTTGGTAAAGGAGCACATTACCACATGTGCTCAGCCTTGTTTGTTACCAATAAAGCTCTGATCATTTTTATTATATGACAGTTACTATAGGTGTTTTAAAATATCGTTTTTACTCCTCAGTACTTCAAAATTGTGGTAATTTAATGTTCTGTCACTGGATCACATCATGTGCTGTGTTGGTAAAGGAGCACATTACCACATCTTTGATTACTGAACATATTCATTAGCAAATTTCACTATCACTTTCATCATGTGTATTTTTTTGTTGCATTAAAAATAATATTCTGTAAAGGGGAACTATAAGCTTCACTAATCTTGCAAAGAGATTGTTTATTCAAAAGACATATAAGAAACCCTCTACTAGAGGAGCAAAACCTCTGATAAATTTTAGACCCTTAGTGATGACACCTTACCTTTCTGTTGTACTTGAGCGTTTACAGAAGACCGTGTATACCGTGTGTCTTTGTTCTTAATTTTTTTTTTTTTTTTTGGGTGAGACTAGTGGGAAGGGCTGCAGGAATTGTCCACACCTGGTATATGCAGTAAAGAACATTTTCTGTACAGAATTTAAAAACAAAAGCATAACTGGCTAAAAGTATCCTATTTTCTATTATAATCATACCTTGGCAATTTTAAACAATATAGTAATAAAATATTCCAAAGCACACACCTCCAAAAATAGCTTTTGTTCTAAGTTCTAATCAATTTCTGTGATTATAATTGCTTATGTTATTGTCACTCTATGGTTTCATGGATAACTGAGGAGTTTTCTTAATTACAAGCTATTTTAACTCCCTTGGGTGTTAACAATATATATGGAAGCTAAAAATGAGCACACTTTAATCTTTTAATAAACATTGTAGTCAACATGGAAATTGATATAAAGAAATCATAATTACAGAGTTAAAATCCCAATACACCCAAACTCAACTACATATAAATTAAGCTGCTGCTGCTAAGTCACTTCAGTCGTGTCCAACTCTGTGTGACCCCATAGACAGCAGCCCACCAGCCCCCGCCATCCCTGGGATTCTCCAGGCAAGAACACTGGAGTGAGTTGCCATTTCCTTCTCCAGTGTATGAAACTGAAAAGTGAAAGTGAAAGTGAAGTTGCTCAGTCGTGCCTGACTCTTAGCAATCCCATGGACTGCAGCTTACTAGGCTCCTCCGTCCATGGGATTTTCCAGGCAAGAGTACTGGAGTGGGGTGCCATTGCCTTCTCCGATAAATTAAGCTACATTTGTGCATTTCAAGGTGAAGTATGTAATAGTTCAGAAATATCCAAGCCTACTTTGGGAATGTGTTTATGTTTCTGACCCCTGTGATCCTAAACATTCCTGAATTCAAAAGTTGATTTAATGTAAACAATTGCAGCTCAGTGGGGATAAAGTTGAAAAAAAAAAAAGAACTTGAGTTACTTCTGTCATTCTCTTGGAATATTTTTTCATTTTATGATTATTATAAAAAATGTTTGTTGTCTAGAAAAAAAGAGGGTACAAAATGGATCTACTTTTGGTGTCAAGTACTACACTGAGACAATTTCTGGTGTGATTATTTCAGGTATTATTTTCTCTGATTTTCTTAATGGTGTTTATAATATCATTTTAAAACATGTCCAAAATCATCTAGTGACTAAGGAGCCGAACTTCACAAGAACCAAGTCCTCAGATTTCCTAGACGAGTGTTCTGAGTGTTCTTTATTCTCAAGATGTGAATTACCTCTTTCTTGGAAAAAGTGTTTCATGGTCAGATAAATTTAGAAGACGCTGTTCCACAAATTTAAGGAGTCTTTTAATATCAGTATGCATTCTAATTCTTCAATGGTGGAGTGGGTTGGTGTCTCCCAAACTAATTTGAATCACAGATTTTTTGGTATGTGTTCTAAAAAACATACTGTAAGTCTAATTTAGCACCAAGCATGAAAACAAAACAAAACATTTGAGTGGCTCTGTGTGCTGTTTCTTAAAGTAGGACACTTGGTTTGGATATATTTCACTAGATGAGTCTACCTAACAGTCCCGGAGTACTAACCATGTACTTCTTTAAGAAATTTGCATTTGTGTTTCATGCAGTCTTAACTCCCTTTGATTGATGCAATTATACCTCCAGTTTAGAAATGGAGAAACTGAGGATTATCAAGGTGAAGGGGCTTGCCCAGTGTTAGAGACATATATAAGTGCAAATATTACTGCACTGTTCAGTTCAGTTCAGTCACTCAGTCATGTCCAACTCTTTTTGACCCCGTGGACTGCAGCACACCAGGCCTCCCTGTCCATCACCAACTCCCAGAGTTTACTCAGACTCATGTCCATTGAGTTGGTGATGCCATCCAACAATCTCACCCTCTGTTGTCCCTTTCTCCTTCCACCTTCAATCTTTCCCAGCATTAGGGTCCTTTTCAGTGACTCAGCTCTTCGCATTAGGTGGCCAAAGTATTTGAGGCTCAGCTTCAGCATCAGTCCTTCCAATGAATATTCAGGACTCATTTCCTTTAGGATGAACTTGGATCTCCTTGCTGTCTAAGGGACCCTCAAGAGTCTTCTTTAACACCACGGTTCAAAAGCATCAGTTCTTCGGTGCTCAGTTCAGTTCAGTCGCTCAGTCATGTCCGACTCTTTGCGACCCCATGAATCGCAGCACGCCAGGCCTCCCTGTCCATCACTATCTCCCGGAGTTCACTCAGACTCACGTCCATCGAGTCCATGATGCCATCCAGCCATCTCATCCTCGGTCGTCCGCTTCTCCTCCCGCCCCCAATTCCTCCCAGCATCAGAGTCTTTTCCAATGAGTCAACTCTTCGCATGAGGTGGCCAGAGTACTGGAGTTTCAGCTTTAGCATCATTCCTTCCAAAGAAATCCCAGGGTTGATCTCCTTCA
>SJYX01023925.1:82734-185264 GCA_006410675.1 Oreotragus oreotragus | reverse complement strand
AGTGTGAACAGTTTTGATACTTTTTACTTAGATGGTGTGTGTCAATTATCTGGAACTGTTCCTGAGTTCTTTATATCATAAAACATAGGTAGTATGGTAAAGGAAAAATGGGGATTCTAAAAATGAGTTTAATACTAATTATACCTGAATATCCTTAAAATGGAATTAAAATACAAACACTATTTGCAAAAGTTAGTTCAGTCCCACCCCCTCTCCAGTAAATGGAAAAACTGAAGGAACAATAGGCCTTTCATATCTGATGCTCAGAATATAAATCTGCTTTACATCATCATCTTATTGTTCTAGTTGACACTATTCTCTTTCCGCTCTGTCCTTATCATTCCTACTTCCTCTAAGTGGTTGGTCAGTTTTAGTTTTGGTTCCTCTGAATGCTTTCCAGTAGGACATGCATGGGTTCCATGCTATTTATGATCTATTCTATGCTGCTGTCTACACAACCCAGAATGATCTGACTCCAGTATTTTTTTTCAAACTCATCTCATGCTTTCTCCTCCTTGCTCACCTTATTTCAGACTCACTGGGTCTGATGGTTAATTTCATGTATTATAACTTGATTGGGCCACAGCGTGTCCAGGCATTTGGTCAAACATTATTTTAGGTGACTCTGTGAGGGTGTTTCTGGATGAGGTTAATATCTGACTCTCCTGTGTTTACAGTTTGCCAACTGCACGTCTTGGAACTTCTTAACCTCCATAATTATGTGAGCCAATTCCTTAGAATGTATAATGTATAGACAGATATGTGTGTGTGTGTGTGTGTGTGTGTNTCTGGATGAGGTTAATATCTGACTCTCCTGTGTTTACAGTTTGCCAACTGCACGTCTTGGAACTTCTTAACCTCCATAATTATGTGAGCCAATTCCTTAGAATGTATAATGTATAGACAGATATGTGTGTGTGTGTGTGTGTGTGTGTGTATCTATCTCTGTGTGTGTGTCTATCTGTGTGTGTGTTTCTTTGGGGAGCCTGGATTAACACAGTGGGTTTCTCATTAAGCTCTTTCTTGCCTCAGGGACCTCTGACATACTGTTCCCTTTGCCAGGAACTTGCTTTCCCCTGATCTTCCCGCAGCTGTCTCATTCTCATCATTTGTCTCTACTCAATTTGTTTCCTCTTCCTGGAAGTTTTCCATGACCACATGAATAAAATTACATGAATAAAACTCCACCAGGACACTCTATTTTCTTCTTATCACTTAGGGCTGGAATGATAACTATTTGTGTAATTTTTTTTTGGTTTCCACTCTTTTCCTTGATATTTCATTATAAGAGAATCAAACCTCTCATTCTCATCCACCAGTGTGTCTCTGTGCTCACAGAGAAGCCTAGCTTGTGCTAGCTACTCAAAAAATATGCTTCCTCATATTTAATGGTGTGAGGAACTCAAGAACAGCTTCTGAAAATTGACATATCCTGTAATTTTTTTAAGTAGTTTTTGGTCTACATCACCAGCATTAGGAGAAATAAGAACAGAGGCTAGGATGATAAAACTTCAGCTTTGAATCTTTATCATCAGCCACCCAAGAAAGCAGGCAGTGCTTCCCCTTTCTTCCTACCAAATAAGAATCACGTGGGTGATGTACATGGAAGTGCCCTGAATATGCGAACCATGGTTTATATTATTATGCAGCAGCTATATTTTAATAGTTTAATGGTACAATAGGATAATAGTTTAACATTGAAAACTGTAACTGTTATTGTACCTTCTTATCCCACTTTGTATTGTGCTTGATTTCCTTTTGACACTTTATGAGCACTTCTGCATATTATCAGATATTCTTTGCAAACATGATTTAGTGACTCTATATCTTGCTTTGTGTGGATTTATAATAATTGCCAATCTCCTGATTGCTGGACATTTAGAGTGCTTTTATTTACATTAAACTTATACTGTGATATGCCATAATAGATCAAATATGTATCTGATTATAGTTTCAGAATGTGTCTTCAGACAGAATAATACAGCAAAAGAAAAGAATTTTTATGGCCTTCTGAGCATAATGGCAGATTGTTTTTCATTAGAGATCATACCAGTTTACATGCTTTACATTTCCCAGGTGTTGAATGAGACATATTTTTTACCTCTAGCATTCTTATGGGTGAGGGACATTATTTTTGCTGTTGAATGCATATTTATGATATTATTGGTGAAGCTGAGCATTTTTGTATATATATTGGACATTTATTTTTCTCAGAATTGCTTGCTGTCATTTTGACCATTTTTCTATTGGATTTAAGGATTTCTTTCATTTAATCAATTTGTATGAGTGTATTATAGATTGATGGCTTCTATCATTTATCACGAATCTTTCAAATACTTTTTCCCAGTGTGTCTTTTGTCTTAAATTTATATATGACACAGAACTTTTCATTTTCAGGTAATCAGATTTATTGATAGTTCTGGCTATGATTTCTTTTATCATATTTATGTGTAGAAAGTTCTTCTTTGGTTTTCGATCAGATAATTATTGATATTCTTTTTCTCCTGTTCTGATAGAATTTTATTATTGCTTTAACTCCTAAGCCACCTGGAATTTGGGGTACCAAAGTGGGGATTTTACTTGTTTCCCGTCTTCATGTCTAGTCAAGCATTGCTCATTCGTTTTATCAGGTTCCATATGCCAGACACAGATGAACGTACATTTCTTGGGCGTTTGTTCTGTTCTAATCTGTTGGTTCGATTTTGCACTGACACCATTCTATGTAAAATCATTACGGCATTACCACATGGTGTGATTAGGCAAAGTGAGTTTCTCACTGGTGCTCTTCTTTTAAAGGCAACATTGACTGTCTTCACTTGTGTGCTCATTCAGATAACATTTCGACTCTCTAAATTATGTAAACTAAAACTGATAGTTTTTGTTGAAATTACACCAAGCACACAAATTTGGTAGAATTTTATATTTTTACAATTTCTTCAGCATTATGTCACAGAATTAAGACTTTATTCTTTTTTATTTATTTCAAGAATTGTTTTAAGCTCTACAGTGAAGGTTTCTAATTTTCTTAAAGGTCACTTAAGGTTTTCATTAAGATTATAACTCAATTCTGTATATTTGAGTACAGTTCTTTATTTAGGTAGCTTTGATGTTATTATACTCTTTCTAAGGAAGTAAATGTTGCTTATATGTGTCATCGGTCTGTTTCATATTTTGGGAGAAGGGTTGAAGAGAAACAAGTCCAGGTAGTGAGTAAAGAAAGCACATGGGATTCAGGTGAAGAGTCACTTCCACTTTCATTAAGATTATAACTCAATTCTGTATATTTGAGTACAGTTCTTTATTTAGGTAGCTTTGATGTTATTATACTCTTTCTAAGGAAGTAAATGTTGCTTATATGTGTCATCGGTCTGTTTCATATTTTGGGAGAAGGGTTGAAGAGAAACAAGTCCAGGTAGTGAGTAAAGAAAGCACATGGGATTCAGGTGAAGAGTCACTTCCACACCAAGGCAGCTTATAAACCCCACGTAGCTTGTAGTTTTAACTTGGTTCCCATCATGCCTGATTTTTCACTTGTAGATAGTTGTCCCTTTGATTTAAAATAAGTATATGAGAGTTTATTATAAAAATGCACACCATTATTATCCTCCAGTCGGGCTTTCCTGGGGCCTCAGTGGTAAAGTAGGGTATGGATAGCAAGGACAGAACAGAGAAACTGTCTATAGTAATGGTGAGATGTTATCAGACAAAGCCAGAGCTGACGGGATCAGATGCTCGCAGAAGGAGAGAGGGGTCACTTTGCAGGCGGGGAGCCTTCTGCCCTCCAACTCTCCCTGCTCTTCTCGCTTTTCAGATGACTCCACACCAGGGAAGTCAGTTATTTGAATAGATTCTTTCTGATAAGTGTTTCTTGTATCCTAGATTGATGCTCAAAATTGTTTTCCCACCATAGGGAACAAACAAACAAACAAACAAACTGCTAGTAAAGAAGAGTTGAAGTAGCCCTGTTGGAACACTATGCCAAGAACAAAGCAACTGGGGACTGAAAACAGACTGCTATATTGATCATAATCTCTATGGAGAAGGCATCATAAGTTTCAGACCAACTTCCTCATAAACTTTTGGGTTCCTATGCAGCGAGTTTCTTGAGAGCAGGGTCTGTATCTTCATCATTGCATTTTTGGAGCTTAGCCCAGAGTCCACTAATGTTGGATTGTTCAAACATGGGTCTGTTTATAAGTTGCCTGCCTCTGCTTAATACAGGGATAAATAATGTTTCAAACATTTTCAGGCACCCTTTCCCCCTCTCTTATTTTGATGTTATATTGAAGACTAAGTGTTTTATGTATCAGATATAGATCCTAGCACTGAAAGGCAAGTCTGAAGACTTCTGGCTTCCCTGTCATTCTAATTTTTGAATGGTATGAGATTGCCATCCACCTCCAGTTCAGGGCTCCCATGAACTTGAACCCGAGGATCCTCCTTCTATTTAGCTTACTGCTCCAGTGGTCCTTGTACTGGTTTTGTCTAGGACAAAACCCATCTCTTGACTTCTCTCTCTCCTTTTTCCTCACCCTGGTTTACTGAGATGCAGCGCTTTTTATCTCCTCACAGATGTGAGCTCCTAAGTGCTAGTTTGCGATCAAGAAGTAACAAAGCTGTCATCTCCCTAAATATATTTTTATATTTTGCTCAGTGTTGTCACTATAAATAAGAGAAAGTATTGCTGATGGGATTTTTCATGTGTGTGCTCTCTTTCTCTCTTCCTCTTCATCCACTTTATCATCGCCAGGCCCCTGAGCTGTGTCACCACCCTGAAACAAATGGGGGCAAGCAACCAATTACATTAAAATGCAATATAAACAGAGGGAACACACAATTCTTAACTTTGGTTTCCTGAAAAACTGCTCCCATTCTGGTGGCTAGTCAAGGAGAGAGAACAAATAAAGAGGTTATTTGGGTGTCATTTCACTTGAACTATCATAAGGATGTGAGTGGCCTGGGGGAATAGTCCCACCAAGACCTTGCTCTCTCACAGACAGTTTAGTTTTTGTCTCTGTCACTTATTTGGGAGAATACTGAGATAGAAGGTATTTCTGTCGGAGTCTTAGGGAAATTGTTCTGGGAACAGGACCTGTGAAAAGGATTGTGAGAATAATGAACGTGGAGATTTGAATCCCTCATGTCTTCTAGAAATGGAAAGACAGGAAGAGGTAGACACGCCCTGCCAAGAACTGTCATACACATGCCACTCTCTCTCACAGGAGGCAACGCCACCAGACATCAAGGTGCCCTTAGAACCTGAGACTGTGGAAGAAAGAGGTAGTCTCACACTTAGCAGGCTGTTTGGAAACATGTGGAGCAGTGGTCGGTATATCACACGTGTTGCAGTCTCCCTTGTCATGCCCATGGCAGATGGTATAAGTGAATTAGGGTCTGTTCTCCCCCACAACCCAAATTTTGTCTTTAAATCTGTTTCAAATCAGAATGCCAGGTACATTAGCTATCTCCTGGTGGCAGCATACCAGGAGAATCAATGTGTTATCCAGGATCTGGAGTGACCTGAGACATCTATCTGTGAAGTCAGACTGGAGGAAATGTGATCTGGGCTTGATTTAAGAAGGAAGCACCTGCCCCCTTACCTTGACCTTCTGCTCCGACTCCAGGTACAGTCACACCCCTCGCCATGATTGCCCTGGGGTGGGTTTTTACGTTTCTTATGCCATCATACCCACTGAACTTTGCTTTCTACCCTACCCTGTTACTTCTGCCTCTGTAATATCCAGGCAAAACTGAGGGGGCTGTCTTGCTGAGGGTGTGACTGGAATGGAGTTGAAGGTGATGATGAGGGAGAGGGTCTGGGTTTTCTCTCCATCTCTGTCTACACTCATGTGTTTAGTATGTCTTGAAGTTTTCAATTCTGGTCTTGGGATCTGCAACAAAATCTCCAGACGCCTTGATTGGCATTCTTCTCAGCTCCTCTGATGCCCCTTTCTGATTTTTAGGTTTCCTGGGAGATCATTGAACTAGTGATGACCACTCTGATGATATCTATAAATAATATTCCCACAAATAAATAAGTTGCTAAGGTCTTACAGAAATGATGCTTGAGCTTCATAATTTTTAGACAAAGCCTGCACACCTGCCTTCACATCAGGTGTAGCTGTAGTACTGATTTTTATATGTTTTCATGAAGCTTTCTGGTATATTCTCCCTCCTTCGATTCAAACAGCTTCACTGAAGTTTGATAATAGTCTCTGAAAACTGGCCACCAAATCATACTTGTCTACAATAATGTAGATACATTTCAGTATTTGTAATTAAAAATAATTTTAATTATAAAACCTTTCAGTCATACTTATCTTCATAATGAGTGTTGTGTTTCTGGAAATATTCAAGTTTGTTATGCACAAATATGTGTATACAGTTTGAGGGACAAAGGGGCTGGAGGAGTGTTTTCTGAGATTTTCTTTCTTTAGAAGATTCTTTCTTCCAAGTGTGATTTTTAAAACCAAGAAAAGAACTTGAGGGAAATAGCTCAAACTTCAGATCAGGCAGTTGCTTCAGAATGAGGGGTTAGTGGCTGTTCTCAGCTGTGAGGATTCTGAAATTCTTGCCAACCTCAAACCTGCCTCTTAAATTTCTAGTTTTAAGTGTATCCCACTGAGTTAAGACAATGCTTCTCTCTGAAAGATGACACTCATGAAACAGTCATTGTTTTAATCATCTGGTTATGTAAAGCAGAATAGGAGGGAATGGTCATGCCTCAGAGGACTTGAATAAGGGAGAAGCATTATGCCTTTGGGTCATATCCTTCACACTTTGGGGACATCTTGAAGTCATGGGAGTCACTTTTTCTTTGACCAGTTTTATGCTACCAGAGCATTTTCACAAATTAGACTTCTAACATAGCTGTGCCCTTTGTGCCAGCTCAGCGCCTTAGCTCAGCTCAGCTAAGCTAGACTTCATCTCTAGTCTCCACCAGTGCCCAGTTTTCCTCAGAAGCTACTGTTATGTCACCTTCCCCATCCCTGCCCCTTCCCTCTCTGCCGTGGCCTTCATAAGCAGGTTTCTTCCTATTTCATGGCTCATAGGAAAACAGGAAGGTCCCTGCTCACTGTCGTCCCATTTTCTAGAAAAAGAGCATCTTCTCAGCCTTCTCACAGCAGTGCTGACAAATGCAACTTGATGACATCAGCATTAAACCCCTCTCATTTTAAGTAGCCTGAGAGAAAGCATGCACAATATTGGCTCTGGCTTGAGCTATGAGGAACAGGGCAAGACTCCCAGTGGACTAATTGAATCACAAACGTACATGAAAAACCCTCTGATGGTTTCAGAAACGATGGGAGATGTGCAGGATCATAAAAGGGTATGCTAAGGTTCTGAACTGCTCAGGTGGGGCTGAATGAATCTGGTCGGGCTTTAAAGTTCATCCCAGGTTGCTGCTACCTGGGAATATTTGATTTACCACAATTACATTATTCCATGGGTGTAGTATCAATTGCTCTTGGAAGATATGAGACTCCTATGAGCCCCTAAAGACACTTTAATTTCTATAATTGTCCACAGTAAAATAATTTGGGAAAAAGGTTTATGGGTTAGTTATAATAACCAATCAACTCAGTTGTATCTGAAGACCTACCCCTGTGAGTATAACTCTTGTTGATATTTGGCTTAATAGAAGATGGCTGGATTCCCATATCTACTTCTACATTCAATCTGTTGTCTGTTGTTTTGCAGAAATATATGAAGAAATTCTGTCCTCAGACAGACATGTAGTTGGAAGAATAAGGAGAACACTACTTGCCTTTGTAGATCAGTGTAAATACTCTTTTTCTGATGGTACACCAAAATTCAGCAAGTAGTAGTTTCTTAAAACTGTATGTTTGAAATATGAAACCATTTCAGTGAACTTTTCTTGACTCTTTTACATTACAATCCATTATCTCATCTTGCATTTTGATTACTGTAGCCTTGAAGTAGAGTATGAAGTCAGGGAGCCCAATTCCTCCAGTTCCATTTTTCTTTCTCATCATCTTGCATGTTGAGTGGATTATTTTACCATGCATGATTCTGTAACATTGGAAAATATTGGTTCATATCTTTTCAAATGTTCACACATTTCATCACTCAATATCAAAAAATCACATTTATTTGTAGTGCCACCAAGCCTATTAGAAAAGTCTTTATCTGTTAAGAAGCTGGCAAGCTCATGGTGATGGATACAGGCTTTTCAAAATTCAAATTTTCACTTGAAAACTTGAATTTTATCACTGGCAACAAATACTGTCAGTCATTTTCTTTGAAGTGATAGACTTACTCATTTTCATGATATTTCCCAAATACTCAGATCTGAATAGCCATAGTTTGCCTTTCTTTGGTACTTTCAAGAAAGAATGGCATTTGTGAATGAGATGAATAGTTTAGTTTGCACTTCAAACAGTTGCCCAAGTGCTTTGTTTGAGAATAACTGCCATCCTTCCGGACACAAGAGAAATGCAATTCTTTATGCATGCTTCCTGTTTTATTTATGACGGTTAATTCTGTTGACCATCAGTTGGTAAGTCGTGTCTGACTCTTTGGGACCCCATGACTGCAGTGTGCCAGGCTTCTCTGTCCTTTACTATCTCCCAGAGTTTTCTCAAACTCTGTTCAATCAGTGATGCTATCCAGCCGTCTTATCCTCTGTCACCTCCTTCTCCTCCTACCCTCAGTTTTTTCCCAGCATCAGGGTGTTTTCCAGTGAGGTGGCTCTTTGCATCGGATGGCCAGAACACTGGCTCTTCAGCTTCAGCACCAGTCCTTCCAATGAATATACAGGGTTGATTTCCTATAGGATGGACTAGTTTAATGTCCTTGCAGTCCAAGGGACTCTCAAGAGTCTTCTCTCAAGAGTCTTCTCCAATACTATAATTCGAAAGCATCAATTTTTTGGTGCTCAGCCTTCTGTATGATCCAACTCTCACATCTGTACATGACTACTGGAAAAACCATAGCTTTGACTATATGGATGTTTGTCAGCAAATGACGTCTCTGCTTTTTAATATACTGTATAGGTTTGTAATAGCTTTCCTTTCAAGGAGCAAGTGTCATGTACCATGCATAAAAGTTAAATAAGCAGGGTGACAATATATAGCCTTGAAATACTCCTTTCCCAAGAACCAGTCCATCATTCCATGTCTGGTTCTAACTGTTGCTTCTTGACCTGCATATGGATTTCTCAGGAGACAGGTGGTAGTCTGGTATTCCCAGTCTCTTTAGGAATTTTCCACAGTTTGTTGTGATTCACACAATCAAAGGCTTTAGCATAGTCAGTGAAGCAGAAGTAGATGAGTTTTCTGGGATTCTCTTGCTTTCTGTATGATCCAATGAATGTTGGCAATTTGATCTCTGATTTCTCTGCCCTTTCTATATCCAGCTTGTACATCTGGAAGTTCTGCTGAAGCCTAGCTTGAAGGATTTTGAGTATTACCTGCTATTCACATGCTAGCATGTGAAATGAGTGCAATTGTGCATTAGTTTAATCATTCTTTGGCTTTTCCCTTCTTTGGGATTGGAATGAAAATTGAACTTTTCCAGTCCTGTAGCCACTGCTGAGTTTTCAGGTATCCTGCATTGCTGGAAGACTGTTTACCATCTGAGCCCCCAGGGAAACCCCATGTGTCAACTAGGGTGTTTTTGGATGATTCTACTCTTCCCCATCTCTCTTGGAAAGTAAGAAGAGCAAAGAGATTTCTATAAACTGACAACCAACCAAATCAACTTAAACATCATTCTGTAAGGTAATCCTTCCTCCCAACTCTTAGAGTAGTTGAGTGGGTACAGGTGCCTCTCTAGGTTTGGTCTCTGTTGGTGCCAGAGCTGGTGAGGGGTCAGTGCCGTCTCTCACTCCTCAATTTACTTCAACCCAGAGAGGCCTCTTTAATTAAGAGTAAGTACGTCTGCAATTCCAAACCTCATTTCATGCATAATTGATAGTTCATAAGAAAGTATCATATTCCAAAATATAAAAAAAAAAAAAAAAGATGAGGTTGAGGTCCTTTATGGTTGTTGTGTATTCACATCAGGAAGAAGAACCCTTTAAGGAGAAGAATATGGTATTTTCATTTGCATAAAGGCAATAAAACTCTTTCAGCAGCAATTTCCCCATATATAAAAAGTGAGAACATAGCACCTCAGTGACACTGACATCTGTTACTTAAACAGATGCCACCTTCTAAACTCACTCAAGCAACCCTCTGCTCCAACCAGAGACCCCTAAACCAAAATTAAATGTGCGGCTAGAGCTTAAAAGGAAGACTTTGAATAATGATTGATTTTTACTTCTCAGCTTTTTAATGAATCTGCTTTGACTTTGTGTGTTTTTAATTTAGCAAAATCTCCATCTCTGTCAGTAATTCCTTGCTTCTGGTTTAATCTCCACAGTCTACAAAATCCAGTGCTTCCATCTTAGATTCATTGTGATTAACATTAGCCCTTCTGAGGACCAGATAAATCATGGCTTCTGTTTGTTTCTTCTTGCAGATGTACTTTAATGACTTCCCAGGGCAGGGTGCAAGCATCATCTAAAAGAGGAATGAAACTTGGTTTCTTTTTTTAAAATAGCACAAGAAAAAAAAAATAATAATAAATAAATAAAATAGCACAAGAGTCCCGGACAGATTTTTACCAGTTAAGCAATACTTGCCCAGGCTGAGACTGATAAGCGCCTTCAGAAGTTAGGCTTACACTTCTAAATCAGCAGTTCATGAAAGGCATTACAAAAAACTATTATACTGCTATAATGGATGACAGCACAGTTGTATATGTTACACCTTGAAGTAAGCAGTAGGATTTTCAATCACCTGATAACCTTGAAACTGCTAAGGTATCAAATTGCTATCATGAATATTGTGCAGGAACAGAAATAACTCAGGAAGCTGCCTTTGTGAATAATAATCAGAAAACTGCAACATTTTTTACCGAGAAAATGGATTTGAGGCACTGGTGTATTGACAAGCTCTCCAACAGAAAACTAAGGTAGACCTTACAAGTACATTTGCACTGGGCTATGCATCGGTCCATCATATTGGATTTGTAAGATCTAGTCAGTTAAAAATTATTAGCAAAGAATCATGTTGTTTGTTAGCATTTCAAGGATGAAGGGCAAGGAGACCCCACATGTTACTTCAGAGGTAGAAACAATAAACAAAAGTTTTGTATTTAAACTTTTCAATGTACTCTTAAATTTAACTCATTTCAATAGAGCATAGATAGGAAGAGATTTGGGAAGTGAGAATTTTCTTAATAGTCTTTTAAATCAGTTACTACATGAAGACATGGTAAAAATTAGTAAATATTATTACATATCACTTTTCTCTAAAATGCATCTATTTAATTTTTGCCAAATTCCAGCTTTGTTCATGAGCAGAGTACCCAGTGTCAGTCTGTGGCATTTCCAGACTCCAGAGTCTACTGAGAACCCCCGACAGCTATGTGAAAACTCAATGTCTGGAGTGATTCATCATTGTGTCAAATTGGCCAGCACTTTGTCACAGTGACTGACAATGGGAGAAACTTGGAAATAATACAAAGATTCTCTATTCACTGATAGTGTCTACACTGTGATTAGAGAAGAAAGCTTTGAGACTGTGAGGAGAATCTTAATTTTCCTCCAAAATTTTGCTGTTTTAACTCTTTGTGGGTCAAATCCCACCTGTCATTTCCCAGTGTGTCTTACTCAAAAGCAGCCATTTTCACTTAAAATAGTTCCTGGAAATTGAAATCACTACACACTCAACAGCTTATTGAGTAGGGTGAACAATTTTTCACTACCATAAAACTAACTATACCATATAATATGAGGCCACTGTATCTACTTGAACTATACTCCAATAAAAATTTTAAAAAATAAGATTAAATGGCAGAGGGAGTATTAAGGCTCAATCAGTGATAGCTTTCTCCTTTCTTCCTATTTCGTTCTGTAACCAGAAACTCTTGATTGGCATCTATAGATTTCAGGGATGTTGTGAACCTAGATAGGAGAAAATTATATCTTTATTTTCACTCACCTGTAACTGAAATTTAACATTCTCCTATATACCTGGGGAATAAGCCCCAGGAATTTTAAGAGTGCTTATGACTTTGTAACCAACAGAAATCACTAATGTGTTCAGACTGTATTATAGCTTTTGAAGATATCTCAAAATATCATTTACTCTCATCACTACATTAACATAATCATAGTTGTTAGATCTTGTTTTTGATATGTTAATAAAGAAGCACATATATCACTATACAAAAAATGTTTTGATAACTTTGTTTCAATATAATTGGTTTCCTTTATTAAAAAGAAGATTCAAATCCATGCCTTCTCCCTTCTTTAGGAAATAAATGAACTATTATCTTTCACTGATAGCAGATCAATAATGTCAACTTCTTATTAAAAAGAAGAAAATGTTAAAATATATCCTATCCCAAGAGTGATTCCAAGAGGAGTAAATTATCAAAGGGTAAGCCAATCAATCAATACTGGCATTTATTGACTTAAAACCAGAGATGATATCTCATTTATTCATAGGAACACTATGAGAAATGAATTATCATTACCATTTTACAGATTAGAAAATGGAGGCTTGCAGAAGAGCAAATACCTTCTATAAGATTATGTAGCTGATAAATGGTAAGGTTTGAATTTTAGTCTAAGTATGCCAAATATTTTAAGTGTCAAGGATATTAATCATCCCACCAGAGTATACAGAAGGATTTGAGGTGGAGTCTATGAAAGATAAAATCAAGAACTTAAAGAAATTCAGTCAAATATCCATAAGAGGGATGGTTTCAGCCAGATGCAAATCAATGTTAGAACACACCCTCACAATATACACAAAAATAAACTCAAAATTGATTAAAGACTTAAATATAAGACTTGATACCATGAAACCTCTAGAAGAAAATACCGGCAAATATTTTCTGACATATCAATGTTTTCTTAGGTCAGTCTACTAAGACAATGGAAATAAAAGGAACAATAAACATGACCTAATCAAATGTGTAAGCTTTTCCACAGCAAAGGAAGCCATCAACAAAAAGAAAGGACAGCCTGTGGACTAGGAAATATTAGTGAATGATGTCACCAATAAGGGCTTAATTTCCAAAATATACAAATAGCTCATATAGCTCAGTAACAAAACAACCACCCAGTAGAAAAATGGGCAGAAGACCTAAATAGACATTTCTCCGAAGAAAACATACAGATGGCCCAATAGGCACATGAAAAGATGCTGATCATAGCTAACTATTAGAGAAATGCAAACCAAAACTACAGTATAGTACCACCTCACACTAGTCAGAATGCCCATCATTATAAAGTCTGCAAACAATAAATTGGACAGGGTGTGGAGTAAAGGGAAACCTACACATTTGGTGGGTATGTAAGTTGGTACAGCCACTTGGAAAACAGTATAGAGGGTTCCTCAAAAAATGAAAAATAAGAGTTGCTGTATGACTCAGCAATCCCACTCCTGGTCATATATCCAGACAAAACTATAACTCAAAAAGATACATGTACCCCTAAATGTTGACAGATGAATGGATAAAGATGTGGTATATACAATGGAATACTACTCAGCCATAAAAAGGAATGCAATAATGCAATTTGTGGTAACATGGATGCAGCTAGAGATTGTCATACTAAATGAAGTTAAGTCAGAAAGAGAAAAATGTCATATGACATCACTTATATGTGGAATATAAAATACAACACAAATCAACATATCTGTAAACCAGTTTTGACCAGTGTGAACAGTATGTCTGAACCTATAGATGCGGCACTGGGACAAGTCTGGGCTGAGATGTGCCATCAGACCCAGTGGCTGCTTATACCTGGGATGATTGTGTCACAGAACATAAAACCTCCTCTCAGAGACTCAGCCAGAATGACTATTCTTCAGCTTAATTTTCCTGACTAGTATGACCTTTCTTAAGAACATGTCATTAGTGGCTGTATTTCACTTTTCTCTTTCATGCATTGGAGAAGGAAATGGCAACCCACTCCAGTATTCTTGCCTGGAGAATCCCAGGGATGGGGGAGTCTGGTGGGCTGCCGTCTATGGGGTCACACAGAGTCGGACACGACTGAAGTGACTTAGCAGCAGTAGCAGCAATCTACTTGGCTGGTTTCCTGTCCAGGACTTCCTGTGTCCTTTGCCTTAGAAGTTGTCCTTTCCCAGTCCTCCCGGATATTGGTTTTACTAGATGCGTGTGTGTGCTCAGTCACGTTTGACTCTTTGTGACCACATGGACTATAGCCCACAAGGCTCCTCTGCCCATGGGATTTTCCAGGCAAGAATACTAGGGTGGGGTGCCATTTCCTTCTCCAGGGGATGTTCCTAACTTAGGAATCAGACCCAAGTCTCTTCAGTCTCCTGCACTGGCAGATGGATTCTTTACCGCTAGGCTACTTGCAAAGCACCTACTTGATATAAGATATACTTAAACATAATAGACCTCCTCACTGTATTAAACCTTGAACAAAGCACCCATCTGATTTTGAATCACCATTACTTTGATTCTTCTCATGACTTAACCTAAGCGGAGACCTGGGTCAGTTCTGGCTCTTGAACTTTCTTGGATAATGTCTACTGGTCTTGGGGTCCTGTTCTCAGTTGATGACTCTAATCCATAGCTCTAGCTTGGTCTTTCACAAAAGGTCATTTAGGAAAACTTAGAATGTCATGGAATACTCATGAGTTTAAATAAATTTTGTCTTAGATTTCTTCATTGCAGATATCCTCTGATGAATATAGAAATTGCCCAATGCCACTGTTCAAATCAGCACAAAGGCTCTGTTCTCACATGGCAGGAGACAGGTTTGGGTAAGTCTGAGACTTCAAGAGAGGTACCATCCCAGTATATTTTTGCAGAGTTAATCTGTGCTCACCCACTGACCCTGGACTTCTGCATCAGTTTCCAGCTTCTCTCCTCAAATTTGATTGACCTCCTTGTGCTTTTCCTCCTCTTATTTGGACATCTGAATCCCATATGAAATCTCCAGCCTCTGGAGACTTTGTTACCAGTCACCTCTTACCTGCCTGAGCCAACTTCTTACCTCCAAAGGTAAGTAGCACTGCTTAAGAAATCATGAACATGGAACAACAGACTGGTTCCAAATCGGGAAAGGAGTACATCAAGGTTGTATATTGTTGCCCTGCTTATTTAACTTATATGCAGAGTACATTGTGAGAAATGCTGGGCTGGATGAAGCACAAGCTGTAATAAAGATTGTTGGGAAAAATATCAATAACCTCAGATACACAGATGACACCACCCCTATGGCAGAAAGCGAAAAAGAACTAAAGAGCCTCTTGAGGAAAATGAAAGAGGAGAGTGAAAAAGTTGGCTTAAAACTCAATAGTCAAAAAACTAAGATCATGGCATCTGGTCCCATCACTTCATGGCAAATAGATGGGGAAACAATGGAAACAGTGACAGACTTTATTTTTGGGGCTCCAAAATCAGTGCAGATGGTGACCCCAACCATGAAATTAAAAGACTCCTTGGAAGAAAAGTTATGACCAACCTAGACAGCATATTAAAAAGCAGAGGCATTACTTTGCTGACAAAGGTCCTTCTAGTCAAAGCTATGGTTTTTCCAGTAGTCATGTATGGATGTGAGAGTTGGACTGTGAAGAAAGCTGAGTGCCAAAGAATTGATGCTTTTGAACTGTGGTGTTGGAGAAGACGCTTGATAATTACTTGGATGGCAAGGAGATCAAACCAATCCATCCCAAAGGAAATAAGTCCTGAATATTCACTGGAAGGACCGATGCTGAAGCTGAAACTCCAGTAGTTTGGGCCACCTTGTGCAAAGAACTGACTCATTGAAAAAGATCCTGATGCTGGGAAAGACTGAAGGTGGGAGGAGATGGGGACGACAGAGGATGAGATGGTTAGATGGCAACACCGACGTGATGGATATGGGTTTGAGGAGGCTCTAGGAGTTGGTAATGGACTGGGAGGCCTGGTGTGCTGCAGTCCATGGAGCCACAGAGTCAGACATGACTGAGCAAATGAGTACACACATACACCCTGAGCATTAAGAATTATTGCATAGTTCTAACAACGAACTACATGACAAAATCAGGTCACATGTTGATTGTGATTTTCTTGGCCATCCTCTGAGTGTTATTATTTTTACCACAGTTTCATTTTTATTGATCAGGGTCATGAGATTCCAAACGGAGGAGTAACTTGCCAAGGGTCATGTAGTTACTAAATTGAAAGCAAAATTATGATTGGAACCTGGACTGTTTCATTCCAAATCCACATTTTCCTTCAGTTCACCCCTTTGTCCAAAAGGATTGAAAATTCTCTCAAAATGCAGAGATGAGTTAAGGTTGTGATGCTGTGCTTTGCAGCTCTGGGTGGATTGCTGTCATTAAGTAAGTGGAGAAGATGTTTGTTTCCTCATCAGTTGAATCAGTGATCCTTAAGGGGAATGGTACCACTTCTTTAGACGCATTTGGAAATTTCTGGGGAGAGGTTTTTGCTTGTCCCAATGATGAGTCCCTGCTGGCGTTTAGTGGGTGGAGGCCAAGGATTCTGTAAAAGTCTTTCTTTTAAAAACTGATTTATTATTTATTTTTCGCTTCCCTGGGTCTCTAGCTGTGCTGCTCGGGCGTCTCTTTGCGGTGGCTTTTCCTCTCGCAGAGCAGGTTCTAGGACGTGTGGGCTTCAGTTGTTCTGGCTTCCTGGCTCTAGCGCACAGGGTCAATAGATGTGATGCACAGCATGTGGGATACTCCTGGATCAGGCATTCAACCCTGAATTGGCAGGAAGATTCTTTAGCACTGGCCACCAGGGAAGCCCTGTAAAAGTCTTATGTTACATTCTTCCGCAGGAAAGAACTGCAGCATCACAGGCGATGTTGAGAGCCCTGTGGACACCGTGTAGGCAGAAAACTTGTACAACTACCTGAGTCAAGAACTTAACTCAGTTTTAACATATAAACACAAAGTAAGAAACATGGCTCTAATTGTTACTGAATTTTCAGAAATGTGACTTTCAAATAAATTCAGGGAAAAATTGTTTATGGTTTTATCATAACTTCACAAAGAATTGCTCATCATTTTTAGAAAGTCATAATGCGTGTGATTTTACCTTAACTTTACTTGATAACTTTTTAATCTTGCCCCAGAATAGTAGTGGAATTGGCGGGGATGCTTTTATTGTATAGTTGCCAGAAATTTACTCATACTCTAACTTGATAATTTCTGATGCTTGACAAACCAAGGCCATAAACAATAACATATTGAACTTCATTCTATGGAAAAGCAACTGATTAATAATATCAAGCTCCACTAATCAAAAGCCTGGATTTTGACTGAAATGATGGGCAAACCAGCTCTTTTCACTGGATCATCCAGAAACTTATGTGACAAACTTGAATTTTACATGGAAATGCCTGAATGTGAAATCATTCTGCAAAACAATTTGTTCTTCTATTCTTTCTTTGAGAAAAGAAGTTGAATCTGGATAAGATATTCTGTCACAGATTCATTTCAGCCTCATGTCATAGCTTGTGTATTATTTAGAGGTAATTTAAGAGTCCTGTATATGGTAACAAATATTGGAACTTTCATTTCACCTACTGCACTCTCCTCCTGCACTTTCCAATCCCAGTCTTTGTTTTGGAACAAAACTATTAAGCTGCAGTATGAAGTTAAACACAGTTGACAGGGAAAGGTGTGTGAGTCAGCAGTTTGTAGCTGCCAAGAAAGGAATGAGAGGGCTTTCAAACTCATATTATTGATGTGAACTATTTTGAAGACTGTATAGTTGGCTGTTTCAGTGAACTTTGGCAGGGATCAGCAATTTACCAATGATGAAAATAAAGTAGCAAACAACATTACATTCTCCAAAGAGATTGCAAAGCTGATCATTTGGTAATCAAAAGTTAAAGAGAGAAAGCTGTAGGTGATCATTTCAGAGTGACCCCTGGAGAAGTCCCCTGAACTCAGGTGATTATCTCAAATGGTCAGATCTCAGGCTCACAGTGAATGACAAGTCTGCCCCCAAATCACATCTGGGGTGTAATTTCTTAGAGCTTTGCTTTAAGGCTCTGCTTTGGAATCATTTCTAAATATTATGTTCACAATAATTGTAGGAAGATCCAAAGCACCAATTCTGGAAAATCAGGTCCAGGTCAATTGCATCAAAATTTTCTGGGGGAAATTAAAATAAAAACACAATTCCCAAACACAGACCTCAACCTCCTGATTTGGTAGTGCTGGTGTGACATCTGGAAATCTGTATATCAAAAGAACTTCCTGGTAGTTTCAAATGTGCCAACAGGTATGTTACCTACTGCTTTTGACCACTGTTCTAGTTGAAATCAGAATAAATAAGAATCATGTAGCATATTTGTGGGCTCATTTGAATTCCCTTCATCAGTTTTACACATTTGATCTGACTATAAAACATTTAATGTTGACATTGTTTAAAAGAAGCCTCCTTACTGTGGACAAGGCCAGAAGGAACAGAAAGAATGTATGTCCCATCTTTTCTAGGCCAGGATGGAATAATGATGTGTGAACTGCTGGGAACACTTTCTCTTTGCATAGATGTAGCTGGTGGCATGATGTGAAGTTTCTTCTGGACTGTGGCTCGTCTTTTAGGGGATACAGTATTTCATAGGAAAACTGGTGAAGGAAAGTTTGGTTTCAGAGTATCTAAGGAGATGGCAATAATACTTCTTCGAGTTTCCAGACTCAGATGGCAGACAGTCCCCATTCCTTTTGCCTATAAGACAAGAAAGAGCCCATTTTTGCCCAGTGGTTCTTCATTCCTTCTTAAAAAGCAAAGGTTTATGGTTTAATGAGTTTTGACTAAAATATTATCCCAAAGGAGGCAAGTTTAATAATAGCACTTCTCACTTTGTCCTGATGCCTAGTACAATATTATTTGTTGACAGTACATTTTGAACCAGTGCATGTTCTCACAGCTCTGGTGTGGCCTCTGCTTTTTCAAAGGAGATAAACTCTCTGCAGCAGTAAATTTTGAAACCCAGGGTGAAAATTGATTTACCCATTTTATCCCAAACACCAAGTTTTGAGGATCACAAACAATTAGGAAGCATCCTCTATAATCAGTAAATCATAAAATGTTATGCTGAGGAGAGATCTTAGATATAATGTGGTCCACCCCCCACCTGCAGTCATCCCTGAACACTCCCTTTCTATGGCACTTTCCATATCCATTAAATAATCCATAGGCAAACCTTTTAGCTTCTATGTTAAATATATCTGGAATAAGATCACTTCTCACTGCTTCCTCTGGAGTGACCTTGGGCAGAGCCACCATTAGGCCTCATTTGGACTACCAAATGTTGTTTAGTCTCTAAGTCAGGTCCAACTCTTCGAGCCCTCACGGACTGTATGTAGCCCGCCAGGCTCCTCTATCCATGGAATTTTCTAGGCAGGAATACTGGAGTGGGTTGCCATTTCCTTTTCTAGGGGATCTTCCTGACCTAGGGATTGAACTAGTGTCTCATGCAATGCAGCCGGATCCTTTACCACTGAGCCAACTGAGATTTCCCTTCCTACGTAGTGTCTTCAGTTCCTTCCTGGCCCAGTATAGTCTTTCCATTGCAGCAGAGAGATACTTTCTATTTTATTGTTGCTTTTAATTTGTATTAGAGTAGGTTAGATTTATAGTGTTGTGTTTCTGCTGTACAGCAGTTAATCAGTTATTCACATAGATTATTCACTCTCTTGAAAATTCTGAAATAGGTCATTACAGTGTGTTGAGTAGAGTTCCCTGTGCTATACAGTAGGTCCTTGTTAGCTGTGTATTTTATATATACTAGTGTGTATATGTCAATCCCAATCTCCCAATTTATCCCTCCTCCACCTTTCCCCCCAGGTAGCCATAAGTTTGTTTTCTACATCTGTGACTCTATTTCCATTTTGTAAATAAGTTCATTTTCATCACGTTTTAGATTCCACATATAAATCATATCATGGTATTTGTCTTTTTCTGTCTATTTTATTTCACTTAATATGATAATCTCCAGGTTCATCCATGTTGCTGCAAATGGCATTATTTCCTTCCTTTTAAGGCTAAGTAATATTCTATTGTACATACGTACCACATCTTCTTTATCTACACATCTGTTCATGAACATTTAGGTTGCTTCCATGTCCTGGCTATTGTAAATAGTGCTGCATTGAACATTGAGGTGCATACATAGTTTTGAATCAGGATTTTCTTTGGATGTATGCCCAGGAGAGGGATTGCTGGATTATATGGTAGCTCTGTTTTTGTTTTTGATTTTTTTTAAAGGAACCTGCATACTGTTCTCTGTAGTGATTGCCAGAGTGATACTTTCAAAATGGAAATCACATTGTGTCATGCTTCTGGGTGAAAAGCCAGTCCTTATAATGACTTGCAAGATTGCTTTGTTTCCCAGTACTTCCCTCATCTCATTTCCTACAATTTCTTATCTTTCATCCTCTATAGGCACACTGGCCTCCTAGCTACTCACTGAATATTTCAAGTATGTATTTCCTTCATGCCTAATGTGCTGATGTTTCTTCTCTTCATATATATCCCCATCGCCAGTTTCTTTAACTCCTTTACATCTTTGCCCAGAGGTCTCTTTCTTGGTGAGGCCTATCCTGATGACCCACATTAAAATTCCCACTTATCCCCCTCTGTGCACTCTATCCTGGAATTCCGTGACTACATTTTCTATTACTTTTTGAACCATCGCATGCATACCATCATGAGTGGAAGTCTTTATTATGCCCTAAACTTGCTGCTTTACTCAATGGCATTCCCTCTATAAAGAAGTCCCCAAAACTCAAGATGATTGGGCAGGCTCCATGCCAGAAGCTTTATATGCATTATATCATTTAGTGGTCCAGGTGGTGCTAGTGGTAAAGAGCCTGCCCGCCAGTGCAGGAGTTTTAAGAGTTCAGTTCAGTTGCTCAGTTGTGTCCAACTTTTTGCATCCCCATGGACTGCAGCACACCCAGCTTCCCTGTCCATCACTGGTTCCTGGAGTTTGTTCAAATCCATATCCATTGAGTCAGTGATGCCATCCAACCATCTCATGTTCTGTCATTCCCTTCTCCTCCTGCCTTCAGTCTTGCCCCGCATCAGGGTCTTTTCCAATGAGTCAGTTCTTTGCATTAGTTGGCCAAAGTATTGGAGCTTCAGCATCAGTTCTTGCAATGAATATTCAGAACTGATTTCCATTAGGATTGATTGGTTTGATATCCTTGTAGTCCAAGGGATTCTCAAGAATCTGTTTCAACACCATAGTTCAATATCATCAGTTCTTTGGTGCTCAGCTTTCCTTATAGTCCAACTCTCATATCCATACATGACTACTGGAAAAACCATAGCTTTGACTAGATGGACCTTTGTCAGCAAAGTAATGCCTCTGCTTTTTAATATGCTGTCTAGGTTGGTCATAACTTTTCTTCCAAGGAGTCTTTTAATTTCATGGTTGGGGTCACCATCTGCACTGATTTTGGAGCCCCAAAAATGAAGTCTGTCACTGTTTCCATTGTTTCCCCATCTATTTGCCATGAAGTGATGGGACTGGATGCTATGATCTTTGTTTTTTGAATGTTGAGTTCAAGCCAACTTTTTCACTCTCCTCTTGCACTTTCAAGAGGCTCTTTAGTTCCTCTTTGCTTTCTGCCATAAGGGTGGTCATCTGCATATCTCAGGTTATTGATATTTCCCCATGCAATCTTAATTCCAGCTTGTGTTTCATCCAGTCTGGCACTGTGCATGATATACTCTGCATATCAGTTAAATAAGCAGGGTGACAATATACAGCCTTGACCTACTCCTTTCCCAATTTGGAAACAGTCTGTTGTTCCATGTGTAGTTCTAACTGTTGTTTCTTGACCTGCATACAGATTTCTCAGGAGGCAGATAAGGTGGTCTGGTATTCCCATCTCTTTCAGAATTTTCCAGTTTGTTGTGATCCACACAGTCAAAGGCTTTAGCATAGTCAATGAAGCAGAAGTAGATGTTTTTCTGGAGCTCTCTTGCTTTATCTGTGATCTGGCAGATGTTGGCAACTTGATCTCTAGTTCCTCTGCCCTTTCTAAAGCCAGCTTGAACATCTGGAAGTTACTGGTTCACGTACTGTTGAAGCCTAGCTTGGAATGAGGAGTCTGGTGGGCTTCAGTCCATGGGATCACAATGAGTTGGACATGACTGAGTGAGCACACATATCATTTAATATTTTCTGTTGTCTTGTCAGCTCAATATACTTACCCCAATTCAAGACAAAAACATCAAGGTCACATAGTGAATAGCAGAGCTGGAATTCAACATCAGGCCCCAATGATAGCAGAAATAATATCTGTCATCGCCAGTGTGCATGCATGCTAATTAACCTCAGTTGCGTTCCACTCTTTGCTACTGTATGGACTGTAGCCTGCCAGGCTCCTCTGTCTATGGAATTCTCCAGGCAAGAATACTGGAGTTGATTGCCATCCCATCTCCAGGGGATCTTCCCAACCCAGGGATCAAATTCTAGTCTTCTGCGTCTCCTGTAAGGGTCTGCAAATACAGCCCATAGGCCAAATNCTCTGTCTATCTAATTCTCCAGGCAAGAATACTGGAGTTGATTGCCATCCCATCTCCAGGGGATCTTCCCAACCCAGGGATCAAATTCTAGTCTTCTGCGTCTCCTGTAAGGGTCTGCAAATACAGCCCATAGGCCAAATTAGCCCACCACTTGATTTGACATATAAAGTTTAGTTGTAACACAGCTGTGACCATTCGTTTATATGTTATCTATGGTTGCTTTCATGCTGTAACAGCAGAGTTGAGTAGTTTCCAGCATAGAATGTGTGACCTGCCAATTCTAAAATATTTATTTTTTTGGCCCTTTAGAGAAAGTTTGCCAGCTCCTGATCTCTACTATGCTGCCCTCTATACAAAGCAGAGGTTAATTAGTCCAGAAATCCCCTGATATATAAATGGATAAGGAAAATTATATACATAGAAGAGAATTAAGAGGAAACAAGAATATGTTTCTTGTTTTAAGAATAATATTCAATTTCTTAAAGTTGTAAACCTTCAACTTTTNCTATGAGGAACAGGGCAAGACTCCCAATGGACTAACTGAATCACAAACGTATATGAAAAACCCTCTGATGGTTTCAGAAACGATGGGAGATGTGCAGGATCATAAAAGGGTATGCTAAGGTTCTGAACTGCTCAGGTGGGGCTGAATGAATCTGGTCAGGCTTTAAAGTTCATCCCAGGTTGCTGCTACCTGGGAATATTTGATTTACCACAATTACATTATTCCATGGGTGTAGTATCAATTGCTCTTGGAAGATATGAGACTCCTATGAGCCCCTAAAGACACTTTAATTTCTATAATTGTCCACAGTAAAATAATTTGGGAAAAAGGTTTATGGGTTAGTTATAATAACCAATCAACTCAGTTGTATCTGAAGACCTACCCCTGTGAGTATAACTCTTGTTGATATTTGGCTTAATAGAAGATGGCTGGATTCCCATATCTACTTCTACATTCAATCTGTTGTCTGTTGTTTTGCAGAAATATATGAAGAAATTCTGTCCTCAGACAGACATGTAGTTGGAAGAATAAGGAGAACACTACTTGCCTTTGTAGATCAGTGTAAATACTCTTTTTCTGATGGTACACCAAAATTCAGCAAGTAGTAGTTTCTTAAAACTGTATGTTTGAAATATGAAACCATTTCAGTGAACTTTTCTTGACTCTTTTACATTACAATCCATTATCTCATCTTGCATTTTGATTACTGTAGCCTTGAAGTAGAGTATGAAGTCAGGGAGCCCAATTCCTCCAGTTCCATTTTTCTTTCTCATCATCTTGCATGTTGAGTGGATTATTTTACCATGCATGATTCTGTAACATTGGAAAATATTGGTTCATATCTTTTCAAATGTTCACACATTTCATCACTCAATATCAAAAAATCACATTTATTTGTAGTGCCACCAAGCCTATTAGAAAAGTCTTTATCTGTTAAGAAGCTGGCAAGCTCATGGTGATGGATACAGGCTTTTCAAAATTCAAATTTTCACTTGAAAACTTGAATTTTATCACTGGCAACAAATACTGTCAGTCATTTTCTTTGAAGTGATAGACTTACTCATTTTCATGATATTTCCCAAATACTCAGATCTGAATAGCCATAGTTTGCCTTTCTTTGGTACTTTCAAGAAAGAATGGCATTTGTGAATGAGATGAATAGTTTAGTTTGCACTTCAAACAGTTGCCCAAGTGCTTTGTTTGAGAATAACTGCCATCCTTCCGGACACAAGAGAAATGCAATTCTTTATGCATGCTTCCTGTTTTATTTATGACGGTTAATTCTGTTGACCATCAGTTGGTAAGTCGTGTCTGACTCTTTGGGACCCCATGACTGCAGTGTGCCAGGCTTCTCTGTCCTTTACTATCTCCCAGAGTTTTCTCAAACTCTGTTCAATCAGTGATGCTATCCAACCGTCTTATCCTCTGTCACCTCCTTCTCCTCCTACCCTCAGTTTTTTCCCAGCATCAGGGTGTTTTCCAGTGAGGTGGCTCTTTGCATCGGATGGCCAGAACACTGGCTCTTCAGCTTCAGCACCAGTCCTTCCAATGAATATACAGGGTTGATTTCCTATAGGATGGACTAGTTTAATGTTCTTGCAGTCCAAGGGACTCTCAAGAGTCTTCTCCAATACTATAATTCGAAAGCATCAATTTTTTGGTGCTCAGCCTTCTGTATGATCCAACTCTCACATCTGTACATGACTACTGGAAAAACCATAGCTTTGACTATATGGATGTTTGTCAGCAAATGACGTCTCTGCTTTTTAATATACTGTATAGGTTTGTAATAGCTTTCCTTTCAAGGAGCAAGTGTCATGTACCATGCATAAAAGTTAAATAAGCAGGGTGACAATATATAGCCTTGAAATACTCCTCTCCCAAGAACCAGTCCATCATTCCATGTCTGGTTCTAACTGTTGCTTCTTGACCTGCATACGGATTTCTCAGGAGACAGGTGGTAGTCTGGTATTCCCAGTCTCTTTAGGAATTTTCCACAGGTTGTGATTCACACAATCAAAGGCTTTAGCATAGTCAGTGAAGCAGAAGTAGATGAGTTTTCTGGGATTCTCTTGCTTTCTGTATGATCCAATGAATGTTGGCAATTTGATCTCTGATTTCTCTGCCCTTTCTATATCCAGCTTGTACATCTGGAAGTTCTGCTGAAGCCTAGCTTGAAGGATTTTGAGTATTACCTGCTATTCACATGCTAGCATGTGAAATGAGTGCAATTGTGCATTAGTTTAATCATTCTTTGGCTTTTCCCTTCTTTGGGATTGGAATGAAAATTGAACTTTTCCAGTCCTGTAGCCACTGCTGAGTTTTCAGGTATCCTGCATTGCTGGAAGACTGTTTACCATCTGAGCCCCCAGGGAAACCCCATGTGTCAACTAGGGTGTTTTTGGATGATTCTACTCTTCCCCATCTCTCTTGGAAAGTAAGAAGAGCAAAGAGATTTCTATAAACTGACAACCAACCAAATCAACTTAAACATCATTCTGTAAGGTAATCCTTCCTCCCAACTCTTAGAGTAGTTGAGTGGGTACAGGTGCCTCTCTAGGTTTGGTCTCTGTTGGTGCCAGAGCTGGTGAGGGGTCAGTGCCGTCTCTCACTCCTCAATTTACTTCAACCCAGAGAGGCCTCTTTAATTAAGAGTAAGTACGTCTGCAATTCCAAACCTCATTTCATGCATAATTGATAGTTCATAAGAAAGTATCACATTCCAAAATATAAAAAAAAAAAAAAANTCATAAAAGGGTATGCTAAGGTTCTGAACTGCTCAGGTGGGGCTGAATGAATCTGGTCGGGCTTTAAAGTTCATCCCAGGTTGCTGCTACCTGGGAATATTTGATTTACCACAATTACATTATTCCATGGGTGTAGTATCAATTGCTCTTGGAAGATATGAGACTCCTATGAGCCCCTAAAGACACTTTAATTTCTATAATTGTCCACAGTAAAATAATTTGGGAAAAAGGTTTATGGGTTAGTTATAATAACCAATCAACTCAGTTGTATCTGAAGACCTACCCCTGTGAGTATAACTCTTGTTGATATTTGGCTTAATAGAAGATGGCTGGATTCCCATATCTACTTCTACATTCAATCTGTTGTCTGTTGTTTTGCAGAAATATATGAAGAAATTCTGTCCTCAGACAGACATGTAGTTGGAAGAATAAGGAGAACACTACTTGCCTTTGTAGATCAGTGTAAATACTCTTTTTCTGATGGTACACCAAAATTCAGCAAGTAGTAGTTTCTTAAAACTGTATGTTTGAAATATGAAACCATTTCAGTGAACTTTTCTTGACTCTTTTACATTACAATCCATTATCTCATCTTGCATTTTGATTACTGTAGCCTTGAAGTAGAGTATGAAGTCAGGGAGCCCAATTCCTCCAGTTCCATTTTTCTTTCTCATCATCTTGCATGTTGAGTGGATTATTTTACCATGCATGATTCTGTAACATTGGAAAATATTGGTTCATATCTTTTCAAATGTTCACACATTTCATCACTCAATATCAAAAAATCACATTTATTTGTAGTGCCACCAAGCCTATTAGAAAAGTCTTTATCTGTTAAGAAGCTGGCAAGCTCATGGTGATGGATACAGGCTTTTCAAAATTCAAATTTTCACTTGAAAACTTGAATTTTATCACTGGCAACAAATACTGTCAGTCATTTTCTTTGAAGTGATAGACTTACTCATTTTCATGATATTTCCCAAATACTCAGATCTGAATAGCCATAGTTTGCCTTTCTTTGGTACTTTCAAGAAAGAATGGCATTTGTGAATGAGATGAATAGTTTAGTTTGCACTTCAAACAGTTGCCCAAGTGCTTTGTTTGAGAATAACTGCCATCCTTCCGGACACAAGAGAAATGCAATTCTTTATGCATGCTTCCTGTTTTATTTATGACGGTTAATTCTGTTGACCATCAGTTGGTAAGTCGTGTCTGACTCTTTGGGACCCCATGACTGCAGTGTGCCAGGCTTCTCTGTCCTTTACTATCTCCCAGAGTTTTCTCAAACTCTGTTCAATCAGTGATGCTATCCAGCCGTCTTATCCTCTGTCACCTCCTTCTCCTCCTACCCTCAGTTTTTTCCCAGCATCAGGGTGTTTTCCAGTGAGGTGGCTCTTTGCATCGGATGGCCAGAACACTGGCTCTTCAGCTTCAGCACCAGTCCTTCCAATGAATATACAGGGTTGATTTCCTATAGGATGGACTAGTTTAATGTCCTTGCAGTCCAAGGGACTCTCAAGAGTCTTCTCTCAAGAGTCTTCTCCAATACTATAATTCGAAAGCATCAATTTTTTGGTGCTCAGCCTTCTGTATGATCCAACTCTCACATCTGTACATGACTACTGGAAAAACCATAGCTTTGACTATATGGATGTTTGTCAGCAAATGACGTCTCTGCTTTTTAATATACTGTATAGGTTTGTAATAGCTTTCCTTTCAAGGAGCAAGTGTCATGTACCATGCATAAAAGTTAAATAAGCAGGGTGACAATATATAGCCTTGAAATACTCCTTTCCCAAGAACCAGTCCATCATTCCATGTCTGGTTCTAACTGTTGCTTCTTGACCTGCATATGGATTTCTCAGGAGACAGGTGGTAGTCTGGTATTCCCAGTCTCTTTAGGAATTTTCCACAGTTTGTTGTGATTCACACAATCAAAGGCTTTAGCATAGTCAGTGAAGCAGAAGTAGATGAGTTTTCTGGGATTCTCTTGCTTTCTGTATGATCCAATGAATGTTGGCAATTTGATCTCTGATTTCTCTGCCCTTTCTATATCCAGCTTGTACATCTGGAAGTTCTGCTGAAGCCTAGCTTGAAGGATTTTGAGTATTACCTGCTATTCACATGCTAGCATGTGAAATGAGTGCAATTGTGCATTAGTTTAATCATTCTTTGGCTTTTCCCTTCTTTGGGATTGGAATGAAAATTGAACTTTTCCAGTCCTGTAGCCACTGCTGAGTTTTCAGGTATCCTGCATTGCTGGAAGACTGTTTACCATCTGAGCCCCCAGGGAAACCCCATGTGTCAACTAGGGTGTTTTTGGATGATTCTACTCTTCCCCATCTCTCTTGGAAAGTAAGAAGAGCAAAGAGATTTCTATAAACTGACAACCAACCAAATCAACTTAAACATCATTCTGTAAGGTAATCCTTCCTCCCAACTCTTAGAGTAGTTGAGTGGGTACAGGTGCCTCTCTAGGTTTGGTCTCTGTTGGTGCCAGAGCTGGTGAGGGGTCAGTGCCGTCTCTCACTCCTCAATTTACTTCAACCCAGAGAGGCCTCTTTAATTAAGAGTAAGTACGTCTGCAATTCCAAACCTCATTTCATGCATAATTGATAGTTCATAAGAAAGTATCACATTCCAAAATATAAAAAAAAAAAAAAAGATGAGGTTGAGGTCCTTTATGGTTGTTGTGTATTCACATCAGGAAGAAGAACCCTTTAAGGAGAAGAATATGGTATTTTCATTTGCATAAAGGCAATAAAACTCTTTCAGCAGCAATTTCCCCATATATAAAAAGTGAGAACATAGCACCTCAGTGACACTGACATCTGTTACTTAAACAGATGCCACCTTCTAAACTCACTCAAGCAACCCTCTGCTCCAACCAGAGACCCCTAAACCAAAATTAAATGTGCAGCTAGAGCTTAAAAGGAAGACTTTGAATAATGATTGATTTTTACTTCTCAGCTTTTTAATGAATCTGCTTTGACTTTGTGTGTTTTTAATTTAGCAAAATCTCCATCTCTGTCAGTAATTCCTTGCTTCTGGTTTAATCTCCACAGTCTACAAAATCCAGTGCTTCCATCTTAGATTCATTGTGATTAACATTAGCCCTTCTGAGGACCAGATAAATCATGGCTTCTGTTTGTTTCTTCTTGCAGATGTACTTTAATGACTTCCCAGGGCAGGGTGCAAGCATCATCTAAAAGAGGAATGAAACTTGGTTTCTTTTTTTAAAATAGCACAAGAAAAAAAAAATAATAATAAATAAATAAAATAGCACAAGAGTCCCGGACAGATTTTTACCAGTTAAGCAATACTTGCCCAGGCTGAGACTGATAAGCGCCTTCAGAAGTTAGGCTTACACTTCTAAATCAGCAGTTCATGAAAGGCATTACAAAAAACTATTATACTGCTATAATGGATGACAGCACAGTTGTATATGTTACACCTTGAAGTAAGCAGTAGGATTTTCAATCACCTGATAACCTTGAAACTGCTAAGGTATCAAATTGCTATCATGAATATTGTGCAGGAACAGAAATAACTCAGGAAGCTGCCTTTGTGAATAATAATCAGAAAACTGCAACATTTTTTACCGAGAAAATGGATTTGAGGCACTGGTGTATTGACAAGCTCTCCAACAGAAAACTAAGGTAGACCTTACAAGTACATTTGCACTGGGCTATGCATCGGTCCATCATATTGGATTTGTAAGATCTAGTCAGTTAAAAATTATTAGCAAAGAATCATGTTGTTTGTTAGCATTTCAAGGATGAAGGGCAAGGAGACCCCACATGTTACTTCAGAGGTAGAAACAATAAACAAAAGTTTTGTATTTAAACTTTTCAATGTACTCTTAAATTTAACTCATTTCAATAGAGCATAGATAGGAAGAGATTTGGGAAGTGAGAATTTTCTTAATAGTCTTTTAAATCAGTTACTACATGAAGACATGGTAAAAATTAGTAAATATTATTACATATCACTTTTCTCTAAAATGCATCTATTTAATTTTTGCCAAATTCCAGCTTTGTTCATGAGCAGAGTACCCAGTGTCAGTCTGTGGCATTTCCAGACTCCAGAGTCTACTGAGAACCCCCGACAGCTATGTGAAAACTCAATGTCTGGAGTGATTCATCATTGTGTCAAATTGGCCAGCACTTTGTCACAGTGACTGACAATGGGAGAAACTTGGAAATAATACAAAGATTCTCTATTCACTGATAGTGTCTACACTGTGATTAGAGAAGAAAGCTTTGAGACTGTGAGGAGAATCTTAATTTTCCTCCAAAATTTTGCTGTTTTAACTCTTTGTGGGTCAAATCCCACCTGTCATTTCCCAGTGTGTCTTACTCAAAAGCAGCCATTTTCACTTAAAATAGTTCCTGGAAATTGAAATCACTACACACTCAACAGCTTATTGAGTAGGGTGAACAATTTTTCACTACCATAAAACTAACTATACCATATAATATGAGGCCACTGTATCTACTTGAACTATACTCCAATAAAAATTTTAAAAAATAAGATTAAATGGCAGAGGGAGTATTAAGGCTCAATCAGTGATAGCTTTCTCCTTTCTTCCTATTTCGTTCTGTAACCAGAAACTCTTGATTGGCATCTATAGATTTCAGGGATGTTGTGAACCTAGATAGGAGAAAATTATATCTTTATTTTCACTCACCTGTAACTGAAATTTAACATTCTCCTATATACCTGGGGAATAAGCCCCAGGAATTTTAAGAGTGCTTATGACTTTGTAACCAACAGAAATCACTAATGTGTTCAGACTGTATTATAGCTTTTGAAGATATCTCAAAATATCATTTACTCTCATCACTACATTAACATAATCATAGTTGTTAGATCTTGTTTTTGATATGTTAATAAAGAAGCACATATATCACTATACAAAAAATGTTTTGATAACTTTGTTTCAATATAATTGGTTTCCTTTATTAAAAAGAAGATTCAAATCCATGCCTTCTCCCTTCTTTAGGAAATAAATGAACTATTATCTTTCACTGATAGCAGATCAATAATGTCAACTTCTTATTAAAAAGAAGAAAATGTTAAAATATATCCTATCCCAAGAGTGATTCCAAGAGGAGTAAATTATCAAAGGGTAAGCCAATCAATCAATACTGGCATTTATTGACTTAAAACCAGAGATGATATCTCATTTATTCATAGGAACACTATGAGAAATGAATTATCATTACCATTTTACAGATTAGAAAATGGAGGCTTGCAGAAGAGCAAATACCTTCTATAAGATTATGTAGCTGATAAATGGTAAGGTTTGAATTTTAGTCTAAGTATGCCAAATATTTTAAGTGTCAAGGATATTAATCATCCCACCAGAGTATACAGAAGGATTTGAGGTGGAGTCTATGAAAGATAAAATCAAGAACTTAAAGAAATTCAGTCAAATATCCATAAGAGGGATGGTTTCAGCCAGATGCAAATCAATGTTAGAACACACCCTCACAATATACACAAAAATAAACTCAAAATTGATTAAAGACTTAAATATAAGACTTGATACCATGAAACCTCTAGAAGAAAATACCGGCAAATATTTTCTGACATATCAATGTTTTCTTAGGTCAGTCTACTAAGACAATGGAAATAAAAGGAACAATAAACATGACCTAATCAAATGTGTAAGCTTTTCCACAGCAAAGGAAGCCATCAACAAAAAGAAAGGACAGCCTGTGGACTAGGAAATATTAGTGAATGATGTCACCAATAAGGGCTTAATTTCCAAAATATACAAATAGCTCATATAGCTCAGTAACAAAACAACCACCCAGTAGAAAAATGGGCAGAAGACCTAAATAGACATTTCTCCGAAGAAAACATACAGATGGCCCAATAGGCACATGAAAAGATGCTGATCATAGCTAACTATTAGAGAAATGCAAACCAAAACTACAGTATAGTACCACCTCACACTAGTCAGAATGCCCATCATTATAAAGTCTGCAAACAATAAATTGGACAGGGTGTGGAGTAAAGGGAAACCTACACATTTGGTGGGTATGTAAGTTGGTACAGCCACTTGGAAAACAGTATAGAGGGTTCCTCAAAAAATGAAAAATAAGAGTTGCTGTATGACTCAGCAATCCCACTCCTGGTCATATATCCAGACAAAACTATAACTCAAAAAGATACATGTACCCCTAAATGTTGACAGATGAATGGATAAAGATGTGGTATATACAATGGAATACTACTCAGCCATAAAAAGGAATGCAATAATGCAATTTGTGGTAACATGGATGCAGCTAGAGATTGTCATACTAAATGAAGTTAAGTCAGAAAGAGAAAAATGTCATATGACATCACTTATATGTGGAATATAAAATACAACACAAATCAACATATCTGTAAACCAGTTTTGACCAGTGTGAACAGTATGTCTGAACCTATAGATGCGACACTGGGACAAGTCTGGGCTGAGATGTGCCATCAGACCCAGTGGCTGCTTATACCTGGGATGATTGTGTCACAGAACATAAAACCTCCTCTCAGAGACTCAGCCAGAATGACTATTCTTCAGCTTAATTTTCCTGACTAGTATGACCTTTCTTAAGAACATGTCATTAGTGGCTGTATTTCACTTTTCTCTTTCATGCATTGGAGAAGGAAATGGCAACCCACTCCAGTATTCTTGCCTGGAGAATCCCAGGGATGGGGGAGTCTGGTGGGCTGCCGTCTATGGGGTCACACAGAGTCGGACACGACTGAAGTGACTTAGCAGCAGTAGCAGCAATCTACTTGGCTGGTTTCCTGTCCAGGACTTCCTGTGTCCTTTGCCTTAGAAGTTGTCCTTTCCCAGTCCTCCCGGATATTGGTTTTACTAGATGCGTGTGTGTGCTCAGTCACGTTTGACTCTTTGTGACCACATGGACTATAGCCCACAAGGCTCCTCTGCCCATGGGATTTTCCAGGCAAGAATACTAGGGTGGGGTGCCATTTCCTTCTCCAGGGGATGTTCCTAACTTAGGAATCAGACCCAAGTCTCTTCAGTCTCCTGCACTGGCAGATGGATTCTTTACCGCTAGGCTACTTGCAAAGCACCTACTTGATATAAGATATACTTAAACATAATAGACCTCCTCACTGTATTAAACCTTGAACAAAGCACCCATCTGATTTTGAATCACCATTACTTTGATTCTTCTCATGACTTAACCTAAGCGGAGACCTGGGTCAGTTCTGGCTCTTGAACTTTCTTGGATAATGTCTACTGGTCTTGGGGTCCTGTTCTCAGTTGATGACTCTAATCCATAGCTCTAGCTTGGTCTTTCACAAAAGGTCATTTAGGAAAACTTAGAATGTCATGGAATACTCATGAGTTTAAATAAATTTTGTCTTAGATTTCTTCATTGCAGATATCCTCTGATGAATATAGAAATTGCCCAATGCCACTGTTCAAATCAGCACAAAGGCTCTGTTCTCACATGGCAGGAGACAGGTTTGGGTAAGTCTGAGACTTCAAGAGAGGTACCATCCCAGTATATTTTTGCAGAGTTAATCTGTGCTCACCCACTGACCCTGGACTTCTGCATCAGTTTCCAGCTTCTCTCCTCAAATTTGATTGACCTCCTTGTGCTTTTCCTCCTCTTATTTGGACATCTGAATCCCATATGAAATCTCCAGCCTCTGGAGACTTTGTTACCAGTCACCTCTTACCTGCCTGAGCCAACTTCTTACCTCCAAAGGTAAGTAGCACTGCTTAAGAAATCATGAACATGGAACAACAGACTGGTTCCAAATCGGGAAAGGAGTACATCAAGGTTGTATATTGTTGCCCTGCTTATTTAACTTATATGCAGAGTACATTGTGAGAAATGCTGGGCTGGATGAAGCACAAGCTGTAATAAAGATTGTTGGGAAAAATATCAATAACCTCAGATACACAGATGACACCACCCCTATGGCAGAAAGCGAAAAAGAACTAAAGAGCCTCTTGAGGAAAATGAAAGAGGAGAGTGAAAAAGTTGGCTTAAAACTCAATAGTCAAAAAACTAAGATCATGGCATCTGGTCCCATCACTTCATGGCAAATAGATGGGGAAACAATGGAAACAGTGACAGACTTTATTTTTGGGGCTCCAAAATCAGTGCAGATGGTGACCCCAACCATGAAATTAAAAGACTCCTTGGAAGAAAAGTTATGACCAACCTAGACAGCATATTAAAAAGCAGAGGCATTACTTTGCTGACAAAGGTCCTTCTAGTCAAAGCTATGGTTTTTCCAGTAGTCATGTATGGATGTGAGAGTTGGACTGTGAAGAAAGCTGAGTGCCAAAGAATTGATGCTTTTGAACTGTGGTGTTGGAGAAGACGCTTGATAATTACTTGGATGGCAAGGAGATCAAACCAATCCATCCCAAAGGAAATAAGTCCTGAATATTCACTGGAAGGACCGATGCTGAAGCTGAAACTCCAGTAGTTTGGGCCACCTTGTGCAAAGAACTGACTCACTGAAAAAGATCCTGATGCTGGGAAAGACTGAAGGTGGGAGGAGATGGGGACGACAGAGGATGAGATGGTTAGATGGCAACACCGACGTGATGGATATGGGTTTGAGGAGGCTCTAGGAGTTGGTAATGGACTGGGAGGCCTGGTGTGCTGCAGTCCATGGAGCCACAGAGTCAGACATGACTGAGCAAATGAGTACACACATACACCCTGAGCATTAAGAATTATTGCATAGTTCTAACAACGAACTACATGACAAAATCAGGTCACATGTTGATTGTGATTTTCTTGGCCATCCTCTGAGTGTTATTATTTTTACCACAGTTTCATTTTTATTGATCAGGGTCATGAGATTCCAAACGGAGGAGTAACTTGCCAAGGGTCATGTAGTTACTAAATTGAAAGCAAAATTATGATTGGAACCTGGACTGTTTCATTCCAAATCCACATTTTCCTTCAGTTCACCCCTTTGTCCAAAAGGATTGAAAATTCTCTCAAAATGCAGAGATGAGTTAAGGTTGTGATGCTGTGCTTTGCAGCTCTGGGTGGATTGCTGTCATTAAGTAAGTGGAGAAGATGTTTGTTTCCTCATCAGTTGAATCAGTGATCCTTAAGGGGAATGGTACCACTTCTTTAGACGCATTTGGAAATTTCTGGGGAGAGGTTTTTGCTTGTCCCAATGATGAGTCCCTGCTGGCGTTTAGTGGGTGGAGGCCAAGGATTCTGTAAAAGTCTTTCTTTTAAAAACTGATTTATTATTTATTTTTCGCTTCCCTGGGTCTCTAGCTGTGCTGCTCGGGCGTCTCTTTGCGGTGGCTTTTCCTCTCGCAGAGCAGGTTCTAGGACGTGTGGGCTTCAGTTGTTCTGGCTTCCTGGCTCTAGCGCACAGGGTCAATAGATGTGATGCACAGCATGTGGGATACTCCTGGATCAGGCATTCAACCCTGAATTGGCAGGAAGATTCTTTAGCACTGGCCACCAGGGAAGCCCTGTAAAAGTCTTATGTTACATTCTTCCGCAGGAAAGAACTGCAGCATCACAGGCGATGTTGAGAGCCCTGTGGACACCGTGTAGGCAGAAAACTTGTACAACTACCTGAGTCAAGAACTTAACTCAGTTTTAACATATAAACACAAAGTAAGAAACATGGCTCTAATTGTTACTGAATTTTCAGAAATGTGACTTTCAAATAAATTCAGGGAAAAATTGTTTATGGTTTTATCATAACTTCACAAAGAATTGCTCATCATTTTTAGAAAGTCATAATGCGTGTGATTTTACCTTAACTTTACTTGATAACTTTTTAATCTTGCCCCAGAATAGTAGTGGAATTGGCGGGGATGCTTTTATTGTATAGTTGCCAGAAATTTACTCATACTCTAACTTGATAATTTCTGATGCTTGACAAACCAAGGCCATAAACAATAACATATTGAACTTCATTCTATGGAAAAGCAACTGATTAATAATATCAAGCTCCACTAATCAAAAGCCTGGATTTTGACTGAAATGATGGGCAAACCAGCTCTTTTCACTGGATCATCCAGAAACTTATGTGACAAACTTGAATTTTACATGGAAATGCCTGAATGTGAAATCATTCTGCAAAACAATTTGTTCTTCTATTCTTTCTTTGAGAAAAGAAGTTGAATCTGGATAAGATATTCTGTCACAGATTCATTTCAGCCTCATGTCATAGCTTGTGTATTATTTAGAGGTAATTTAAGAGTCCTGTATATGGTAACAAATATTGGAACTTTCATTTCACCTACTGCACTCTCCTCCTGCACTTTCCAATCCCAGTCTTTGTTTTGGAACAAAACTATTAAGCTGCAGTATGAAGTTAAACACAGTTGACAGGGAAAGGTGTGTGAGTCAGCAGTTTGTAGCTGCCAAGAAAGGAATGAGAGGGCTTTCAAGCTCATATTATTGATGTGAACTGTTTTGAAGACTGTATAGTTGGCTGTTTCAGTGAACTTTGGCAGGGATCAGCAATTTACCAATGATGAAAATAAAGTAGCAAACAACATTACATTCTCCAAAGAGATTGCAAAGCTGATCATTTGGTAATCAAAAGTTAAAGAGAGAAAGCTGTAGGTGATCATTTCAGAGTGACCCCTGGAGAAGTCCCCTGAACTCAGGTGATTATCTCAAATGGTCAGATCTCAGGCTCACAGTGAATGACAAGTCTGCCCCCAAATCACATCTGGGGTGTAATTTCTTAGAGCTTTGCTTTAAGGCTCTGCTTTGGAATCATTTCTAAATATTATGTTCACAATAATTGTAGGAAGATCCAAAGCACCAATTCTGGAAAATCAGGTCCAGGTCAATTGCATCAAAATTTTCTGGGGGAAATTAAAATAAAAACACAATTCCCAAACACAGACCTCAACCTCCTGATTTGGTAGTGCTGGTGTGACATCTGGAAATCTGTATATCAAAAGAACTTCCTGGTAGTTTCAAATGTGCCAACAGGTATGTTACCTACTGCTTTTGACCACTGTTCTAGTTGAAATCAGAATAAATAAGAATCATGTAGCATATTTGTGGGCTCATTTGAATTCCCTTCATCAGTTTTACACATTTTATCTGACTATAAAACATTTAATGTTGACATTGTTTAAAAGAAGCCTCCTTACTGTGGACAAGGCCAGAAGGAACAGAAAGAATGTATGTCCCATCTTTTCTAGGCCAGGATGGAATAATGATGTGTGAACTGCTGGGAACACTTTCTCTTTGCATAGATGTAGCTGGTGGCATGATGTGAAGTTTCTTCTGGACTGTGGCTCGTCTTTTAGGGGATACAGTATTTCATAGGAAAACTGGTGAAGGAAAGTTTGGTTTCAGAGTATCTAAGGAGATGGCGATAATACTTCTTCGAGTTTCCAGACTCAGATGGCAGACAGTCCCCATTCCTTTTGTCTATAAGACAAGAAAGAGCCCATTTTTGCCCAGTGGTTCTTCATTCCTTCTTAAAAAGCAAAGGTTTATGGTTTAATGAGTTTTGACTAAAATATTATCCCAAAGGAGGCAAGTTTAATAATAGCACTTCTCACTTTGTCCTGATGCCTAGTACAATATTATTTGTTGACAGTACATTTTGAACCAGTGCATGTTCTCACAGCTCTGGTGTGGCCTCTGCTTTTTCAAAGGAGATAAACTCTCTGCAGCAGTAAATTTTGAAACCCAGGGTGAAAATTGATTTACCCATTTTATCCCAAACACCAAGTTTTGAGGATCACAAACAATTAGGAAGCATCCTCTATAATCAGTAAATCATAAAATGTTATGCTGAGGAGAGATCTTAGATATAATGTGGTCCACCCCCCACCTGCAGTCATCCCTGAACACTCCCTTTCTATGGCACTTTCCATATCCATTAAATAATCCATAGGCAAACCTTTTAGCTTCTATGTTAAATATATCTGGAATAAGATCACTTCTCACTGCTTCCTCTGGAGTGACCTTGGGCAGAGCCACCATTAGGCCTCATTTGGACTACCAAATGTTGTTTAGTCTCTAAGTCAGGTCCAACTCTTCGAGCCCTCATGGACTGTATGTAGCCCGCCAGGCTCCTCTATCCATGGGATTTTCTAGGCAGGAATACTGGAGTGGGTTGCCATTTCCTTTTCTAGGGGATCTTCCTGACCTAGGGATTGAACTAGTGTCTCATGCAATGCAGCCGGATCCTTTACCACTGAGCCAACTGAGATTTCCCTTCCTACGTAGTGTCTTCAGTTCCTTCCTGGCCCAGTATAGTCTTTCCATTGCAGCAGAGAGATACTTTCTATTTTATTGTTGCTTTTAATTTGTATTAGAGTAGGTTAGATTTATAGTGTTGTGTTTCTGCTGTACAGCAGTTAATCAGTTATTCACATAGATTATTCACTCTCTTGAAAATTCTGAAATAGGTCATTACAGTGTGTTGAGTAGAGTTCCCTGTGCTATACAGTAGGTCCTTGTTAGCTGTGTATTTTATATATACTAGTGTGTATATGTCAATCCCAATCTCCCAATTTATCCCTCCTCCACCTTTCCCCCCAGGTAGCCATAAGTTTGTTTTCTACATCTGTGACTCTATTTCCATTTTGTAAATAAGTTCATTTTCATCACGTTTTAGATTCCACATATAAATCATATCATGGTATTTGTCTTTTTCTGTCTATTTTATTTCACTTAATATGATAATCTCCAGGTTCATCCATGTTGCTGCAAATGGCATTATTTCCTTCCTTTTAAGGCTAAGTAATATTCTATTGTACATACGTACCACATCTTCTTTATCTACACATCTGTTCATGAACATTTAGGTTGCTTCCATGTCCTGGCTATTGTAAATAGTGCTGCATTGAACATTGAGGTGCATACATAGTTTTGAATCAGGATTTTCTTTGGATGTATGCCCAGGAGAGGGATTGCTGGATTATATGGTAGCTCTGTTTTTGTTTTTGATTTTTTTTAAAGGAACCTGCATACTGTTCTCTGTAGTGATTGCCAGAGTGATACTTTCAAAATGGAAATCACATTGTGTCATGCTTCTGGGTGAAAAGCCAGTTCTTATAATGACTTGCAAGATTGCTTTGTTTCCCAGTACTTCCCTCATCTCATTTCCTACAATTTCTTATCTTTCATCCTCTATAGGCACACTGGCCTCCTAGCTACTCACTGAATATTTCAAGTATGTATTTCCTTCATGCCTAATGTGCTGATGTTTCTTCTCTTCATATATATCCCCATCGCCAGTTTCTTTAACTCCTTTACATCTTTGCCCAGAGTTCTCTTTCTTGGTGAGGCCTATCCTGATGACCCACATTAAAATTCCCACTTATCCCCCTCTGTGCACTCTATCCTGGAATTCCGTGACTACATTTTCTATTACTTTTTGAACCATCGCATGCATACCATCATGAGTGGAAGTCTTTATTATGCCCTAAACTTGCTGCTTTACTCAATGGCATTCCCTCTATAAAGAAGTCCCCAAAACTCAAGATGATTGGGCAGGCTCCATGCCAGAAGCTTTATATGCATTATATTATTTAGTGGTCCAGGTGGCGCTAGTGGTAAAGAGCCTGCCCGCCAGTGCAGGAGTTTTAAGAGTTCAGTTCAGTTGCTCAGTTGTGTCCAACTTTTTGCATCCCCATGGACTGCAGCACACCCAGCTTCCCTGTCCATCACTGGTTCCTGGAGTTTATTCAAATCCATATACATTGAGTCAGTGATGCCATCCAACCATCTCATGTTCTGTCATTCCCTTCTCCTCCTGCCTTCAGTCTTGCCCCGCATCAGGGTCTTTTCCAATGAGTCAGTTCTTTGCATTAGTTGGCCAAAGTATTGGAGCTTCAGCATCAGTTCTTGCAATGAATATTCAGAACTGATTTCCATTAGGATTGATTGGTTTGATATCCTTGTAGTCCAAGGGATTCTCAAGAATCTGTTTCAACACCATAGTTCAATATCATCAGTTCTTTGGTGCTCAGCTTTCCTTATAGTCCAACTCTCATATCCATACATGACTACTGGAAAAACCATAGCTTTGACTAGATGGACCTTTGTCAGCAAAGTAATGCCTCTGCTTTTTAATATGCTGTCTAGGTTGGTCATAACTTTTCTTCCAAGGAGTCTTTTAATTTCATGGTTGGGGTCACCATCTGCACTGATTTTGGAGCCCCAGAAATGAAGTCTGTCACTGTTTCCATTGTTTCCCCATCTATTTGCCATGAAGTGATGGGACTGGATGCTATGATCTTTGTTTTTTGAATGTTGAGTTCAAGCCAACTTTTTCACTCTCCTCTTGCACTTTCAAGAGGCTCTTTAGTTCCTCTTTGCTTTCTGCCATAAGGGTGGTCATCTGCATATCTCAGGTTATTGATATTTCCCCATGCAATCTTAATTCCAGCTTGTGTTTCATCCAGTCTGGCATTGTGCATGATATACTCTGCATATCAGTTAAATAAGCAGGGTGACAATATACAGCCTTGACCTACTCCTTTCCCAATTTGGAAACAGTCTGTTGTTCCATGTGTAGTTCTAACTGTTGTTTCTTGACCTGCATACAGATTTCTCAGGAGGCAGATAAGGTGGTCTGGTATTCCCATCTCTTTCAGAATTTTCCAGTTTGTTGTGATCCACACAGTCAAAGGCTTTAGCATAGTCAATGAAGCAGAAGTAGATGTTTTTCTGGAGCTCTCTTGCTTTATCTGTGATCTGGCAGATGTTGGCAACTTGATCTCTAGTTCCTCTGCCCTTTCTAAAGCCAGCTTGAACATCTGGAAGTTACTGGTTCACGTACTGTTGAAGCCTAGCTTGGAATGAGGAGTCTGGTGGGCTTCAGTCCATGGGATCACAATGAGTTGGACATGACTGAGTGAGCACACATATCATTTAATATTTTCTGTTGTCTTGTCAGCTCAATATACTTACCCCAATTCAAGACAAAAACATCAAGGTCACATAGTGAATAGCAGAGCTGGAATTCAACATCAGGCCCCAATGATAGCAGAAATAATATCTGTCATCGCCAGTGTGCATGCATGCTAATTAACCTCAGTTGCGTTCCACTCTTTGCTACTGTATGGACTGTAGCCTGCCAGGCTCCTCTGTCTATCTAATTCTCCAGGCAAGAATACTGGAGTTGATTGCCATCCCATCTCCAGGGGATCTTCCCAACCCAGGGATCAAATTCTAGTCTTCTGCGTCTCCTGTAAGGGTCTGCAAATACAGCCCATAGGCCAAATTAGCCCACCACTTGATTTGACATATAAAGTTTAGTTGTAACACAGCTGTGACCATTCGTTTATATGTTATCTATGGTTGCTTTCATGCTGTAACAGCAGAGTTGAGTAGTTTCCAGCATAGAATGTGTGACCTGCCAATTCTAAAATATTTATTTTTTTGGCCCTTTAGAGAAAGTTTGCCAGCTCCTGATCTCTACTATGCTGCCCTCTATACAAAGCAGAGGTTAATTAGTCCAGAAATCCCCTGATATATAAATGGATAAGGAAAATTATATACATAGAAGAGAATTAAGAGGAAACAAGAATATGTTTCTTGTTTTAAGAATAATATTCAATTTCTTAAAGTTGTAAACCTTCAACTTTTATTTAGCTTTTCAATTCAGTTACTAAACTTAACACTTTTTCTATAGATACAGCAATTAATCATCATTACTGTTGAGGATGCTTTTGATTATTTTTTGGTCCCAATTTTAATATAGTTAAACTTCTTCATACATTTTAAACCACATTTATAAGGTGAATATTTTTAGTCTCTCCTGTGAGTACTTCTATTTTCTGACATGTGCTTATGTGATTTTTATATAGCAAGTCCATGAAACACATAGATGTACTTGGATTCCCTAATACCTCAATATTGTTTACAGATTGAGGCATATTTAACTTTAAAATTCTAAGTCTATATCTGTTATTCAAATGTATATTTTATCAGTTCAGTCCAGTCAGTCGTGTCCGACTCTTTGCAACCCCATGAATCGCAGCATGCCAGGCCTCTCTGTCCATCACCATCTCCCGGAGTTCACCCAGACTCACGTCCATCGAGTCGGTGATGCCATCCAGCCATCTCATCCTCTGTTGTCCCCTTTCTTCCTGTCCCCAGTCCCTCCCAGCATCAGAGTCTTTTCCAATGAGTCAACTCTTCTCATGAGGTGGCCAAAGTACTGGAGTTTCAGCTTCAGCATCATTCCTTCCAAAGAACACCCAGGACTGATCTCCTTTAGAATGGACTGGTTGGATCTCCTTGCAGTCCAAGGGACTCTCAAGAGTCTTCTCCAACACCACAGTTCAAAAGCATCAATTCTTCAGCACTCAGCTTTCTTCACAGTCCAACTCTCACATCCATACATGACCAGTGGAAAAACCATAGCCTTGACTAGACGGACCTTTGTATTGAAATTAAAATTTTCACTTGTTATTCAGGAGGCCAAATTCTCTTAAACATTATACATTTATAAAATTACAAATGTACTCTCATTATTTAGCTTTAAAAATAGTATAAGTTAGATTCTTTGAATATCCCTTACTTAATTCTAAATGTCTTTGAGTTCAGTAAGAAAATACATGTATCATGCCTATCAGTTTTGGAGAATATTTTCTCAATCAATTGAGATTGCAATTAACAGGGATTTTACTCATAAATTTAACACAATGTGTAGTAATTACATATAGCATATAGATAGAACATATAATTAACATATTCTTACTATAGGCTTTATAGAGACATCCTGAGTTTATAATGGCAGATTTAGTACTTAAAGTTAGGCTTTTAGTATATGTCTCTGTCTACTTAATGTTTGCAGCTCTATCAAATAAATTTACTTAGGTGGATTTTTGCATTTCTTTCCATTCTTTGGTTTTAAAATGTGTTCTTCAATTTAAAGTCAAAGGCTTTTTATGGGTATAACTTTTAAAACTTTATTTATTTTTACTTTGGCTGGACTCGGTCTTCGTTGCTGTGCACAGGCATTCTAGGGCAAGCAAAGGCTATCTTTGCTGCAGTGTGCAGGTGTTTCACTGTGGTGGTTTCTCTTGCTGTTGAGGTTGGGCTCAGGAATTGTGGCTTGCAAAGCTCTAGGGTGCATGGGCCCTTGTTGTTGTGGCACATGGAGTTTAGTTCTCCAAGGCATGTGGAATCTTCCTGGACCTGGATCAAACTCATGTCTCCTACATTGGCAGGCAAATTCTCATCTACTGAGCCACCAGGGAGGTCCTAAAGCCAAAGATTTTGAATACATAATTTTGGTCTTTTTTTCATATATAGTCTGTCTTAGAACTTATAAGTTGTGGGAAGAGCTAAAATAAAATAACAATAATTTAGTAGCAGGTAAATGAATAACCCATGTTCCATCATGCTACTAAAGTTTTGATTTGAGGAGTGTCTCTTACCTGTCTAATGGTGGAGGAGATAAAGAAAGTTTTCTAGTTAGGCTTCTTCAGCGCAGTAGATCACCTCCTAATTTCGCTCCAACTCCCCAGGGTAGGTCTGCTTCTCATTCATCGATATCCACAGTATCCAGTACACACCTCTAGTCACATGTACACTAAACAGTTAATTACACTTAACTTAGTTAACTGAAATAAAATTTGAAGAACTGAAAACGGACTCAGTTATAGGAATAAGAATATTTAGAACAAGGTAGGAATGTGAATCTCCTTTTTCAATTGTAACCTAAGTAAATATCAAAATGTAGATTTAAAGGATGAAATATTTTAATTGAGATATATCATAAGACTAAAGGACACACTGAACTTTGAGAGTCAGTTTGAAAAAGAATGTATGATATTTCATTAATCATTTAAAAATCATAGTATTTTTGATATGTGGGCTTACATAAAATGTAGTCTTGAATTAAATTTCAGCTGAACTTTACTATTTTTCAGTGTGGCTACTGGAAAATTTTGAATTATATTTGTGGCTTGTATTATTCATCTATTACATCATGACTATCCCTGTTGTACCTGCATCCATCCAGCATACTTTTATCCCTCACCATCGCTGCCCTCCCCCCCACCATTTCTGATTACTGTTTTACAAATGGGAGATGGAGTTATTTGCTTTCACTGGCATCCCCTAGGATTCCCACTTTTTCCTTACCAAGTATGGCCAATTTTAGAATGTTCTTCATCAAAAAATGTCTGTATCCGTTGTTTATGGCATCTTTGCAGCCATGATCTTTCCACTTACAATTTAGTGTTGTGTCCCAGATTTAGCAAATCATTTCCTTTTTTCTTCCGCAAGTAATTTTCTGAAAACTGATCATGAAGGGAAAATTGAATGAGAGGATTCAAGTGCCTCTGTTGGGATTTTTATGAGAGTGACAAGATATTATCTAACCTCAGCATTCTCAGAACATCACTGAGCCTCAGATTCATCTTCTACACCCTGGAAATAATCATACTTGCTTCATAGGTTAGATATGAGAATGAAAGGATATATAAGCTAGGAAAGCATTAAGCACAGTAAATATTCTGGGATTATTTTTGTTTATTCTTTTTCTAAGTTAGTAGACGTTTTATCCAAGTTAAATAAATCATCCAGAAAAATGAATACATCATAAAGGCACAGTAGGTGAACTGGCACAAGGTGAGTGCACCTGTTATCACTACTCAGGAGAAGAGGAAAATAGCCAGCATCCCAGAAGTTCTCTTCAGGCCCCTGCCCATCATCATGCCCACGATGGCCCACCAGCTTTGTTTGTCTGTTTTCAGACATGATATCCGTGTAGTCATGTCATATGTGTCTTTTGTGTTTTGCTTTTCATTCCACATTATACTTCTGAGATATGACAGTGTTATTGCATGTACCAATAGTTTGTGGTTGCTGCTGCTGTTGTGTAGTTTCCATTTTATATCACGATCAATTTGTTATTCTCTTGATTGATATATAAGTTGTTTTCAGCAGGAAGATAGTATGAATGATGTTGCTATAAACATTTTGGTACATGGTTTCTGGTACTCATAAGTGTTTATTTTTGTTAGGTCTATGACCTGGAATATTAATAGCCAAGTCACAGGGTGTGGATATGTTTAACCTTAGTTGGTACTGCCAATGCTTTTCAAATCTGCTTGTACCAAATTTATCTTCACACAAGCTATTTATGGAAACTCGAGCTACTCCATATCTTTGATAGCACTTGGTATCTCCTTATAATTTTAATTTGCCTGTATCTAATCACTAAATAAATCAAGCTCTTTTTAATTCCAAAGTGGCTTTTTCAGAATTGACCTTCTGATGTGTTAGATTTATCTTGGCCTGGAACCACTCTTCATGGTAAACATGAAGACTAGTTGATGCCTTTGATAGGTTTTCTTAGACCATACAGATTTCTATTTTAAAGATTGGTGTGTCATGTGGACAGTTTCCTCATATAGTAACACAGTTAAAAATTCATACCTTTTCTAAATGCAGATTTTAAAATACTTCCTTCATCTCTTATACCCTACTAAGAACTTTGCAAAGGCATAATTTACTGGTATAAATGGACCTTTTATCAACAAATAAAATGAATGCCCACTGTGATATTCAGATATGTGTTGAATCAAAAGCCATTGCCACTTCTGCTCAGCCTCATCACAGAGAAGGGCAGATACAAGTTCAACTACATGAAGGTGATAAATATGTACAGAGGGGAGTCTATGAAAAGAGATGGAATTAGGTTTTTTGGTTCATGTTCAGGCTTGATATTTTCTATTCTTGTACTGATTTTTTATTTCCTTTCTACATTCTGATTAGACCAAACATGCCTGCAAAGAACATTTGAGTTTTATGATGTTACTTTATATCATACAATTATTTGAAGACCCAGATAACATGTTTGATATTTTGTAACTCTGTTATACTCTGGAAAAAAAAAATCTCTGTTTCTGCCACTTCACTAAAATTCCAGGGAGTCCCCCATAAACCAACTGGAAATTGAGACCAGTTGGAAATTGGGAGTTCGTGTAAAATAAATAAATAAATAAATAAATAAAGGTAATGTTAAATTAGAGGGGGTGGACAAATAGCTGGTAGGGGCAAAGTAAGAAAATCAGTGTAGTGCTTATTCACCAATTGAAGGAGAAGATCTAGTTTTAAAAAAGAGTTCTTTTTCATCAGTGCCACTGTGGCAAAGAATATGAGAATATTGAGGAAGCCATATTGAGATTGGGATGTTAAGGGTTTGTAACTTTGTGGTAACCTTGTGTTACCTTTGTGAAACTTTGTAGTAACTTTGTGGAAGTAGTTTTAGTAAATTGGTGTGTAGAGACTAGATTATAAGAGGTTTAGGAGTGAGTGAGTGAAGAAATGAAGAGACAATGTAAGAAATAGTAAGATGGTAGCTTGAAGAAGTAACTGTGTTGAGAGACAGGAGTATTAGGAATAGGAACTCAAGCCAGTTTGTATGCTAAAAAGAAAGATCCAGGGGAAAGGAAGAGATTTAAGGTGTAAGGTGAGTAGGGTAGGGTTGGGGGACACACAGATAATGTTCTGAAGGAAACAGAAGGCTTAAGTTCAGCCTCAAGGCTGAAGACTTATCATGACAAGGAACACAGACACTTCCAACTCAGGATGGAAGAACAGGGAAGGGCAGGCTCATGAAAATAAGAAATTTTAAGGTGATGGAGAGCAAGACTTAAGGAACTGGTGTTTATTGACTGTACTCCAGAAGGTAGAAGAGGATGCTGTTGGCTAGCTGCATTTGAGAAGAATGGAAAAGATTGTAACTATCCTTTCTGAGGGAATTGCTAAGGAGATGGTTCTTAGCTGAAAACCATAGAATCTGCTCTGTTAGTTTTGGTAGAAGTAGAACTTATTAGCTAGTTTACAGAATTATCAGTAGGTCTAATGAGCCAGGACAATGCTCAGGACATGATGATCACTAGTAAAAAGTCACTACTATAAACCTGCTGTGCTTACATCTTCATCCATCAAAGTATCATAGCTGGTACCTGTCAAGCTCAAGATTAGACATTAGATGTCTCTGAAGAGCCAAATGCTTGAAACCACTAGGAACCACCAGGTGCCCAAGGATGGAAGTCCTCCTCATACTGCTCTCTTCTATACGAGAGACTGCTGTTTGTACCCAAATATATATTCTGTTCTTCCACTGTAAATGTTTAGTTCATCACATAGCCATCTGCTCAGAGTAAAAACTACATTTCTCAATCTCTTTTGAAACTGAATGTGGCCCTGTAACTAAGTTTTAGCTAATGGGAGACACTCAGGAGCGTTGTATAGCAGACAGAGAAGATGAGTCACTCCCTGGGGCTGGTTAAGTAATTGGCTGAAAGGAACCTGTCTCCTCTGGGCTTCTTGGAGTAGGACCATCCTGCCAGTCCAGGATTGTAGACTTTTCATTCTTCTGTAGGAGAAAAGCAATCTCCTGTCTCATTTTCCGAATGAAAAAAAATCATGGTATGTCTGATATGTAGCCCAGATTCCTTTCCTAGATCCAGGGATCCATGGAGGGTGACGGAAAGAATTCAGGTTCTCTCTCTGGCAGCCAGGACTCATAAGGTGGCACTAGTGGTAAAGAATCCAGCTGCCAATACAGGAAACAAGAGATGCAGGTTTGATCCCTGTGTTGGGAAGATCCCCTGGAGGAGGAAATGGCAACACACTCCAGTATTCTTGCTTGAGAAATCCCATGGACAGAGGAGCTGGTGGGCTACGGTCCATGGGGTTGCAAGGAGATGGACATGACTGAGTGACTGAGCAATAGCAGCGAGCTGGTGTTAGAAGTCATGTTGCAAAAAATTCTGCATTAGACATAATGGAAGGACTGTCCCTAAAAAGGGGGAGGTGTTCAAGAGATGTTAGGCAACTACTAGTGAAACAGGTGTTTATAGCAGGGGTTAAGTTTGGGAGGAGAGAAAAGAAGGAAAAAATAATGAGTGGCAAAGGAACACAAAAGAACATGACTTCACCAAGATCTGATTTCATGGCTTAAAAAAAAATAAAAACAACTTTGACACCTGGAGTGTCAAACAGAAACTAATCTGAACCTGGGGAAAGTGCTGTGGAATTGCCAGATGGTAGAATTCAAAATTTGATATAGAAACAAACAGAAATGGAAGAGAGTGAGAGACAGAAAGGCTTTCCCTCCTTGGTACTTCACCCCAGGGTCTGCTCAGAGGATGGGTGTAGGCAGCAGCGTTGAGGATTGAGTGCTGGTAGAAACAGGCAGAAGATTTGAAGTTAGATGTCAATGAGACCCTAACTCTGCCTAACATGCTCAGTGCAGAAACTTGGGTGAGTTACTTGCCACTTCAAGTTTATTTCTTCATCAGTAAAATGGAAAGAATGGTAGTATTAGTACCAGCAAACTAGTACCACAAATAGAGGGTGCTTGGTGCCTAGTACCATGCTTGGCACCCTAGCCCCCAAAGTCAAGGTGAACACTTTTTAGTAAAGCTGAAGTGTTCCTCTTAAACTCTTCCACTCGATCTCCTTGCCCATGCCATCGGTTTTAAGCAAATAAAAATATCTAGTTCTATCTTGGGCTGAAAGCCACCCGGCATAATTCAAGCTGTTCTCTGAAATAGTGTTTGAATCTAGGAAGAAAAGTCCTGACTCACAATTAGAGAATGGAATCCTCAGGAACAACCAACATTAACATCTAAACAAGAAAATGAGCTTATTGACATTGAAAAATGTTATTATGTTTTCAATTTCATTAAAGTTCCCAACAGACAACACATTTATTTCTGTGCTATGGGTCTGATAGCAAAAATGGGCAAAAACATCAGTCTACAAGATCTGGGACTCTAGTCTGTGACAGCACTGATGAAATATATGTTTCCTGAAGATACACACAATTCTTACTATCTGTGACCATTGAAATATTAAGGAAATTACTTATAAAACAGATAAAAATCCATTATGGGAGCAGAGCCTAGAAGCTGCAAAGGAGGATGGGAAAGAATAATTTCCAGTCTTCCTGGGAAATTTAAAAAAAAGGAGTTTTTTTCTCTTATTATCCTGGTGAAATTAAATTTCATTGTGTAATTCTCATCTTCATAATTACCAGGTTGCTTTGAGAATTAGATATAAAAAGCCACCTCATATAAAGGTAGCAGCTGATTTTCCTAAATATTATATTTTTAAAATGATAAAAGACGAGTAACATTGCAAACAATCAGTTTAATCACCATGCTTGTTCCACGTCAGCCCACCCACCTTTCTCATCACGCTTATTTGCAGGATTGAGGCAGAATACCTACAGGGACATCTACCCAGTCCCTAAAACCATCTGGGTCGGTACAAGAATAGGATCCCAAAGAATATAGACTTGGATTTCTAGAAGAAATTGCGGAGGCTGGGAGGTGTGGTAGGCTAAATAATTGCCCTCAAAGATGTCCACATTTTACTCACCTGGAACCTGTAAATATGCTACCTTATGTGACAAAAGTCCCTTCGCAGATGTGGGTTAGGTTATGGACCTTAGAATATCCACCTGGGTCCAGTCTAATCACACGAGTCCATGACAGCAGAGGACTTTTCCCAGCTGTAGCTCATCAGAGAGATTGCTGTGTTGTTGGAAGAGAACCAGAGAGAGAGCAATGTGAGAAGGACTCAACTTTGTAAATGGGAAAGGTCATGAGCAAAGGAATGTGGGCAGCCTCTAGATTCTGGAAAAGTGGGGAAGTGGACTCTGTCCTAGGGCCTCCAGAGCCAAAGGTGCTCCTGCCCACACCTTGACTTAAGCCAAGCAGGACCTTGTTAGACCCAAGAAACTGTAAGACATTAAATTTGTGTGTGCTTTTATGATACTCAGTTTGTGGTATACGTGTTGTAGCAGCACAGAAAACAAATACAGGGAGGGAACCTATTTATTAGCTTGGCATATTCCCTCTAATTGTTACTTTGTTTGATCTGTGATTTTGCTTTTCCTGTGTCTCTGCTGTATGTGCCTGGGTGAACATGAGACCTGGGACTGGGCTCTTGTCCGCAGCTCATTAGACTGAGGCCTGACAATGTGTCTGTGTCTTAGTAGCTTTTATTTGGGATCTAGACTCTATTTCAGTGAAAGCAGCAGCTGGTTGGTGTACAGCTTCCGTTGAAATGAGTCATAAGGTGGAACCAGTCTTGAAGATTCCCACTGTGGTCTCATTGTCACCACAGAAGACCCATTTCAACATCAGGCATGACCAGGACCTAGCCCTACTCATCAAATAATCCTTTCTTCCTCACTCTCTCCTTCCCTGTTTCCCTTCTTCTCTTCCTTCCTTGGGATGACGCCCTTTACTCAAACATCTTAACAAGTGCTACTTATAAAATATAAATATAAAATATAAAATAAAATATAAAATGTTTCAAAGCATTCACTCATCACTATCATCAGCAGCACCATTGTCCTCTTTTTCACAGTCATCATCATAATTAAAGACATGCAGACATGAAGAAAATCAAATATGAAAAGCATAAAAAAACTCTATTTACATTCCTGTCATCTGCCATATTTCCAAAATATGAGTGCTTTAACCAACTTCTGCTTTTTATTTATATAATTAAAAAAATTGAGAAGAAATGTGAATTTACAGAAAAATTTAAAGGTATTACAGAGAGCACTCATGGACCCTTCACTGAGCTTCCCCTAATGTTAATATCTTACATAATCATGGGTGCATGTGTGTGTGCTAAGTTGCTTCAATTGTGTCTGTTTGTGACCCTAAGGACTGTAGCCCACCAGGCTTCTCTGTCCATAGGATTCTCCAGGCAAGAAATAGTGGAGTGGGTTGCTATTCACTTTGCCAGGCGATATTTCCAACCCAAGGGTTGAACCTGTCTCTATGTCTCCTGCGTTGGCAGGTGGTTTCTTTGCCACTAGCATCACCTGGAAAGCTCCATAATCATGGGTACATTCATTTAAATTTTTTTAAACTTTTAATTCTTCTGGTTATTTCTTTCATATTTCTAAATATTTTATAAATATTAATGAATTTATCATATTTAGAGAGTGAGAAAAGGACAAGAAAGAGGGTGATAAGAGGTGAGGTCAGTATGGTGGGCAGGTATCAGACCATAACATAGGAATTTTAAGAAGGGTAAAGAGTTTGGATTTTGTTTTAAGCATGATGGGAAGTCTTTGGAAGGCTTTGGGCATGGTATGGATGCACAGGAACATGGTCTGATGCACAATTCTAAGAGTTTATTTCAACTGTGTGGAGAATGGATGGCAGGGGTGGGAAGGGCATCAGACTACCTGGGAAATTATTGCTCTAGTTGAAGTGAAAAATCATGATAATTAGACCTAATTGGGATATGTTTTAAGGATAGAGCTCATAGAACTTGCAGATGAACTGGAAGCCAGATGTAAATGAAAGACTACAGAGAAGTCATATAAACTGGACAGTGGGTGTGCTCTTTGCTGAGAATGGAAAACTCAACAGAAGCCCGCTTAGATGAAGATGTTGAGATAAACAATGTAGCATGGTAGTAATGCCAAGAGGCACCTAAGTGCTGCTGGTAAGTAGGCAGTAAAATATGCAGGAGGTGGTAAGATATTCCAGAAGGCGTCATACCTGAGATGCATATTTATAAATGACTCATAAATAGTTTGCATGTAAAGCAGTGAGACTAAATGAGATCATCTAAGGAAAGAGTGGGAAGGTGAAGACGAGAAGTGATTTAAGAAGGAGTCTTGGAGTGCTTTTACATTTATATGTCAAGCTGAGAACAAACCAGCCACAGATTCTGAGAAGTGGCCAATAAGAAGGGAGGGAAAACAGGGGCGTACAAGGAAACCCATAGAAAGTGTTTCAAGAAAAAGGGTATAGGTGAACGGTATCCAACACTGCTGAGATATCAAGTGAGGACAGGGGCTGTTGGCCCAGCCACGAGGAAGTCATTCTCAAGGGTGTTCTCAGAGTAGTGAGATATAGGAGTTGTCATGGAGTGGATGAAAGAAGGGATGGAAGGAAATGGAGACAGAAACTTACAGAACAACTTTAGGATGTTTAGCTAGGAAGGAGATTTAAGAAATTATGTACTTATCGGAGAGGTGATATTAGGACATATTTGTATCTTTGGGGGAATAATTCAGCAGAGAGGGAGAAAATGCTGATGTAGAGTAGAGAGGATAACACTCAAGTAGCTGTTACACCTAATATGACAAGAGGAGCTGAGACACAGAGAAAAAGTGTGAGTAAGGAATGATCTTAGACACAGGTAAGGCAAGGGTTTTTTTCATTGTCATGGAGGAAAAGTACAACATATGGGCACATATGCATATAAATGCAGTGGCACAAAAAGTAGCTGCTTTCTGATTATATTCATTTATCAGAAAAGTATTGAGCAAGGCTATTAGTTGAGAGAAAGTGGTGGTAGAGGGTAGATAATTTAAGGAGAAATAAGTTATGAGCGAGTCATTTTGGAGAGTGTGACGGCAAACTAGAGAAATGCAGTAGGATTTCCCAAGAATTTCCCAACAAGAAGTTCACCAAGCAAATATTATTTGAAAGTTGTTTTTTTCTTTTTGTTTCCCCAAGCTTACTGGATGCAACACATGAAACGGCACACAACTGAGTATCACTCCTAAGATTGAGAGTTAGCTGGGCAAGTACAGTAGAAGGAATGAGGACAGAAAATAAACAGTTATTCTAGGGGAAGATAATGGAGTTTAGAAGCTGAGGCTGCTTAAGGGCAGTGGGAAGACAGGTGTGGTGGACAGTAGGAAATGAACTAGAGTCGTGGTTTTGAAATGGTACAGAGCCTTGAGGATACTAAAGAGGGTAATATGGAAGGATGTGGTCAGAGAATGAGACACTTAAGCTGTGATTTTAGAGGAGAAGAAGTTCTCAGGGGAATCATACATCAGAAGAATGGAGAGTGTGAGAGAAAAAAAATAATACCAGTATGAGAAAGCTGTCCGGATAGCACTTAACATTGTCTTCTCTCACTGAAGTCTTATGTGCTTTAAGTAATNTAAAATATAAAATGTTTCAAAGCATTCACTCATCACTATCATCAGCAGCACCATTGTCCTCTTTTTCACAGTCATCATCATAATTAAAGACATGCAGACATGAAGAAAATCAAATATGAAAAGCATAAAAAAACTCTATTTACATTCCTGTCATCTGCCATATTTCCAAAATATGAGTGCTTTAACCAACTTCTGCTTTTTATTTATATAATTAAAAAAATTGAGAAGAAATGTGAATTTACAGAAAAATTTAAAGGTATTACAGAGAGCACTCATGGACCCTTCACTGAGCTTCCCCTAATGTTAATATCTTACATAATCATGGGTGCATGTGTGTGTGCTAAGTTGCTTCAATTGTGTCTGTTTGTGACCCTAAGGACTGTACCCCACCAGGCTTCTCTGTCCATAGGATTCTCCAGGCAAGAAATAGTGGAGTGGGTTGCTATTCACTTTGCCAGGCGATATTTCCAACCCAAGGGTTGAACCTGTCTCTATGTCTCCTGCGTTGGCAGGTGGTTTCTTTGCCACTAGCATCACCTGGAAAGCTCCATAATCATGGGTACATTCATTTAAATTTTTTTAAACTTTTAATTCTTCTGGTTATTTCTTTCATATTTCTAAATATTTTATAAATATTAATGAATTTATCATATTTAGAGAGTGAGAAAAGGACAAGAAAGAGGGTGATAAGAGGTGAGGTCAGTATGGTGGGCAGGTATCAGACCATAACATAGGAATTTTAAGAAGGGTAAAGAGTTTGGATTTTGTTTTAAGCATGATGGGAAGTCTTTGGAAGGCTTTGGGCATGGTATGGATGCACAGGAACATGGTCTGATGCACAATTCTAAGAGTTTATTTCAACTGTGTGGAGAATGGNAATTTAGAGAGTGAGAAAAGGACAAGAAAGAGGGTGATAAGAGGTGAGGTCAGTATGGTGGGCAGGTATCAGACCATAACATAGGAATTTTAAGAAGGGTAAAGAGTTTGGATTTTGTTTTAAGCATGATGGGAAGTCTTTGGAAGGCTTTGGGCATGGTATGGATGCACAGGAACATGGTCTGATGCACAATTCTAAGAGTTTATTTCAACTGTGTGGAGAATGGATGGCAGGGGTGGAAAGGGCATCAGACTACCTGGGAAATTATTGCTCTAGTTGAAGTGAAAAATCATGATAATTAGACCTAATTGGGATATGTTTTAAGGATAGAGCTCATAGAACTTGCAGATGAACTGGAAGCCAGATGTAAATGAAAGACTACAGAGAAGTCATATAAACTGGACAGTGGGTGTGCTCTTTGCTGAGAATGGAAAACTCAACAGAAGCCCGCTTAGATGAAGATGTTGAGATAAACAATGTAGCATGGTAGTAATGCCAAGAGGCACCTAAGTGCTGCTGGTAAGTAGGCAGTAAAATATGCAGGAGGTGGTAAGATATTCCAGAAGGCGTCATACCTGAGATGCATATTTATAAATGACTCATAAATAGTTTGCATGTAAAGCAGTGAGACTAAATGAGATCATCTAAGGAAAGAGTGGGAAGGTGAAGACGAGAAGTGATTTAAGAAGGAGTCTTGGAGTGCTTTTACATTTATATGTCAAGCTGAGAACAAACCAGCCACAGATTCTGAGAAGTGGCCAATAAGAAGGGAGGGAAAACAGGGGCGTACAAGGAAACCCATAGAAAGTGTTTCAAGAAAAAGGGTATAGGTGAACGGTATCCAACACTGCTGAGATATCAAGTGAAGACAGGGGCTGTTGGCCCAGCCACGAGGAAGTCATTCTCAAGGGTGTTCTCAGAGTAGTGAGATATAGGAGTTGTCATGGAGTGGATGAAAGAAGGGATGGAAGGAAATGGAGACAGAAACTTACAGAACAACTTTAGGATGTTTAGCTAGGAAGGAGATTTAAGAAATTATGTACTTATCGGAGAGGTGATATTAGGACATATTTGTATCTTTGGGGGAATAATTCAGCAGAGAGGGAGAAAATGCTGATGTAGAGTAGAGAGGATAACACTCAAGTAGCTGTTACACCTAATATGACAAGAGGAGCTGAGACACAGAGAAAAAGTGTGAGTAAGGAATGATCTTAGACACAGGTAAGGCAAGGGTTTTTTTCATTGTCATGGAGGAAAAGTACAACATATGGGCACATATGCATATAAATGAAGTGGCACAAAAAGTAGCTGCTTTCTGATTATATTCATTTATCAGAAAAGTATTGAGCAAGGCTATTAGTTGAGAGAAAGTGGTGGTAGAGGGTAGATAATTTAAGGAGAAATAAGTTATGAGCGAGTCATTTTGGAGAGTGTGACGGCAAACTAGAGAAATGCAGTAGGATTTCCCAAGAATTTCCCAACAAGAAGTTCACCAAGCAAATATTATTTGAAAGTTGTTTTTTTCTTTTTGTTTCCCCAAGCTTACTGGATGCAACACATGAAACGGCACACAACTGAGTATCACTCCTAAGATTGAGAGTTAGCTGGGCAAGTACAGTAGAAGGAATGAGGACAGAAAATAAACAGTTATTCTAGGGGAAGATAATGGAGTTTAGAAGCTGAGGCTGCTTAAGGGCAGTGGGAAGACAGGTGTGGTGGACAGTAGGAAATGAACTAGAGTCGTGGTTTTGAAATGGTACAGAGCCTTGAGGATACTAAAGAGGGTAATATGGAAGGATGTGGTCAGAGAATGAGACACTTAAGCTGTGATTTTAGAGGAGAAGAAGTTCTCAGGGGAATCATACATCAGAAGAATGGAGAGTGTGAGAGAAAAAAAATAATACCAGTATGAGAAAGCTGTCCGGATAGCACTTAACATTGTCTTCTCTCACTGAAGTCTTATGTGCTTTAAGTAAGTCTAAAAATTAAAAAGAATAATTAATCAAATTTGTATAATTATTAGTTTGTAAATAGTGCTTATGAAAAATTTGGTAGCATGATTGAACAAGTAGAGAAGGAAATATAGACTTCTAACCTGTGGATACAATGTTTTAATTGTCAAAATAAAAAACTTAACTTTATTAACACTACATTAATTGGAAAATCATGCCACATGATTCATATTTTCAGTCTGTTTCTATTTTATTTTCATTGTATTCTGAGAATTCCTTAAATTTTATTTTTTCTTTTTCTAATGCTGCTGCTGCTACTGCTAAGTCACTTCAGTCGTGTCCGACTCTGTGTGATCCCATAGACGGCAGCCCACCAGGCTCCCCCATCCCTGGGATTCTCCAGGCAAGAACACTGGAGTGGGTTGCCATTTCCTTCTCCAATGCATGAAAGAGAAAAGTGAAAGTGAAGTCGCTCAGTCTGTCCGACTGTCAGCGACCCCATGGACTGCAGCCCACCAGGCTACTCCGTCCATTGGATTTTCCAGGCAAGAGTACTGGGGTGGGGTGCCATTGCCTTCCCCGCTTTTTCTAATGATTTTTAAGAAAAGATCAGCAACCACATTTTGACTTTTCAAGGAATGCATTCTGTTCTTTGTTTTCTATCTTTTCATACTGGTCTTTTCTCCTTTCAAATCCCTTTGAATTTGCTAGTTTTAAACTTTTGAAAATTGTCTCTTATTCTCTAAATTATATATATTTATTCTTGTGCAAATATTTGCTCTTCTCAGAACTTTTAGTTTGTACTATCAGTTTTCCTCAAATGTCTGCTGAACCTTGGTCTCCTAAACATTGCTTATATTAATAATATTGTTGTTGTTGTTGTCCAGTCGCTAAATCATATCCAACTCTTTGTGACCTCATGGGCTGCAGCACACCAGGCTCCTCTGTCCTTCACTATATATCTTGGAGTTTGCTCAAATTCATGTCAACTGAGTTGGTGATGCTATCTAACCATCTCATCCTCTGCCCCTCCCTTCTCCTTTTGCCTTCAATCTTTCCCAGCATCAGAGTAATTTTTCTAATGAGTCAACTCTTTGCATCAGGTGGCCAGAGTATTGGAGCTTCAGCATTGGTCCTTCTAATGAATATTCAGGACTGATTTCCTTTAGGATTAACTGGTGTCCAAGGGACTCTCAGGAGTCTTCTCCAGCACCACAATTGGAAAGCGTTAATTCTTCAGTGCTCGGTCATCTTTATGGTCCAGCTCTCGCATCCATACATGACCACTGGGAAAACCATAGTTTTGACAAGACAGACCTTTGTCAGCAGAGTGGTGTCTCTGCTTCTTTAGCACGTTGTCTGTCTAAGTTTGTCATAGCTCTCCTCCCAAGGAGCTGCTGCTGCTGCTGCTAAGTCACTTCAGTCTGTCTGACTGTCAGCGACCCCATGGACTGCAGCCCACCAGGCTACTCCGTCCACTGGATTTTCCAGGCAAGAGTACTGGGGTGGGGTGCCATTGCCTTCCCCCCTCCCAAGGAGCAGGTGTTTTAATTTCATGCTTTCATTCACCGTCCACAGTGATTTGGGAGCCCAAGAAAATGAGATCTCTCACTACTTCCACTTTTTCCCCTTCTGTTGGCTTTGAAGTGGTGGGACTGGATGCCGTGATCTTAATGTTTTCAATGTTGAGTTTTAAGCCAGCTTTTTCACTCTCCTCTTACACCCTCATCAAGAGTCTCTTTAGTTCCTCTTCATTTTCTGCTATTAGAGTGGTATCATCTGCTTATATCTCAGATATAACCTGGATATCTGAGGTTGTTGATAACTTCTCCCAGCAAGCTTGATTCTACCTTGTGATTCATCCAGCCTGGCATTTTGCATGATATACTCTGCATATACGTTAAATAAGCAGGGTGAAAATATACAGCCTTGATGTACTCCTTTCCCAATTTGGAACCAGTCTGTTGTTCTGTGTCTGGTTCTAACTGTTGCTTCCTGACCTGCATACAGGTTTCTCAGAAGATGGGTAAGGTGGTCTGGCATTCCCATCTCTTTAAGAATTTCTACAGTTTGTTGTGATCCACACAGTCAAAAGCTGTAATGTAGTCAGTGAAGCAGAAGTAGGGCTTTTTTTTTTTTTTTAATTCCCTTGCTTTCTCTATGATCCAACTAATGTTGACAATTTGATCTCTGGTTCCTCTGCCATTTCTAAACCCACCTTGTACATTTGCAAGTTCTTGGTTCACTTATTGCTGAAGCCTAGCTTGAAGGGTTTTAAGCATAACCTCACTAGCATGTGAAATGAGTGTAATTTTAAGGTAGACTGAACATTCTTTGGCATTGCCCTTCTTTGGGATTGGAATGAAAACTGACCTTTTCCAATCCCATGGCCACTGCTGAGTTTTCAAATTTGCTGGCATATTGAGTGCAACACTTTGACAACATTATCTTTTAAGATTTTAAATAAATGAGATTGTTAGTATAAATAATAATGTTTGATTATTATTGGAAGCTGATCTGAACTTCACTTGCCATTGATAGTGAACTGTTCTTAACCACTGGGTATGTTTTGAAGAGGCCTCCACTCTAAATGATGAAATTACCTGGAGCACTGTGTATATGGTAAGATTCTCTCTGAAGTGTATAGGCCAGAAAAATGGCAGATCATATTGCCATACTTGTATTAGTTTGCTCTTGTTCCATGACAAATTACTGAAGATTTAACAATTTAAATTTAAATTTATTATCTCATAGTTTTCATGGATCAGAGTGAGGCCTCACATGACTGGGGTCTCTAGGTCTCATAGGCCAAAATCAAGGGATTGCCAGTTTGAGGTCTTGTCTAGAGACTTTGAGGAAGAATCCACTTTCAAATTCTTTCAGGTTGTTTGTTGAATTCAATTCCTTGTACTTATAGAACTGAGGTCTTTTTTTCTTCACAATGTCAGCTGGGGGCCACTTTCAGCTCTTAAAGGCTGTCTGCATTCTTAATATGTGTATTCATCCAGAAATGGAGAATCTCTTTCACATCAAATGCTTCTCATAGTTTGAAACTCAAAATCATCTGATTAACCATAATTACATCTGCAAAGCCTCCTTTATTATATAATGTACCCTAATCATGGATACTACACTAGGAGGCAGAAGTCATGAGGGCAATCTTAGAATTCTATGACACTCCTCCAGAAGAGATTAGAATATAAGACCTTTTCCTGGCTTGTTAATATTCCCATTAGAAACCATAATTATCCTTAGGCAGATCTTTCAATTTCTGTGAAGAGCATCCCCACTTTATCCCTGCCATTAAGGCTAACTTCAAGACTGGCATTGACCTACATGCCTGAAGATAAGTCAGGATGCCTGGCACAGCTCTTCAGAAGATAAATGCCTGTCTGTGCACTTCCAAATGCTATGTTTCCTACTTGAGTTTGGAGTCCCTCCAGGGCTCTCCCAGAAACACTGGCCCCTACTTCCACTGAAGGCTTTTTCAGGTCTCCTTTATTTAAAAAAATAATTTTCTCTTTTCTATAAATGTGTTAGTAACCAAATTTTATCCAAAGTGAAACAAGTTATGCACATTTTTCTTAAGGATAGATTGCTATATGTATAAATGCTTAAACTAAGAATAGGAGTTTCTAAGGGTGAAACCCTGTAATAACTTGTCCTTTTGTAAACTGAAGAAAAACAACTGTTTCTGTTCCACTGTATTGAACTGTTACAATGAGCTGTGGCAAAGTTGCAGCCTTAGTGTTGAAAAAAATAAGAGGACTAAGAGCAGGCTGGGAACGTGGTCTTTCTAGTCAAGCCCTGTGGTTTACATTCCGTTAAGTAGCTGTCAGTGACCTAAGTTTAGAGAACAGCCAGAGCACAGGGACCAGAAAGTAAATGATGAGAATCTGCAGGCGAGGACTAGATGAGATCTTTGACTCTTTTACTCAAGGAATGAGTAAATAGGAAGTAAATTTACTGGAAGTAAATAGGTGGATGCCAGCCTGGTTTTTGAGAAATCGCTCTATGTCCAAAGAAACCTTAGACCTGACATAAAGATAGCTTTTGTTTAAAACGAACATTATCTCCCCCTGCCTCACATACTTCTCATCCTGTACCTTCAGACTCAGTGAAATACAGTAGGCTGTAAAAGTCATGCATCCTCTAGGGAGGACATCAACCTGAATTTAAACTTTAGAGATGATCCCCTCAGAGGGCAAATTTGTAAGCATGGAGTGTGATGGGCAAAGAGATTTTTCCAAGAGAGCTACCTTATTGAATAACCAAACCATTGACCCTGCAGGCAGAGTGGGGCATCTTTGCTGCTCCCATCCAGCAAGAGTTAATGTTTGTTACTGGTTAGTGACTATGGAGTCATTCCCACTCTCCTTTGCCCTAAGGAGCAGGTTTTACTACAGTTATTCTATTCCTTGTCCTCATTGTGTAGAAGATGTGTCATGGGACGATACCTTAAAAAAATTCAGAAGTCACCGAGACCATGAGAAGCCGCATTTGGCTGTGATACCAGAGAAGTGCACGTCACCCCCCATAGAGGTGGAAAAGTCTAGTCTGTGCCTCTGTTGTACGTTTCAGAGATCCTGAGGAAACACTGAAGGTAGAATTTGAGCATCCTGCAGCTTCCCTCTAGCATGTGTTCTTCTATCTCAGGAAAGTAAAAAAAAAAAAAATATATATATATATATATATTTTTTTTGTGTGTGTGTGTGTGTGTGTGTGACATTTTGTTTTGGTAACCAAAGAATGACCGTCAAAATCACTGTGACTTTTCCTTCAAGATCTTTGTACAGTAGTTCCAAGAAGAGTGACTTACATTTGCACATCTGTGTGTGCCCTTTCATTTCTAAATAATGTCAAGGAAAATCATAGGACTTCTTCATATGGGCAAAAGTCGTACAGGGGTTTTACTANCCATGGACTATATAGCTGTCTCTTATACACATCTCTAGAAAAGGGCTTAGAAAATAAAAAGTGGACAACCTGAAGCATGTTTTTTTTTTTTTCTCTTTCCAAATTTTGCTGAGTGCTACCTAACTCCCCAGCTATTTATTCTATATTCCCGTCAATGAACTACTAGATGGAGACTGATGATTTTTAGATTGCACTAATTTCAATCTTCTATCATGAAGAATATCCAATCAAATTAGAAGCGAAACAAGTCAAGGTAAGCTTTTTTTAAAAAAATATATCTGTGACTTTGATAAAAAGATACATTTCTCCATTAAAATCATATTCACTTCTTTTCAGTTGTCAATATGGTATGTTCCCCATTTATAACCCAACACACTTGGATTATCCATCATTGCCACCAGATATAAAAACCACTGCAGTTCTTTTTTTCTTTTTATCAACTTAGTACTTTGACATGTAAAGAAGAGTCATTTTGTAAAATTCTAGACTTTTACAAAGGTAAGAAATGGTGAAATAATAACAACATTTGTCTTCTGTCAGGAAATATTGACACAGTATTACTATAGCAAAATTGGTTTGTGTTCTGAAGTGTGTCTCATAGATAAATCAGGTTTTAGATTTCTTAAAACAACTCAAATTGTTCGTTCTATATTAATGTCTACAAAAACATCAGGGCATATAAGTGTGGAAGAGGTTCTATAAAGTGGGCATAACATTTGGATAGGAACCATGAAATTCTCGGAACACTAATTCTCTATATTTGACATTGACACAAGGTCGTTTCCAAAGTATAATATGGCATATTTTGTATTTCATTAGTGTCTAAATTGTGGGCTTTCTGAGCAAACAAAGCCTCTTCTAAATGGCAAAGAAATGTCTGCTTACTCTGTAAGACTGTATCCAGAGAACTGAGGAAAGAAAGGGTGAACTATGTGAGGGAAAACATAAGAATTCACACAGCAAACTCATGAAATGGAGAAGAGCCCAGAATGACTAAAACATTGGCAGCAAAAGCTCTCCCCAGTGAAAGTGAACTATGGTCTAGCAGTCAACAGGTTTTTAACTTGGAAATCTTTCTTGCTTGTGTTCTGTCCATGCTCGCTGAGCACACGCGGGAGTCAAGCGCCCAGTGCCATCTGTCTCATCAAACAAAGAAGACAACAGGGCATGCAAGTGCAGACGAGGGTGCCCTCTGTACTTTTAGCAGCTTTATTTTGATGCTAAGGAACAAAAAATGAGTTTGAGGCCAAGTGTGACTTAATTTAACTTGCTTTTAAATTTTTCAATTGAAAACTAGTTGAACTATTGTTCAACTCACCTGCTTTCAAAATGATAATGCAAAATTCCAATATTCAAATCATTTGAATATTCATGGCACATTACAGGCAAAATGAAGGCATGCGGATGACTAGTAGAGAGTAGGTAGTATCTGTTGCATGCTCACTGGCTACTGGGGCCTCAGAGTTTGCAATACTGGAAAAGCTGCTGTCCTAAGAGATAGGGCTGCTAAATTAAATATATAAGGTTGTTAGATAAGGCTGCTCCCGCACTGCAGGTGAATTATCTACCAACTGAGCCACCCGGGGAAGCCCTAAGTTAAATATACACACTACTATATATGCCATAGATAACTAATAAGGACCTCCTATATGGCACAAGCACAATTCTTTCCATACTCTGTAATGACCTATATGGGAAAAGGATCTTAAAAAAGAAGGATATTTACATATATATACATATAACTGATTCACTTTGCTATATAGCAGAAACTAAAACAACATTGCAAAACAACTATACTCCAATAAAAATTAATTAAAGATAAAAAAAAGAAAAGCTTGAATGGGAAGTGAGGCATTTATTTTCTTTGTGCTGCAAGTAAAGAGAAATCATCAGAGGCCTTCTTATGAGGGAAATGAGCAAATTAGGGAGATTCAACTTGGTTCGACCTTTATAAGGTTAGTTATATACAATACGCATCATTTCATTTACATCTTGGTAAGAGAACGAAGAAATAAGAAAGACACAAAAGCATAAGAGATGGAGAATATGGAGGGATAGAGGATGGGGATAGTAGGAAGGGATAGAGAAGCAGGGAGGAAAAAAAGCAAGAACATGATTAAGTGGAAATTTAAGTAAATTCTGAGCTGAGAATTAGGTGCAAGTTATCATGTCCTCTTTCTTGAAGAGCCAGCTTCTGAGAACTCACCATTTTCTAAACTAGGGGTTAAATTCCTGGCCTGCTATCTATAGACACCTAAAAACTTGGGTTAGTTTTGTTTTATGTTTAATTATCTGTCATTTGATTATTTTTGAATTTACTTGTTATTTAATAAATCTTAACATATTTTAAATGTGTCTTTAAGAAGAACTGCCATGATGTGTGACTCACCACTCCCTATTTTCCTATATCTGTGTTTATATATCCACCTGACTTCTGTAGGTGTTGGGAGTTTGTGGTTCCAACTAGAAGACACATTATTAAAGACTTTAATGCTGAAAAAAAAGTACAGGTATTTGCATTTAAGCATGCCTTAAAGTTAAAAATAGTATTAAAACACACATGTTCAGAAAATTGGGGAGAGACATTCTACATTCCCCTACAACATTTCCAAAGAGAACAGTGGGCTATGTGGGAGAAATGTATCAGATGCTCTCAATGTGCCTGTCATGCTTTATCAGCAGTCATTAAAAGTGCATCTGCTACAAATATTCAGCCTGATCTAGAAGGAACGCATATATTTATCTATACAAGTTCAAGGCTGAAGATGACACCAAGTATAATTCTGCATTTCACTATTAAGGAGGGCATTTCAGATATCTAAGGTCTAAAAATGTTATCAAATTTTATAGTTAAAATGGGTAGATTTTAGTGTATTCAATAATATTTTAATAAAAAATAATAAGAAAACTGAATAAACGTGACATGTCCATGCATTTGCATCTCCTTCCACTTTAAATCATACCAAAGTAAAGGTAGAGAAACAAAAAGTTATAAATTCATGAGAGTGAAGTGATCAAGAGTGGAAAAACAAGTTAATTAAAAATAAAAGCCAATAAAATTTAGAATGACAGAAATTGAAGAGAAGAGCCTAAATCCTAAATGCCTGCAGAGGTGAGTACAAACAAATTGTCAATTACAGGCCCTCAGAAAATGGCGGTAACTAAAAAATGGTCTTAGAAATTGGGGAAACTAGAGTATAGAGTAAAAAAGTCAGGCCAAAAAGGGTCAGCCTGGCTTTGAAGACTGGAAGAATGACAACTCAGACTTGGTTCAAGATTGCTCTCCCACTGGTATTAAGAAATTAGTAAGCATTATTGAGATACTCCTGAAACAAAGACACAAGAAAGGACCCCAGCTGCCAATGTCTCTGTATTTCCCTCACAAGGGCACACTCAAATCGTAGTAAATTCTTGTTTCTTGGACTTCACAGGTGGTGCTAGTGGTAAAGAATCTGCCTGCAATGCAAGAGACCTGGGTTTGATCCCTGGGTCAGGAAGATCTCTTGGTGAAGGAAATGGCAACCTAGTCCAGTATTGTTACCTGAAAATCTCACAGACAGAGGAGCCTGGCGGGCTATAGTCCATAGGGCTGCAAAGAGTCAGACATGACTGACTGAGCACATTCTTGTTTCATGTGCAAGAAATTCACAAATCAGAAGATCCTTGAACCACAGGTTTAGACTTTTTATATTATTATAAAAGATAATAGAGCCTATTATTCCTTGAAGGCCTGGTTAATACCCTAAAGTAGTTAACTTTATGGTTGACCAGGTTAAGAGTTGTCCAGATATTTGGGAAAACATTTCTAGATGTGTCTGTGTGGATGTCTGCAGAAGAGATCATCACCCTTACCAGTGGTGGGCATCATTCAATCCCCTGAGAACCTAAATAGACAAAAAGGTAGAGGAAGGATGCATTATTTTTTTGCCCTGAGCTGGGAGGTCCATCTTCTCCTCCTCTTAGACATTGGGCAGTCCTGGTTCTTGGGTCTTTGGAGTCCATCAGTTTTCCTGGTTTACTAACTTGAGGATGGCAGGCTGTGCGAATTCTCAACCTCCCTAATCACATAAACCAGCCCTATAATAAATCTCTTTCCATATATCACTACACCTCCTATTGGTTCTGCCTCTCTGGAGAACTCTAATATATACCTTATGAAGACATTCTGGCTATGCCATGGTGGTGGGAGTGGTGGTTTAGTCACTAAGTTGTGTCTGATTCTTGTGACCCCATCCATGGACTGTAGCCCACTAGATTCCTCTGTCCCTGGGATTTTCCAGGCAAGAATACTGCAGTGGGTTGCCATTTTCTTCTCCAGGGGATCTTCCCAACCCAGGGATCGAACCCATATCTCCTGTAGTGCAGGCAGATTCTTTACCACTGAGCCACCAGGGAGGCCCCTGGCCAGGCAATGATTCTACCCTTTTGAGTTCTGTAACAACCTATGGGAGACTAAGTCCTGGCCCATTTCAGGGTGAAAGCCTGCAGAGGGGGCAGCTGAAACTCCAGGATCCAGGCCCCACGATGAGAGCCCAGGGACTACATCCTCTCCTCTAACAGGAGAATAGAGGTTGATTCTTTGCACAAATCAAATAAACCAGGTTCTGGGTATGGGACACTAGACACAGTAGAGAACAAGAGGATAGATCTGCATTAAAAACAAGAGAGTTATGTAAAAATGTGCAGAAAATACAGAATAGAAAGATCTCAAGCTCTTTCTTGGAGGTCCAGTGGCCTATACACCGAAGCAGAGACCAAAATATCCTTTTTCTGAATAGTGTCAGATGTTAACTAACATTTAGGGTCTTACCAATGAAACTGCTGTATTCACAAATTACCCCCCCTTGCAATGGAGTCCACCCACCCATAAGTCATTCCCAAGCAATTTGTTTCTAGGAGTTTCATCCTTTAACATGGATGTTCAGTCAAGGATCACAAGACATGCAGGAGAACTTCTAACACTGAAGGTAGGGATCAAATTCTGTAAACACTAAAAACTCAGAGTAAACAGAGGCAATGCAGAGAAGTGTGTGTGTATTTCCTCATGTGTCCACACAAAAATGTATTTATGGATACTGCTAAGTCCCTTCAGTCATGTCCAACTCTGTGCAACGCCACAGACCGGCAGCCCACCAGGCTCCCCCGTCCCTGGGATTCTCAAGGCAAGAACACTGGAGTGGGCTGCCATTTCCTTCTCCAACCTCCAGGATCTAATGCCAGGTGATCTGAGGTGGAGCTGAAGTAACAATAATGGAAATAAAGTACACAACAAATGTAATGCCCTTGAATCATCCCCAAACCACCCACATTCCACACTTCTGGTCCATGGAAATACTGTCTTCTACAAAAACTGGTCCTTGGTACCAAAACGTTTGGGGATTGCTGCTATAGACTCAAAGAAAGAGTGGTTTGGAAAAATTGAGCAAATAAATCTGCTGCTGCTGCTGCTAAGTCACTTCAGTCATGTCCAACTCTGCGCAATCCCATAGACAGCAGCCCACCAGGCGCCTCTGCCCCTGGGACTCTCCAGGCAAGAATACTGGAGTGGGTTGCCATTTCCTTCTCCAAAATAAATCTAATACACCCTTCAACTGAAGATTTGTGTCTGAGTTTTCCAATGATCAGTCACTATAGATCTGGAACATTTTTGTGGCAAAAGAGATTCCCTCCAATATGCCTGATTTGGCTGCTATGTCTTGAGTATATCCACGTTGCCACACAGCATAAGCGAAATTAGAACTAGAGATTTCAAGAAAAATAAATCTTGCTTACATAATGAACTTTATTTCAATGAATAAGACTGTATAAATGAACAACCACCAGTACCTTATCCATAATACCCCACTCCAGTACTCTTGCCTGGAAAATCCCATGGGCGGAAGAGCCTGCTAGGCTGCAGTCCATGGGGTCGCTGAGAGTTGGACATGACTGAGCAAATTTACTTTCACTTTTCACTTTCACACATTGGGGAAGGAAATGTCAATCCACTCCAGTGTTCTTGCCTGGAGAATCCCAGGGACGGGGGAGCCTGGTGGGCTGCTGTCTATGGGGTCACACAGAGTCGGACACGACTGAAGTGACTTAGCAGCAGCAGCTTAGCAGCCGACCATAACATGTAAGCAAGGAAAACACAGCACAGCTAATGCTGGTGTGGTGGTGAAAGTGATATTCCTGTCATTGCCCATTCAACACTGCCACAAGTTTTCTTGGATTGTTATGACTGCAAACTGAAACATGTATAATAAATCTCTTTAGAAACAATGAAACTGACACAGTGGTAATCTATGGTTAATTATATTTTGGCTCTATAAGTGTTTGTGCAATGGAGTCTAATGGTGAATATTCTGAATAGTACACTTTAAAGAACTTAAAGAACTTGCTCATAATCTTGAACATTGCAGCATTACCTCTGAGTCTGATTTTGATAATAAAACTTATCAGCAACATATTAAAAACTTAAACATCTTGTTAAGTAACTCTCTTATATGAGCCTCCCCTGTGTGAGAAGACTCTTAAAGGCTGATTAGAACAACAAAGAAAATCAGCCATCTGGACTTGATAACTTTACTGCTTTAGAGGAATAGATTGTGCTCCTCTCAAAGTCGTCAGAACAGAAATGGGAAACCCTGTCTATCTTACGAATACTTCCTAAGGAGTTAACAAGTTTGTTTGTTTTCCCTCCCAATCAGTACAAAACTGTGTGTGCGTGGTAAGTCGCTTCAGTCATGTCCAACTCTCTGTGACCTATGCACTACAGACCCCTAGACTCCTCTGTACATGTGACTCTCCAGGCAAGAATACTGGAGTGGGTTGCGATGCCCTTCTCCAGGGGATCTTCCCAACACAGGAATAGAACTTGTCTCTTACGTCTCCTGCATTAGTGACAAAGGAGCCTGACAGGCTAGGAACTATGTGTTCAGCAATATGCTATGTGCTCTGAAAGGAGTACAAGTGAATTAAGCTTCCTTCACTGGATGTCATCAAGGAATACAATATGCAGGGTAAAAATATTAGAATTTCTATTTTTTAATTTCATACACTCTAAACTTTAATATACTTTAGTGTACATTTTAAAATTAAAGTATATCAATATAAAGATAGATGTAATATGTATATAAATTTCATGTGTGTGTTGAATTTTACTTTTCTTAACTGCTGGTGGTATTATCAAAGAATTTTGGGAAGCACTTGTTTATAGACTGCTGAAGTGTGAGTTGAGATTGCTTTCTATATAATACTACTAATTATGATAATAAATGCATAAATTGTAATTATGTTAAAATAATTACATAAATGAGCACTTACTATATGCATTACTCTGTCCTTTAGAATTAGTATAATTACAGATGTTTCTTAAAACAATCCAATAAGTAGGTGTACATGTTGGCATGTTATGAATAGAGGAAAGGATGCCTATGGAGTTTAAATACTTTGTCCAAGGATGTTTGTCTGAGTCAAATATATTGCTCCCAGTTGAAGGAATCTAGGCTCTTTTAGTCCTGTCTTCAGGGAGCAGAATGAAAGGGACCAGTATAAATATCCACAAGTGATGCTTTATGCTGATGAATCCCCTTGAGTGTCTCCTCTAAGCCAGTTTGATCATTTCAGGCCACCCCTGAACTCTTTCAGCTATAAGAAATGGAACCTAAAAATAACAGACCTGAAGCTAATGGCCTAGCAGCAAGCTTTAAAATTCTGGCATCCAAGCTGGCACTTGTTTTTCTTCTCTGACCCACTCTTCAATTTCAGAAATCCCTTGATATATGGTAAGCAGATCAGCTCTGCTTACCCATTTTCCAATATAAGTGAATGAATATGGTAATTAAATAAACATGAATAAGAGAGAGAGAGACGAATATGAAATAATCACAAAGATTCTGGAGAGATGCTATGCTGTTTCCTCAGTTCTCCTTAAGACATCCACTAAGCTTTTAGGTCTTGGTTTAGAGAACCACCTCCTCTGGGAAGCCTTCAGACCTCCCAAGTTAAATTCCTTTATCTTCTTTAGTATTGCCGTGCCTCTCAACACTATGTCTGCCATGGCTCATTAAAGACTGAGTTATAACAATTATTTGTTATAATAAAACAATTATATTTGTTTGTCATCATTACTAAATTGTTAGTTTGCTGAATGTAGAGATAGGCTATCATTCACAGCTATATCTTCATGTTTCCATAGCTCCTAACGTATATATGCAATAAATTCATATAATATGATAAATAAATACATACAGATGAATGAAGAAGTAGTAAATTGTTAAATTAACCAAAAGGTTAGGAGAAGGGAGGTTAAGCTGGTACAAGGAATCAGCAAAGCAGGGCCATCACAGCTGTAAGAGAAGTTGTGCTTCAGCCAAACCTTCCAGACTTTTTAAAAAGCAGGACAATCTAAAAAGAAACTACTCACTTTCAGCAAACACGTAAGTTGTGGATTCATTTGACCTTAATGATTCCTGGGTCACTTACAGAAAGTCCAAACAAAAAGCTTTACTAGTGAAAGGAAACAGAATACACCTCTTCAAAATATGCCACTTTGGTATAATGATTATTTGGAATTAAATATACTTGAGAAACATCCAGTGCAAGAAGCACACTTTGACCCTGCTTTGCCCCCTGAAAACAGAAGATAAGTCTCCCCTGTTGAAAGGTACCCTCCCTGTACCAGGAGTGTCGAAGGCATCCTTATCTTTCCAAAGACAGGAAATTTAGGTCCAAGAAGGCTCTATAAACCATGTTATTTCACCAGTTTACTACCCCATGAGTAAACCCTTTTGTCTTGTCAGTTCTTCACAAATTTAGCTGCCTCCTTTGGTCACTTTCTTGAGTCTCATATTTTTATGGGGCTCCCATACATAGGGCATTAAATTTGTTTTTGTCCTCTTCATTTGTTTTATGTCAATTTATTAGACTAAAGAACCTAGAAGGAATGAAGGGATTTTTTTTTTTTTTCTCTTCAACTCTAGTGACCTGAAGAGCTGAACACAGGACTGAGGTCTTCTGGCTTCAAATAAACCACCCTGTAACTTTGGTTTACATCATTTCCCATCTCTTGTGTGTGTTTAATTCAAACATGAAGACCCAAAGACAGGCTAAAGAAGGCCGATCAGTGCTTGACACCTTTCTCCTAGAAATCATAAATCATCCATGGTTCAGTGGCCACTCTAGACAGAAGACGTACCTTGTTTCTCTTTCTCTCAATCCCCAGAGGTTAAAGGCATTGTTCCGAGTCAGGAAACTTTTCAAATCTCTGCCGACTTCTAATGGCCGAATGTGGCTCGGGTACTTGAGGAGAAGCTAGAGAGGCAGTGTCTTTAGCTTTGGTCTGGCATGGCAAGAGCTGACAAAGCAGCAGAAGTAGACTAGTGGTGAGTGGATGCTGAAATACTTTTTGCTAAATCTAATAATTTAACACTGTGAGAGAATAGCATCAAGAATGATTGTCACAAACCCACCTTCTATTTGTTTGCCTTAGAATTCTGCACCTCCCAGGTCATTTAAGTCATTTTTGCTTTTTAATTTTTTTTTTTTAAAGATTTAAGAAGCTGGGCAAATGGTTTTAAATAAAGAAGAATGTCAGGTCTCATTGGGCTTAAATTGCCCCTTATTAGCATAACTCCTAATAGGGTTTAGCTATCGACAATCATTTGTGTTTAGACTGCTTTTCTAAGGAGGGAGTCGTTTGTGTGTAGCTAAAAGCCTGGCTATCCTCTAGTGATTAATACAGAAGTCATAATAGCATAAATCTACATGGTGATCTCTAATATAGAAAAATACTTTGCCCATATTGGATACAATGATGAGATTTCTTTAACTCTGGGTAAAAACATAGTCTTTCACAAAATACCAGGTTCCCAGGGCCTCTTTAGAAATGCAAAGAAGAGCTAATTAAATCGGTGGGTTAAAAGTGAAAGTTCTTAACCATTAAATTGGAAAAACTTAACAAAGCAAAAATAAATCCATGTTTAACACTGGATAGAAGCAACAGAAATAAGGATTTCTCACCTCTTCAGAGAAAGAAATGGTAAGGACAGGAAAGGTACATGCATCTCTGCTCATGAGAGGATGGAACGGAGTGGAAGAGGTGAGAAACAAATGAATCCTCAGTTGAGTGATATTTTGTGCAGTAATCTTAGTCTTGTGATGGGTTTATCACCCATTGAGCTAAGGTAAGCAGAGGCAGTCTATAAGGACTAGATTGGAAGCAGTGTGCAAACAGAGCAAAGTGTTTCTCAAAAAAAGTACCAGGGAGAACAAGGAAGGACATTGGGTCTTAGTGTTGCCGGTGACATTTCCTTGTTTGGGGTTCTTGTGTTTGTCCTCGTGGAGGTTATTCAAGGAATGGTATTTTACGCCTTTCTCACTCTCCAGACTCAGTCGTCCAAGTGAACTGTATTATTTGCCTCTGTTCTTAAGGGCAACATGGCTTTTAGTAAAAGGGAGGATCAGGAATAACTACCACCAATAATAATGATAACCATAACATCTACTGTGGAGAGCCTTATGTGTCAGATACTGTATGCAGTGTACTCTTGTATAATCAGCATAGCATCCCAAGGATGTAGGTTCCACAGGGAAGGACCACCTTATACAGAACTAGGTCCTAAAATTAGCTCTTAACTATTCAGTAAATATCATTAAGGTAACTAGAAAAGCCCTAGAGATAAATGTGGGGTGGATGGATAATTCCTAAGTCCCTGCTTTCCTAAAGAGTTTACATCTTTCTGTCTTAGTGTTCAGTTTCAATGACCTTAATATATGTGATTTAAACTAATTACATAGTGAAATCCCAAGAGAAGAATTAAAATATTTAGTGTAACCCCAGGGGAAGGATGAATTATAGAAGTAGCTCACTGAAATGAATCACAATACTTTCCTGTATTTAATATTTGAGGGAATTGAAGCTAGCAAAGATAAGTACATTTCTCAAGGTCAAGAAGGTAGTTAGTGAAGGAGTTGGGAGTTTAAACCAGAGCCCTCTGGTATGACCAGTGTGCAACTTACAAGGCCAGTGGAGGCAGCATTTTGTATGCATTTCCAAAAGATACAATGTCCTTTGTTGGTAAAGAGCCTAGAAGCAGAATATTTATAAAATAGATAATAGTTACATATGCTTAAACTAAAACAGAAACAGAAAATATATGCAGCAGGGAAGGATCATTGGCAAATTCATCAATACTCTAGAAAGATAATTCTGTGGAGTTATATGTAAAAAAAAGCTTTGATGAGTAAGTGAAAATAGCAGCTAATTCCAATGTACCAGAGTTTTAAAATGCTAACATTCTAAGGTATTTGTGAAAAAGATCATGATTTAATGACAAATCTCAATAAAGCCTGAAGAATTTGCCACAGAAGACACTGAAGTGTAACTCCTCAATTATCTTTTCTACTGGACAGTCACACATTCCCTGCCTAACCAAAGCATTTGTCTGCTTCAGATGAAAATTGTTTTTCACTTTTACTGAAAAATCCAGCAGCCTCAGTCAGCAGCCTCAGTCAGCCTCTGTCAGCAAATCTTTGAGTATTTGACCACAGAGGATCACACACATTTCCCCAGAGCTGGCATAAGCTTCTTTTCATTTAAAAAAAAATCATGTAATTCATTTTTGCTTTTCCTTTTTATTCCCTATTAATTCCTAATCATTATGGCCAGGGACAGTTCTACTTTTAAGGGGTTGATATTTAGTAAATCCTACTGGAATCTGAAGCTAAATTAATTGCTTTCTTTGTTTTGAAGAGCAAAAGTCTTTGCATCTTGGAAACACCACCCAGTCTTGTCACATGGGTGTCATCCGCTTGGTGCTGTTCAGGGATTTTGTTCCTTACTCTCTTTGTCATTCTCAGTCACTTATACTGTTCTCATAAAAATACAAATTCTATCAACCAACTTTTGAAAAATCCTTCCTTGAGATCAAATACCTCTATTGGTTCAGCTCCATTTCTCAGGCCCTAGTTTGTAGCAAAATTTGGAAATGTCATGGTCAATATTTATTGTCTTCACTTTTTTTCCTATTCATTCTTTTAATAATTAAGTTTCAAACAACTTTAAACTAATACAAAATTTACAAAAACAGATCAAATAACTCTGAAATCTCTTTCACCTCACTTCCCCTGTTGTTTACATTTTACTACATTTGTTCCATCTCCCTATAGATATAAAGATCAACATTCAGATAACTAAGATCGTAGCATCTGGTCCCATCACTTCATGGGAAATAGGTGGGGAAACAGTGGAAACAGTGTCAGACTTTATTCTTTTGGGCTCCAAAATCACTGTAGATGGTGACTGCACCCATGGAATGAAAAGACGCTTACTCCTTGGAAGGAAAGTTATGACCAACCTAGACAGCATATTAGAAAGCAGAGACATTGCTTTGTCAACAAAGGTCTGTCTAGTCAAGGCTATGGTTTTCTAGTGGTCATGTATGGATGTGAGAGTTGGACTGTGAAGAAGGCTGAGTGCTGAAGAATTGATGCTTTTGAACTGTGGTGTTGGAGAGGTTTCTTGAGAGTCCCTTGAACTGCAAGGAGATCCAACCAGTCCATCTTAAAGGAGATCAGTCCTGGGTGTTCGTTGGAAGGACTGATGCTGAAGATGAAACTCCAGTATTTTGGCCACCTGATGCGAAGAGCTGACTCATTTGAAAAGACTCTGATGCTGGGAAAGATTGAGGGCAAGAGGAGAAGGGGATGACAGAGAGAGAGATGGTTGGATGGCATCACCGACTCAATGGACATGGGTTTGGCTAGACTCCGGCAGTTGGTGATGGACAGGGAGGCCTGGCATGCTGTGGTTCATGGGGTCACAAAGAGTCAGACATGACTGAGCGACTGAACTGAACTGAACCCATTATCATTATTTTTTTTTTATGGATGGTTAGGGGCAACTTTCAGATATGAGGTCCTTCCCTCTTCAAATCCTCTGGTGTGTCATTTCTAAAACCAGGACACTCCCCAGGATAATTGCAATGTAATCATCCCAAACAGGAGATCTACACTGATCAATTACTACAACCACACGTGAAGTCTGTTCACATTCTCCACCCACCTCAGTTAGATCTCCTTCCCCTTCTGATTCAAGATGCCATCAGGATTATGCTTTATGTTTGCCTCTGATGTCTCTTTAAATCTGGAACAGTTCTTCAGCCTTTGCCTTTCCCTGCCTCCTGTGTCTTCAGTGTCTTCTAAAGAGTGCAAATTTTTCATTCATCAGGGTGTTGCTCAGCCAGATTTCCTCAGGTCTGGACAGCACTCATGCATTCTTGGTGGGAATACCAAAGCAATGCTGCTGGATCCTTCCCAGGCTCATGGGGATCATCCTTCCCTCAAGAGGTCACGCCAACCTTTTTTAAGGTGGTGTCTGCCAGAGTTTTCATTTTCTCCTTTGTAAATGATGCCTTTTGTGGGGTAATACACCAAGTCTAAGCCTATATCCCACTGGCTTTGGAGTGCGCCAACCTGGCTGGGCTGAACTGCTCTTCCCAGAATGTTTCTGCTTAGGTTGGCCACACAAGATGACTGGAAGTGAACAGCTGCCGTCTTGTACTCTCATGCCTGGCTGCTTACCTAATGGCTTACCTCACTGCTACGTGGGGCCAGGTCTGTAACTGCTCCCCTCTCCCTGGTTTTCTTTTCACATTCTCTGACTCCTGGGCCAGGTCAAAGGGCCCTAACTTCTACAGGACACATATCATCAACAACAGAAGCAATAGGAATAGACTCAGGTTTCAGTCCCTCTTCATGTCTGCAGCTTACATTTGTGTTCCAGCTCATTCTTTTTTTTAAATACTATTTTTAAAAATATTGTTTGTTTATTTTTTGGTTGCACCATGTGGCATGTGGGATCTTAGTTCCCCACTCGGGGATCTAGCCTGCACCCCCTGTATTGGAAGCAGGAAGTCGTAACCACTGGACTACCAGGGAAGTCCAGTAGCTCATTTTTGCTCCCCTTGGCACCACCTACTTCACATCTATATTTCCCTTGCTTACTGCCTTTTTTGGACTTAAGGCTTCAGCATCACCCACAGACAGCAGCCTGCTTAACCAGCTTAGCTGACTCCTACAATTGAAGAAGGCCAAATTCTTCTGCAAGGGCATGGTTTATATATAGAGTATATATCAGTATTATTTATTATAATTGTACTGATTGTAAATTATGATATGCAATAAAATATATAACATAAATTATATATGACAAAATAATAATTACAAACTATTATTTATGAAATAATATATAAATATAACTCATATCTATGAATCATATATATATATATAATCTTTCCATGGTTGTTTCTGCTTCTCCACCTGGACCCTGACTGAGCTACTGTCCTCCAGCCAGTAGTCTTATCATCTTTTCATATCTTCCAATTGAATTGATCATGACTGTGATGTTTATCAAATGCTGAATTTTCCATGTCCATAATTCCTTCTAGATTTATTAGTTAGCATTCTGCTTTAAGGAAGAATGTTTCCTTCTCCATTATTTCTTTATCTCTTATTTATATACTATGGGCCTATGGATTGCTGTTTCTTTTAATGGATTGTAAACCATTACTCTGTCATTAATTTTGATGCCCAAAGTGTCTTAGAGTTGGCCACTGGGAATCCCCTTTAATCTGGTCTCATGTCCCTTTTGACATATCCCTTTCATTCTTTGAGTACTGCCTTTCTGGCACAAAAAGATATTCATGGCTCCTTTTGTCTGTTCATTGACTGAGCCCCAGAATCAGGTATTTTTCTAAGGGAATCTGTTTTTTTTTTTTTTTAGAGGAGGATGATATTTAGACAACAACCCAAAAATATTGAACTTCTCATTTTATATGTTTCTTTTGTCCTTTACACTATATTTGTTTTGCATCACTACATAACAAATTACTATTAGTAGTTTAAAACAACACAACATAATTTTCTATTTCCATGAATCAGGAGTCCAGGCACTGGTTAGCCACCCAGAGGCTCACAGACTGTAATCAGAGTGTCACCTGGGTTGTAATATCATCCAAGGCTTGGGGTCCTCTTTTAAGCTCATCAGGCTATTTTTTTTTTTTTAAAGATTTTATTGGAGTATATATGATCTACTATGTTGTGTTGGTTTCAGGTATACAGCAAACTGATTGTTAAACATACATCCATTCTTTTTTAGATTCTTTTCATGTATATGTTATCACAGAATATTGAGTTGAGTTCCCTGTGTTATACAGTATGTCCTTGTTGGTTATCTATTTCATGTATAGTAGTGTGTGTATGTTTCACCCCAACTTCCTGATATATAACCCCTACCACGTTTCCCCTTGAGAGTCCCTTGGACTGCAAGGAGATCCAACCAGTCCATTCTACAGGAGATGAGTCCTGGGTGTTCTTTGGAAGGAATGATGCTAAAGCTGAAACTCCAGTACTTTGGCTACCTCATGAGAAGAATTGACTCATTCAAAAAGACTCTGGTGCTGGGAGGGATTGGGGGCAGAAGGAGAAGGGAACGACAGAGGATGAGATGGCTGGATGGCATCACCGACTCAATGGACATGAGTTTGGGTGAACTCTCAGAGTTGGTGATGGACGGGGAGGCCTGGCATGCCGTGCTGCAATTCATGGGGTCGCAAAGAGTTGGACACAACTGAGCGACTCTACTGAACTGAACCATACGTTTATTTTCAATATCTGTAAGTCTGTTTCTGCTTTGTGAATAAGTTCATTTGTATCATTCAGAATAGTTAGATTCCACATATGAGTGATACCATATGAAGCTGTCTTTCTCAGGCTTGCTTCCCTTAGGATGATAATCTCTAGGTCCATCCATGTTGCTGCAAATGGCATTATTTCATTCTTTTCATGCCTCAATAATATTCCATCTCATATATGTACCACATCTTTACACATTCCTCTGGCAATGGGCATTTAGGTTGTTTCCATGTGTTGGGTATTGTAAATAGTGTTGTAATGGACATTGGAGGGTATATATCATCAGGTTGTTGGTAGAATTCATATTCTTGTGATTGTGGGGCTAAGGTCCACTGTTGGTTGCAGGGTGTCCCCCTCAGTACCCAAAGGCTGCTCTTAGACATTACCCACATGACCTTCTTATACCATGGTAGCTTACTCCTTCAAAGCCAGCAGAAAAATTCCACTTCAAAATGCCATGAGGAAATCTTAATCAACTTAATGTAATCATAAGAGTGACTATCCCATTATAGTCACAGGTCCTATTTACACTGAAGGAAAGAGAATTATACAGAGCATATATACCAGGGGGCACGGTCTTATTTGCCATTTAAAAATTCTGTCAACCGTGAGCCATCAGCAATTTCTGAGAGATCTACTTCCAGTATACCCCCCAAAACTGGCCTCTTTCCATTTCCACTGCCAGCTACATTCTCTTTACTTTGTTCTGTTACTTTTATGATCTCCTTTCTTACACTTTTGCCTTTCTGTATCATTATCCAAGACTAGCCAAAGTGACCTTTCAAAAATGTACATAAGGCAGTGCTATTAACATCCTTTAAATCATCATTAATGTCCTGTTGCTTTCAGAGCAGCACCTGCACTTCTTCACACAGTGCGCAAGTCCACACATTGTCTGCCCCTGGCTACCTGTTGCATCATCTTCCTTTGGTCTGTGGAACTCAGCTCCCATAGCCTCTTTCCCCTATTTCTCAAATCAGCTTCAGTTGTTCCCTCCCTCTACCTTTAAACTTACTCTGAACAAATTTCTTTGATTATTTGCATCTCAGTTTACATAATGCTTCTCTAAAGAGGTCTCTCTGATGCTGTAAAGCAAAATCCAAGTTCAGTCACTTTGAATTATTAATTCATAAGCCCATTCAATTTCTTCATACTGCTTGTTACCATTAGAAAGTGTATTACCTCTTTACTTATGTATTATCTGTCTACCCCAAGTAGAAGGTTAGCTCCATGAGGCCAGGGACCACGTCTATTCCATGCACTGGTATATCGCCAGTACCTAATATAGTAATGTGCTTCATACTGAATAGGCACTTGATGTATATTATGATATACATGAAATAATCAGCAGTTTGAGAAGATGTTGCTTCAAAGCACTCAGGCTCTGGGGTAATTTTGTAATGTGAAAAACTATATATACATACATACATATGTACTGAAAAGGGAATGACAAACTACTTCAGTATTCTTGCCTTGAGAACCCCATGGACAGTATGAAAAGGCAAGAAGATATGACACTGAAAGATGAACTCCCCAGGTCAGTAGATGCCCAATATGCTACTAGAGAAGAGTGGAGAAATAAATCCAGAAAGAATGAAAAGGCGGAGCCAAAGCAAAAACAATGCCCAGCTGTGGATGTGACTGGTGATAGAAGTCTGATGCTATAAAGAACAATATTGCATGGAACCTGGAATGTTAAGTCCACGAATCAAGGTAAATTGGAAGTGATCAAACAGGAGATAGCAAGAGTGAACATTGACATTTTAGGAATCAGTGAACTAAAATGGACTGGAATGGACGAATTTAACTCAAATGACCATTATATCTACTTCTGTGAACAAGAATCCCTTAGAAGAAATGGTATGCCCTCACAGTCCAAAGTCCAGTACTTGGGTGCAATCTCAAAAATAACAGAATGATCTCTGTTCATTTCCAAGGCAAACCATTGAATATTACAGTAATCCAACTTTATACCCCAACTAGTGATGCTGAAGAGGCTGAAGTTGAACAGTTCTATGAAGACCTACAAGAGCTTCTAGAACTAATACCCTGCAAAAGATGTCCTTTTCATTACTGGAGACTGGAATGTAAAAGGAGGAAGTCAAGGGATACCTGGAGTAACAGGCAAATTTGGCCTTGGAATACAAAATGAAGCAGGGCAAAGGCTAACAGAGTTTTACCAAGAGAACACACTGGTCACAGCAAACACCCTCTTCCAACAACACAAGAGAAGACTTTACATGTGACATCACCAGGTGGTCAATGCTGCAATCAGATTGATTATATTCTTTGCAGCCAAAGATGGAAAAGCTCTATACTGTCAGCAGAAACAAGACCAGGAGCTGATTGCAACTCAGATCATGAACTCCTTATTGCCAAATTCAGACATAAATCGAAGAAAATAGGGAAAACCACTAGACTATCCAGGGGTCTGCTGCTGCTGCTGCTGCTGCTGCTAAGTCACTTCAGTCGTGTCCGACTCTGTGTGACCCCATAGACGGCAGCCCACCAGGCTCCCCCATCCCTGGGATTCTCCAGGCAAGAACACTGGAGTGGGTTGCCATTTCCTTCTCCAATGCATGAAAGAGAAAAGTGAAAGTGAAGTCTCTCAGTCTGTCCGACTGTTAGCGACCCCATGGACTGCAGCCCACCAGGCTACTCCGTCCATTGGATTTTCCAGGCAAGAGTACTGGGGTGGGGTGCCATTGCCTTCCCCTATCCAGGGGTCTAGTGACCTAAATCAAATGAACTAAATCAAGTCCCTTACAATTATACAGTCAAAGTGACAAACAGATTCAATGGATTAGATCTGATAGACAGAGTGCCTGAAGAACTATGGACAGAGGTTCATGACATTGCACAGGAGGCAGTGATCAAGACCATCCCTAAGAAAAAGAAATGCAAAAAGGCAAAATGGTTGTCTGAGGAGGCCTGGGAGAATGAAATGGCAACCCACTCCAGTATCCTTGTCTAGAGAATCCTGTGGACAGAGGAGCCTGGTGGGCTGCTGTCCATAGGTTTGCACAGTTTTGGACATGACTGAAGCAACTTAGCATGCATGTATGCATTGGAGAAGGAAATGGCAACCCACTCCAGTATTCTTGCTTGGAGAATCCCAGAGATAGAGGAGCCTGGTGGGCTGCGTCTATGGGGTCGCACAGAGTCAGACATGACTGAAGTGACCTAGCGGCAGCAGCAGTGGAGGAGGCCTTACAAATAGATGAGAAAAAAAGAGAAGGTAAAGGAAAAGGGAAAAAGGAAAGGTGTACCCATCTGAATGCAGAGTTCCAAAGAATAGCAAGGAGAGATAAGAAAGCCTTCCTCAGTGATCAATGCAAAGAAATAGAGGAAAACAATAGAATGGGAAAGACTAGAGATCTCTTCAAGAAAATGAGAGATACCAAGGAAATATTTCATGCAAAGATGGGCTCAATAAAGGACAGAAAATGTATGGACCTAACAGAAGCAGAAGATATTAAGAAGAGGTGGGAAAAATACAAGAACTATCCAGAAAAGATCTGCGTGGCCCAGATAACCACGATAGTGTATCACTCACCTAAAGCCAGACATCCTGGAATGCGAAATAAAGTGGGCCATAGGAAGCATCACACAAACAAAGCTAGTGGAGGTGATGGAATTCCAGTTGAGCTATTTAAAACCCTAAAAGAGGATATTGTGAAAGTGCTGCACTCAATATGCCAACATATTTGGAAAATTCATCAGTGGCCACAGGACTGGAAAATGTCAGTTTTCATTCCAATCTCAAAGAAGGGCAATGCCAAAGAATGCTCAAACTACCACACAATTGGACTCATCTCACATGCTAGCAAAGTAATGCTCAAAATTCTCCAAGTGAGGCTTCAACAGTACATGAACCATGAACTTTCACATGTTCAAGCTGGATTTTGAAAAGGCAGAGGAACCAGAGATTAAATTGCCAACATCTGATGGATCATTGAAAAAGCAAGAGAGTTCCAGAAAAACATCTACTTCTGCTTTATTGACTACACCAAACCCTTTCTGTGGATTACAGCAAACTGTGGAAAATTCTTCAAGAGATGGGAATACCAGACCACCTTACCTGCTTCCTCGGAAATCTGTATGCACATCAAGAAGCAACAGTTAGAACTGGACATGGAAAAACAGACTGGTTCCAAATCAGGAAAGGAGTGTGTCAAGGCTGTTTATTGTCATCCTGCTTATTTAACTTCTATACAGAGTATATAATGAGAAATGCTGGGCTGGATGAAGCACAAGCTGGAATCAAGATTGCTGGGAGAAATATCAATAACCTCAGATATACAGATGACACCAATGTTGTGGCAGAAAGTGAAGAAGAACGAAAGAACCTCTTGATGAAGTGAAAGAGGAAAGTGAAATAGTTGGCTTAAAACTCAACATTCAGAAAACAAGGATCATGGCATCCAGTCCCATCACTTCATGGCACATAGATGGGGCAAGAATGGAAACAGTGACAGACTTTATTTTTTTGGGCTCCAAAATCACTGCAGATGGTGAGTGAAGCCATGAAATTAAAAGGCACTTGCTCCTTGGAGGAAAAGCTATGACCAACCTAGACAGCATATTAAAAGCAGAGACATTACTTTGCCAACAAAGGTCCATCTAGTCAAAGCTATGGTTTTTCCAATAGTCATGTATGGATGTGAGAGTTGGACTGTAAAGAAAGCAGAACACTGAAGAATTGATGCTTTTGAACTGTGGTGTTGGAGAAGACTCTTTAGAGTCCCTTGGACTGCAAGGAGATCCAACTAGTCCATGCTAAAGGAAATCAGTCCTGAATAGTCACTGGAAGGACTGATGCTGAAGTTGAAACTCCAATATTTTGGCCAGCTAATGCGAAGAACTGACTCATTGGAAAAGACCCTGATGCTGGGGAAGGTTGAAGGCATGAGGAGAAGGGACAACAGAGGACGAGATGGTTGGATGGCATCACCGACTCAAAGGATATGAGCAAGCTCCGGGAGTTGATGATGGACAGGAAAGCCTGGCGTGCAGTAGTCTAAGAAGTTGCAAGGAGTTGGACACAATTAAGCAACGAACTGAACATACCTACATACATAAATGCAAACATACATATATACGTATTTTTCTCTAAATTGAGAGTATGGCATTTGGGGCAGGAGGAGAAGGGGACAACAGAGGATGAGATGGCTGGATGGCATCACTGACTCGATGGACGTGAGTCTGAGCGAACTCTGGGAGTTGGTGATGGACAGGGAGGCCTGGCGTGCTGCGATTCATGGGGTCGAAAGGAGTCGGACATGACTGAGTGACTGAACTGAACTGAACTGAGTCTGTTTGATAATAATAGTCTCCCTTGGATCCTGGAAGGAAAATATCATTACAAAAACAGCTTTTTCACTGCTTCTTCTGTTGGTGGCCTGATAGTTTTGCAATGAGCATATGACAGTATTCTCCTATGGCAAATTAATATCCTTCTCCAGAATTTCAGTTTATCCCTATCAGCAATAATAATAAAGATACTTTTTCCAGAGATTCTGCAGGTGGAAGACTCCTTGACAGTGTTAAGTTAATTTTTTAGCCACCAATCATGAAACATCCATATCTTCCCAAACAAATCCCTCTCTATCTAACTGGGTAAGGTGCGGTGGGGCTTTTGCTGTCTGGCTTCAGGGTGAGGCCATATCTCAAGGGGCCTGCCCCCAAGCATGCAAAAGGAAGGGATGTGGTTAATTAATCTTGGACAGGCTCAGTGAGAGCTCTATCTGGGTGACTTTTTGTGTTCCAAATGATTCCAGTATCCTCCAAGTCTTTCCAGGGTGCATTCCTTAAGAACCAAACTGGAAACAATATGCATTAATGTCATTTTATGTGGTCAGTTGGCTAGCTTAAACTACTATATACAGCTCAAGAAATTTAAGAGCCTCTGGCTAAAGGGCTGAACGTAACAGGAATGCTTAGGAACTATTTATATGCTTGATTTGTTTTACAGTGTTTTTGGTCTTTAGTTTTGATTGGATTGTTTTACTGAAACATGAAGGGCATTTAGAAGGCAAGAAAGTGAATAGGATATATTTGCAACAATATGCCCTAAAGCAACATCTTAATGTCAGAAGTAAATTATAACAACTTACATTACTGATGACATACATTATAATTCAAAGCCAGGAGAACTACATCAAGGTTGTTCTCAGTATGGTATAAAAAAGATTTTCTTTGTATTTTTTGCAACTAGATGAGACCTTTATTGATGAAAATGGTATCAACAAAAGGTAATAGAAGAAAAATCATATCTTGTGTGATTCACAAAAACATTTTTTTTCTGAAGCTTCCCAAAACCTTTGCATCTGTTTCATCGAAAATGTTCTTTATTTCATAGACAGCATGAAATGAGTTGCTTTTGGTGTTATATATGTAACTCCCAAGATGTCAAGAAAAAGTGTATGTAAAGTTTGACTGGATCCATTTCTGATCTGAATATTCAACTGATAACAACATAAGCTGTAAGTGATGATAATTACAGGATGGTGATTGTGACAAACTCTTAAACCCATTAGGAGCCTAAGTAATTTTGATATTATTTGTCTATACCATCTTTTTTTTTTTTTTTTTTTTTAGGTTTTTATTTTGTACTGGGATATAGCCAGTTAACAATGCTGTGGTAGTTTCAAGTCAACAGTGAGGGATTTAGCCAACTTGCATGTGTGGGTGTGTGCGTGAGTGCTCTGTCCTGTCAGATGCTCTGTGACCTCATGGACTGTGGCCCATCAGGCTCCACAGTCCATGGAATTTCCCAGGCAAGAGTTCTGGAGTAGGTTGCCATTTCCTTCTTCAGGGGATTTTCCCTGACTGAAGAATTGAAACTCCATTGCCTCTCCTGCACTGGCAGGCAGGTTCTATACTAGCTGAGCCACCAGCAAAGTCCTATTCAGCCATGCATATGCATGTATGAATTCTCCCCCAAACTCTCTTCTCATCCATCCATAGCACTGAGCAGACTTCCATGTCCTATACAGTAGTTCCTTGTTGGTTCTCCATTTTAAATACAGCAGTGTGTCTACCCAGTCTATTTAGTTCTTTAAAAGAAACAAACTCTTGCATGCTCTTCCTGGTTATTTTTGTTGTTTATTAGAAGAATGTTTGTTTACATTTGTATTCATGTCTTTGAAAGATCTAAATTTAGTCCCAAATGAGCTCTCAAATTATTAAGAGAGTAGTTAGATACTTCATGAAAGCTTACTTCATTATTACTGAGAAAGTACTAGTGTGAGATGAGGACACATGTATAAAGGATAAACATAGAGACATCATAGGAATATTGTCCAATGAAAATAGTAGATCTTGTATCTTTGATTATAGAGAATATAGAGTCTAAAGATCATACCTTTAATCAGTATAAGGATTCAATGTGGTAGTCCACATCAGTCAAAATATGTTTAGTAACTGTCAGATCTCAGTGACTGCCTGTGCCTAATCGCTTGTGTGTATGTGTGTGTGTGTGTGTGTGTGTGTGTGTGTGTGTTTGTGAATGCAACTGAATCAGACCTGGGTCTCTGGCACACCTGCCCTGCTGACAGGTACCCAATGAAGCATTCAGTCAGAGATTCAGCCTTTTTTTTTTTTTGGTGGTCTTGGCCCCAATAATTGAATGCAATAACCTGTTAGTCTAAGGGAAACTTATCTTTTCCTTTTAATTTTTTTGTACTATTCCAGCCATTCTGTGGGCTGCCACTTCCTCTGCTGGTATTCCCAGACTCCTGAAGAACAGAGCTGAAAGGAATTTAGAAATTCGGTGGCAGCCACAGCTAGGTACCTTCTGGCCTCTCTTCAGAAGAAAACCAACTGTAATAATATTGATAAACTCATCTATTATGACTATAACTAATAATGATTCTTGAATTATGTTTGTGGGCATGTTGGCAACATGGTTCCCTGAAAAACCAAGAAGAGAGAATAAACCCTTTCTCTTATATTTTTGCTAATCAGAAGTACTACTGTACTAGTGCACAATGAGGGGCTAGGGGAGGTGAAATCCTTCTCCTTTTGGGATATGTTTTTGAATATAAACTGATTCACAGCTCTGTTTGGGAGATGAGGTACAATCTCATGACTTGGGAAGGAATGTATTGTCCAGGGTCTGTAGCCTGTCTCATGAAATATCAGGGTACTTGGTTACTTTGCAATAATGCTATGTTAGACAACATTACCCGAAGGATAAAGCCAGCTGAGAGTCAAGAGGCTGGAGTTCTAACAGTGAATTTACTAAGACCACTTATTATTCATAGAATACTGTTGCCTTCATGTGTAATATTTTTATGAGGCAGGAAGGGCTCAATAGAAATTTTTCCAATGAAGAACCCGAGGCCCAAACTTACTGACTTAAGATAATATGGTTCATGAAAATCAATCTCGTATTCTATGGGTAGCCTTCTATGTTCTTAGAAAATATGTCATCTCTAAACTGGAGCCATTTACAATGTAAGGCAAGGCATAACGCTAGAGGTTTGAAAGGCACTATGAATCCATGGGGTCGCTGAGAGTTGGACACGACTGAGCGACTTCACTTTCACTTTTCACTTTCATGTATTGGAGAAGGAAATGGCAACCCACTCCAGTGTTCTTGCCTGGAGAATCCCAGGGACGGGGGAGCCTGGTGGGCTGCCGTCTATGGGGTTGCACAGAGTCGGACACAACTGAAGCAACTTAGCAGCAGCAGCAGTAGCAGCATGAAACCATCTGGGCAATGTGTGTAAGTGGGTTATCAGTCTATTCTTAAACATGAGAGCTCAAGTTGCTGGAATATTATTTTTAACATTGAGCCCCATTGGGCGCATGAGGGGCCTTGTTCCACTGCTAGGCAGCCTGGTGCGTTGACTGTGCACCCAGACCTTCCTGTCAGAGGTTCTTTTCTTGAAATCTGTGCCACAGGTAAATATCATCATCATTGTCATAAAATTTGCCACACTGGGTTGTGTAAACATTAAGTAAAGTCATAGAATTGAAATTGCTTGATTAATTCTAAAATTCTAGATGATGTTTGTGATTATAATTATTTATTTTAAAGCATAGGCCATCAAGAAAAAGATAATACTAAAAATTCCAAACTAGGATTGTTGAATATTTTAACATTTCTCAGATCTGTATTCTCTGTAGATAATTAGAGTAAAGGTGGCCTCTGATCTGTATTTACAGTGTAATTCCTTTATTTTTTTTAACACCAAAAACATTTTGTATTGATTAACAACGTTCTGACAGTTTCAGGTGAACAGTGAAGGGACTCAGCCATATATACATATACATGGATCCGTTCTCCCCACAGCCCCCCTCCCATCCAGGCTGGCAATTAACATTGAGCAGAGTTCCATGTGTTATACTGTAGGTTTTTGTTAGTTATCCATTTAAAATATAGCAGTGTGTACGTGACCTTCCAAAGTCCTTCTTAAATGTTGTGTAGACATACTGATTGTATCTTAAATAAGAAGAAATATCTATTATGTGTGTATTTCTATTTGGCTTCAGTCATTCTCTGCTCATTAAAAATTGGCCTGACCATTATCTAAATCGTTGTTGTTCAGTCGCTAAGTCAAGTCCAGCTCTTTGTAACCTCATGGACTGTAGCGTGCCAGGCTTCTCTGTCCTTCAGTATCTCCCGGAGTTTGCTCAAACTCATGTCCATTGAGTCAGTGATGCCATCAAGCATCTCATCCTCTGTCACTCCCTTCTCCTCCTCCTCTCAATCTTTCACATCATCAGGGTCTTTTCCCGTGAGTCGGCTCTTCACATCAGGTGGTCAAAGTACTGGAGCTTCAGCTTCAGCATCTGTCCATTGACCACGACCAAACCAAGAGGGTGAAGATAAAATCTGAAAGTCAGTTCTCCTAAAAATTGGATCTGCCCATAAGCCGTTGACAAAATCTAATCAGATTGGGTTTTATTTAGAACATCATTATAAAAAAATGTTCCATGACAGTGAATAAAATTTGCTTTTCCATAGTAACTGATATAGTAGGATCTTATTACACCTGCTTAGAGTTTAAAAATTTCCAGATGATCCTATGATTGAGCCCTTTTCCAGTTTTACCCATGAAAGGAAACTAATGCATTATGTTTGTATACCTTATGAAGCATGACAACTTTACAAGTCATCTTATTTGATCTCTGGGAAGGCATCATAGGCATACTGATGCCCTGGCTTTAACTAAAGGTTTCTTGAAGCATATCAAGAAACCGGCCATGGGTTTCTTGGTTACTGAGGCAATGGCAAGGTTCTACTTAAACCAAGCAGTTCTGACCTCAAGTTCTATGCTTACCATCTCACAATATGATCAGAGCCTCTTACATACTATGTTCCTGCCATTGTTTTTCTTGTTTGGAAGATTTTGTTTGGGAATTAGGTTCATATTACATGGTTTTGGACATATTGTAGGTCATTCACGCTCTCTATAACTTCACTGGCTTTAATCTGGATGCCATGCCAGCTTTATTATCATTAGCTCTAGCCTTCTAAACCAGTGAAATCAATGCATATTTCTGTTTCAAACATACATAATATGCAGAACACCATGAAGGACTCAGTACTGTTGGAGCTTGTTGGCTACAAGCAAATCTAATAGAAAATGACTGTAACTTGAAATTAATGACTAATAATATGTCTTTAATTGTTCTGGTCTTTGTTTATAAACATTAAAATACAGTGCATGCCTATTTATTTTCTGCTTAGCAAGTAAGGACTTGGAATTTCTGCTTTCTCTCAGTGCTAATATAGACCGGCATATTATAATTTATGTTCTTAGCCAGTCACCTGAATAGGTTATGATATTTTTATTCATATTGATGTTTTCAAGCCCTTGACTTCCTTTTCTAGAATCTGTGTTCACTCCTACCACCTTCCACTCAAAAGAAAAAAAGCCAGAGAAGATTCAAGTATTTTATAAGGTTTTGTGTTCCTCCTCCTATCTTTTGTCATTGATTTTTATGTCAATAATAATCAAACATACTTGTATTCTGGAAATACTTATCTCTCTCTGCAACAAATATCTGTTGGAAATGAACAAGCATTAAGTTCAATTATGAATCTTCTAAGCTTTCGTTTCCATCTGTCTGTGTTTGTCTATGTGTGGTGGAAGGTGGCAAGGGTGAAGTTTTTCAGGGGATGCCGATAGAGAAAGGTGAAGATGATTCATTTAGCCAGATTTGATTCTACATGTTGCAATCAACGTTCTGATAGAAATCTCTGTGTGCACAGTTCTAATTCTTATCTGTCCTAGTTTGTTTTTTTTTTTTTTCAAAGCAGTGCTATGGTTTGAATGTTTGTATTCGCTCCAAATTCATACACTGAAACACTCACCCCCAACATAAAGGTATTAGGAGGTAAGACCTTTAGGAGGTGATTAGAGGTGGAGGGTAGAGTCCTCATAGAAGAGAATGGTGCTTTTGTACAAAAGGGACCCCAAGGAGCTCTCTGATTTCCTTCCACTATATAAAGGTCACGACCCCCACCCCACAAAGGCCTCATCTATGAACCGGAAAGTGGGTTTTCACCAGAGACTGCATCTATCAGTGACTTGATCTTGAACCTCTCAGTCTCTAGAACTGTAAGAAATAAAGTTTCATTTATAAACCATCCAGTTTATGATATTTTGTTATAGCAGTTCAGACTAGGACAAGCAGTATGGGTCTCTTCAATACTAAGCAAAACCCCGAAATGTTCGGAAAAATGGTTGAAATAAAATATTGAGTTGTACAGCTTTGTATAGGGCTTCCGAGGTGGTGCTGGTGATTAAAAAAACAAAAAGCAACAACAACAAAAAACCCACCTACTAATGCAGGAGACGTAAGAGACAAGTTCTATTCCTGTGTTGGGAAGATCCCCTGGAGAAGGGCATCGCAACCCACTCCAGTATTCTTGCCTGGAGAGTCACATGTACAGAGGAGTCTAGGGGTCTGTAGTGCATAGGTCACAGAGAGTTGGACATGACTGAAGCGACTTACCACGCACACACAGTTTTGTACTGATTGGGAGGGAAAACAAACAAACTTGTTAACTCCTTAGGAAGTATTCGTAAGATAGACAGGGTTTCCCATTTCTGTTCTGATGACTTTGAGAGGAGCACAATCTATTCCTCTAAAGCAGTAAAGTTATCAAGTCCAGATGGCTGATTTTCTTTGTTGTTCTAATCAGCCTTTAAGAGTCTTCTCACACAGGGGAGGCTCATATAAGAGAGTTACTTAACAAGATGTTTAAGTTTTTAATATGTTGCTGATAAGTTTTATTATCAAAATCAGACTCAGAGGTAATGCTGCAATGTTCAAGATTATGAGCAAGTTCTTTAAGTTCTTTAAAGTGTACTATTCAGAATATTCACCATTAGACTCCATTGCACAAACACTTATAGAGCCAAAATATAATTAACCATAGATTACCACTGTGTCAGTTTCATTGTTTCTAAAGAGATTTATTATACATGTTTCAGTTTGCAGTTATAACAATCCAAGAAAACTTGTGGCAGTGTTGAATGGGCAATGACAGGAATATCACTTTCACCACCACACCAGCATTAGCTGTGCTGTGTTTTCCTTGCTTACATGTTATGGTCGGCTGCTAAGCTGCTGCTGCTAAGTCACTTCAGTCGTGTCCGACTCTGTGTGACCCCATAGACAGCAGCCCACCAGGCTCCCCCGTCCCTGGGATTCTCCAGGCAAGAACACTGGAGTGGATTGACATTTCCTTCCCCAATGTGTGAAAGTGAAAAGTGAAAGTAAATTTGCTCAGTCATGTCCAACTCTCAGCGACCCCATGGACTGCAGCCTAGCAGGCTCTTCCGCCCATGGGATTTTCCAGGCAAGAGTACTGGAGTGGGGTATTATGGATAAGGTACTGGTGGTTGTTCATTTATACAGTCTTATTCATTGAAATAAAGTTCATTATGTAAGCAAGATTTATTTTTCTTGAAATCTCTAGTTCTAATTTCGCTTATGCTGTGTGGCAACGTGGATATACTCAAGACATAGCAGCCAAATCAGGCATATTGGAGGGAATCTCTTTTGCCACAAAAATGTTCCAGATCTATAGTGACTGATCATTGGAAAACTCAGACACAAATCTTCAGTTGAAGGGTGTATTAGATTTATTTTGGAGAAGGAAATGGCAACCCACTCCAGTATTCTTGCCTGGAGAGTCCCAGGGGCAGAGGCGCCTGGTGGGCTGCTGTCTATGGGATTGCGCAGAGTTGGACATGACTGAAGTGACTTAGCAGCAGCAGCAGCAGATTTATTTGCTCAATTTTTCCAAACCACTCTTTCTTTGAGTCTATAGCAGCAATCCCCAAACGTTTTGGTACCAAGGACCAGTTTTTGTAGAAGACAGTATTTCCATGGACCAGAAGTGTGGAATGTGGGTGGTTTGGGGATGATTCAAGGGCATTACATTTGTTGTGTACTTTATTTCCATTATTGTTACTTCAGCTCCACCTCAGATCACCTGGCATTAGATCCTGGAGGTTGGAGAAGGAAATGGCAGCCCACTCCAGTGTTCTTGCCTTGAGAATCCCAGGGACGGGGGAGCCTGGTGGGCTGCCGGTCTGTGGCGTTGCACAGAGTTGGACATGACTGAAGGGACTTAGCAGTATCCATAAATACATTTTTGTGTGGACACATGAGGAAATACACACACACTTCTCTGCATTGCCTCTGTTTACTCTGAGTTTTTAGTGTTTACAGAATTTGATCCCTACCTTCAGTGTTAGAAGTTCTCCTGCATGTCTTGTGATCCTTGACTGAACATCCATGTTAAAGGATGAAACTCCTAGAAACAAATTGCTTGGGAATGACTTATGGGTGGGTGGACTCCATTGCAAGGGGGGGTAATTTGTGAATACAGCAGTTTCATTGGTAAGACCCTAAATGTTAGTTAACATCTGACACTATTCAGAAAAAGGATATTTTGGTCTCTGCTTCGGTGTATAGGCCACTGGACCTCCAAGAAAGAGCTTGAGATCTTTCTATTCTGTATTTTCTGCACATTTTTACATAACTCTCTTGTTTCTAATGCAGATCTATCCTCTTGTTCTCTACTGTGTCTAGTGTCCCATACCCAGAACCTGGTTTATTTGATTTGTGCAAAGAATCAACCTCTATTCTCCTGTTAGAGGAGAGGATGTAGTCCCTGGGCTCTCATCGTGGGGCCTGGATCCTGGAGTTTCAGCTGCCCCCTCTGCAGGCTTTCACCCTGAAATGGGCCAGGACTTAGTCTCCCATAGGTTGTTACAGAACTCAAAAGGGTAGAATCATTGCCTGGCCAGGGGCCTCCCTGGTGGCTCAGTGGTAAAGAATCTGCCTGCACTACAGGAGATATGGGTTCGATCCCTGGGTTGGGAAGATCCCCTGGAGAAGAAAATGGCAACCCACTGCAGTATTCTTGCCTGGAAAATCCCAGGGACAGAGGAATCTAGTGGGCTACAGTCCATGGATGGGGTCACAAGAATCAGACACAACTTAGTGACTAAACCACCACTCCCACCACCATGGCATAGCCAGAATGTCTTCATAAGGTATATATTAGAGTTCTCCAGAGAGGCAGAACCAATAGGAGGTGTAGTGATATATGGAAAGAGATTTATTATAGGGCTGGTTTATGTGATTAGGGAGGTTGAGAATTCGCACAGCCTGCCATCCTCAAGTTAGTAAACCAGGAAAACTGATGGACTCCAAAGACCCAAGAACCAGGACTGCCCAATGTCTAAGAGGAGGAGAAGATGGACCTCCCAGCTCAGGGCAAAAAAATAATGCATCCTTCCTCTACCTTTTTGTCTATTTAGGTTCTCAGGGGATTGAATGATGCCCACCACTGGTAAGGGTGATGATCTCTTCTGCAGACATCCACACAGACACATCTAGAAATGTTTTCCCAAATATCTGGACAACTCTTAACCTGGTCAACCATAAAGTTAACTACTTTAGGGTATTAACCAGGCCTTCAAGGAATAATAGGCTCTATTATCTTTTATAATAATATAAAAAGTCTAAACCTGTGGTTCAAGGATCTTCTGATTTGTGAATTTCTTGCACATGAAACAAGAATGTGCTCAGTCAGTCATGTCTGACTCTTTGCAGCCCTATGGACTATAGCCCGCCAGGCTCCTCTGTCTGTGAGATTTTCAGGTAACAATACTGGACTAGGTTGCCATTTCCTTCACCAAGAGATCTTCCTGACCCAGGGATCAAACCCAGGTCTCTTGCATTGCAGGCAGATTCTTTACCACTAGCACCACCTGTGAAGTCCAAGAAACAAGAATTTACTACGATTTGAGTGTGCCCTTGTGAGGGAAATACAGAGACATTGGCAGCTGGGGTCCTTTCTTGTGTCTTTGTTTCAGGAGTATCTCAATAATGCTTACTAATTTCTTAATACCAGTGGGAGAGCAATCTTGAACCAAGTCTGAGTTGTCATTCTTCCAGTCTTCAAAGCCAGGCTGACCCTTTTTGGCCTGACTTTTTTACTCTATACTCTAGTTTCCCCAATTTCTAAGACCATTTTTTAGTTACCGCCATTTTCTGAGGGCCTGTAATTGACAATTTGTTTGTACTCACCTCTGCAGGCATTTAGGATTTAGGCTCTTCTCTTCAATTTCTGTCATTCTAAATTTTATTGGCTTTTATTTTTAATTAACTTGTTTTTCCACTCTTGATCACTTCACTCTCATGAATTTATAACTTTTTGTTTCTCTACCTTTACTTTGGTATGATTTAAAGTGGAAGGAGATGCAAATGCATGGACATGTCACGTTTATTCAGTTTTCTTATTATTTTTTATTAAAATATTATTGAATACACTAAAATCTACCCATTTTAACTATAAAATTTGATAACATTTTTAGACCTTAGATATCTGAAATGCCCTCCTTAATAGTGAAATGCAGAATTATACTTGGTGTCATCTTCAGCCTTGAACTTGTATAGATAAATATATGCGTTCCTTCTAGATCAGGCTGAATATTTGTAGCAGATGCACTTTTAATGACTGCTGATAAAGCATGACAGGCACATTGAGAGCATCTGATACATTTCTCCCACATAGCCCACTGTTCTCTTTGGAAATGTTGTAGGGGAATGTAGAATGTCTCTCCCCAATTTTCTGAACATGTGTGTTTTAATACTATTTTTAACTTTAAGGCATGCTTAAATGCAAATACCTGTACTTTTTTTTCAGCATTAAAGTCTTTAATAATGTGTCTTCTAGTTGGAACCACAAACTCCCAACACCTACAGAAGTCAGGTGGATATATAAACACAGATATAGGAAAATAGGGAGTGGTGAGTCACACATCATGGCAGTTCTTCTTAAAGACACATTTAAAATATGTTAAGATTTATTAAATAACAAGTAAATTCAAAAATAATCAAATGACAGATAATTAAACATAAAACAAAACTAACCCAAGTTTTTAGGTGTCTATAGATAGCAGGCCAGGAATTTAACCCCTAGTTTAGAAAATGGTGAGTTCTCAGAAGCTGGCTCTTCAAGAAAGAGGACATGATAACTTGCACCTAATTCTCAGCTCAGAATTTACTTAAATTTCCACTTAATCATGTTCTTGCTTTTTTTCCTCCCTGCTTCTCTATCCCTTCCTACTATCCCCATCCTCTATCCCTCCATATTCTCCATCTCTTATGCTTTTGTGTCTTTCTTATTTCTTCGTTCTCTTACCAAGATGTAAATGAAATGATGCGTATTGTATATAACTAACCTTATAAAGGTCGAACCAAGTTGAATCTCCCTAATTTGCTCATTTCCCTCATAAGAAGGCCTCTGATGATTTCTCTTTACTTGCAGCACAAAGAAAATAAATGCCTCACTTCCCATTCAAGCTTTTCTTTTTTTTATCTTTAATTAATTTTTATTGGAGTATAGTTGTTTTGCAATGTTGTTTTAGTTTCTGCTATATAGCAAAGTGAATCAGTTATATGTATATATATGTAAATATCCTTCTTTTTTAAGATCCTTTTCCCATATAGGTCATTACAGAGTATGGAAAGAATTGTGCTTGTGCCATATAGGAAGTCCTTATTAGTTATCTATGGCATATATAGTAGTGTGTATATTTAACTTAGGGCTTCCCCGGGTGGCTCAGTTGGTAGATAATTCACCTGCAGTGCGGGAGCAGCCTTATCTAACAACCTTATATATTTAATTTAGCAGCCCTATCTCTTAGGACAGCAGCTTTTCCAGTATTGCAAACTCTGAGGCCCCAGTAGCCAGTGAGCATGCAACAGATACTACCTACTCTCTACTAGTCATCCGCATGCCTTCATTTTGCCTGTAATGTGCCATGAATATTCAAATGATTTGAATATTGGAATTTTGCATTATCATTTTGAAAGCAGGTGAGTTGAACAATAGTTCAACTAGTTTTCAATTGAAAAATTTAAAAGCAAGTTAAATTAAGCCACACTTGGCCTCAAACTCATTTTTTGTTCCTTAGCATCAAAATAAAGCTGCTAAAAGTACAGAGGGCACCCTCGTCTGCACTTGCATGCCCTGTTGTCTTCTTTGTTTGATGAGACAGATGGCACTGGGCGCTTGACTCCCGCGTGTGCTCAGCGAGCATGGACAGAACACAAGCAAGAAAGATTTCCAAGTTAAAAACCTGTTGACTGCTAGACCATAGTTCACTTTCACTGGGGAGAGCTTTTGCTGCCAATGTTTTAGTCATTCTGGGCTCTTCTCCATTTCATGAGTTTGCTGTGTGAATTCTTATGTTTTCCCTCACATAGTTCACCCTTTCTTTCCTCAGTTCTCTGGATACAGTCTTACAGAGTAAGCAGACATTTCTTTGCCATTTAGAAGAGGCTTTGTTTGCTCAGAAAGCCCACAATTTAGACACTAATGAAATACAAAATATGCCATATTATACTTTGGAAACGACCTTGTGTCAATGTCAAATATAGAGAATTAGTGTTTCGAGAATTTCATGGTTCCTATCCAAATGTTATGCCCACTTTATAGAACCTCTTCCACACTTATATGCCCTGATGTTTTTGTAGACATTAATATAGAACGAACAATTTGAGTTGTTTTAAGAAATCTAAAACCTGATTTATCTATGAGACACACTTCAGAACACAAACCAATTTTGCTATAGTAATACTGTGTCAATATTTCCTGACAGAAGACAAATGTTGTTATTATTTCACCATTTCTTACCTTTGTAAAAGTCTAGAATTTTACAAAATGACTCTTCTTTACATGTCAAAGTACTAAGTTGATAAAAAGAAAAAAAGAACTGCAGTGGTTTTTATATCTGGTGGCAATGATGGATAATCCAAGTGTGTTGGGTTATAAATGGGGAACATACCATATTGACAACTGAAAAGAAGTGAATATGATTTTAATGGAGAAATGTATCTTTTTATCAAAGTCACAGATATATTTTTTTAAAAAAAGCTTACCTTGACTTGTTTCGCTTCTAATTTGATTGGATATTCTTCATGATAGAAGATTGAAATTAGTGCAATCTAAAAATCATCAGTCTCCATCTAGTAGTTCATTGACGGGAATATAGAATAAATAGCTGGGGAGTTAGGTAGCACTCAGCAAAATTTGGAAAGAGAAAAAAAAAAAAAACATGCTTCAGGTTGTCCACTTTTTATTTTCTAAGCCCTTTTCTAGATCTCCTTTCCTATTAGCCACTCCTCAACACACCCAAAGAATGTTCCATATACTCATACTGTCTGAACCCTTTTCATAGAGGAATCTGATTAATTCTTTCAGGGTAGATGCTTAGTAATTTAATGTTCTATCATGATCAAGAGAATTAGAAATTAACAAAAGAGCTCAAGAGGAAAGATAATAAAGACATTACTGCTGCTGCTGCTAAGTCACTTCAGTCGTGTCCGACTCTGTGCGACCCCACAAACGGCAGCCCACCAGGCTCCACTGTCCCTGGGATTCTCCAGGCAAGAACACTGGAGTGGGTTTCCATTTCCTTCTCCAACGCAGAAGTCAATAATTGTGGAATTTTAAGAAACAACATAGGAAGAACCTTTCTAGAACTTTAACATTAAGATATAAATGACAGGTCTTTCTCTGAGATGTTGTCCATAATCTTATGAGAAAACAATAGTGTTGGATTTATGTTTTGTGTTTGAACTGGAGCTTGTGATCAACTGGCACATCTTTGGTTTTCTGGGTGTTTTAGCTGACCTGTTCCCAGTAATTAGTCACTGTTTCTAAGAGGATGCTCTACCTAGAAATTCTGCTCCACTTCCTTCTGTGCACCATTCCCAGTGCTAGCCACCTTATTACCTTCCAAAGGGAAGAGCACATTCCATGAACTCTTTCTTCACTTATTTCCATATAAGTGATTTTCTAAAATAATTGACACTCTCAATTCTTTCTATAAAGTAAACTGATTCTCATTGGACACTGAATTCCCTGGCTATTCTCTAAAGTGACCAAAGTGTTATTTTCCATCAATTTAGTTGCTGGCAAATCCAAATGCTAGTTGTATTTGTTACTGTAATTTTATTATTTATTTAAATAACATGCAACATGAAAAACAGCTGAAATAGTATACAAATATGAAAGTAAAAAGGTGTTCTGTTTGGCCTATAAAAAGAAATTGAATGCCTTGCATAAACCCAGTAAATATTAGCACAAAAATTGAATTAGAATAGATAAGGGCAAAAGTAATTCACCAAAATTAAAAGAATTCTCAAATCAGATTGCTTTATAAATTTCTCTAGAGATTTTTCATTTTAAAAATATGAAATTGTAAATTATGGACAATTAATTATGGTTGTGAAATGCTAATCATGAGCCCATAGTCAAAAGCCATTGGTCCTACATCAAAAAATTACCATATGAATGTGCATTTATATGTTAAATGTTTAAATTAAAGTATATTTGTAACATTTTTATGAGCTTAATTTAATCTTATTATTATTACCTAAATGGCCACCTTTTGAGTCACCTCCTACAAACAGGCTTTTGTGAAATGTCAGTAGAGGGGGTCCTTTGGCTGGCAAACCAATGGCACATGAAGTCAGAGCATATGCTCTGAAGTAAGTGGAGAAAACGCTGCCAATTTAAGAAAAATCTTCCCCCTTACTGGCTAAAGAATTCCTGAAATCTCTTCCATACAGCATGAATATTTTTAGAGAAAACTTAATATGTAAATATCCCTAGCAAAGAGGATCTATCTAGGGACTATATCTAGGAAAGAGTATATATAAAACAGTAAGTGAGATTGGATTTCAAAAGTGAGGAAAGGAGAAAGCACTCTGGTATCTGCTGTTTCTATAGATGTGGTATTTCAGTGCGGGTATAAGTAACATTTTAGAATGGGGATTGGTTTTCTGTATTGTGGTTGAGCTGAATTCAAACTTTGATAGTTAAAGTAAGGATGCGTGTGCTAAGTTGCTTCAGTCATGTCTGATTCTTTGCAATCTTATGAACTGTACGTAGCCTGCCATGAGAGTCTCCAGGCAAGAATACTGGAGTGGGTGCCATGCCCTCCTCCAGGGGATCTTCCTGACCCAGAGATGGAATCTGCATCTCTTAGGTCTCCTGCATTGGCAGGTGAGTTCTTTACCATTAGCACCACTGAGAAGCCCAAATCCATGGGCCTGACTATCCAAGTATGGATAGTCAGTATTTATATTGCATTTCATCAAGAGTCAGTCCATGAAATATGTGCTTGGAAGACCAAGCAACAAGCATCAGTGGAAGAAACAGGCTCTGACCAGGGACAAATATCTCCTCTTCTCCTCACTAGTGGTTTAGTAGTTCTCACTTTTCTCTTCCAAGTGAAATATAAACTCCATGGGCAGGAAGCATGTTCCTCATGGCTAGAAGAAAGCCTGAAATATTGCTGATGCTCCACAATTGTTTTAATCATGGCTTGAACTTTTTCTTTACTTTATTAATCCATGTCCCCTTGTCTTCTCTTCTCCCTACTTCTTGGTTCTAACAAGGTCCTCAGACCCTCCCATGATCAGTGAAGACAGAACTAAAGAGTCTTGCCCCTTCCCAAGAACATGTTTTATTTTGGTTATTTAACCACTAGTGCCCTGCATGGGGTTTAAAATTATTTTTTGGGTCCTGAGTGGAATGCTTTGGAAAAATAGATATGAACATACCACCATTATTTTAGGTCAGATTTACCAGAAGCAGATGCTTAGACAAAGACCTTTATAAATGATTTGAGAAAATGCTCCTAGGAGAGACAGGTAAGGGAGAAGGAAGAAACAAAGTAAGAGAGCAGTCTTAGGTATCATCCCAGTCTCAGCCTGATCCCAGGAGCTCTGTAGGTTAAAGAGTGTTTTATTCCTCTGTGCGAGGGATCAGGCTTTTATCCTCTGTCTTCTGCAGTCATTGGCTACCAACCCCCGGGGGTCTATGTACACTCCAAGGTGGTTTCAGGAAAGTGGTTCCAAGAAGTCCAAGGGCAATTCTCTGAAGAATGTTGGTGGGATCAGCTGTTAACAGGTGACATAAAGAGGCTGCAGTGAGGATACTCAACCAGTAAGAGGGATCAGGAGGCTGGTGGAGCCTAAGGCATCCATAAATGCCATAAGCTATGGTGAGCAAAAGACTCCTTTGTCACCTTCTGGTCTGGTTGGTAAAGTGAGTGAATGAGCACACAGTGATCTTTGGAGTTTCTGATACTGTCACCTCCTACGTGAAGATCTGCTACTGACTCACACTTAGCAAGTGCTTTCAGGTTTGGGTTCTGCCTCTATAGTTCTGTCTTACCATGGGTCATTACCATTCTAGGGGGGGATATCCACTTAACTACACTTAATTAATCTATACTTTTCTTAGATAGGGCTAGGAACATTTTTAATGTTTCCCAAAATAAGTTCCACGTGGTAAGCTGTGAAAATTAGGATGGCCCGCTGTCAACTTTAGGGCGTCCCCTGTAGCTCAGTCAGTGAAGTTTCTGCCTCCAGTGCAGGAGACCCGGGTTCAATTCCTGGCTCAGGAAGATCCCCTGGAGAAGGAAATGGCAACCCATTCCAGTATTCTTGCCTGGAGAATGCCATGGAGAGAGGAGCCTGGCGGGCTACAGTCCATGGGGTGGCAAGAGTTGGACACGACTTCGTGACTACACCACCACCACCCACTGTCACTCTGATGTGCACTGAAGCTGGGCTTCCTAATAACGACTGTAATCCATCTCCCAGCTCTACATTGGGAACATGAAGGAGAAAAATTATTAATTTTATGTTGTTTAAATTATAAGTATTCTCTAGAGCCCAATATATAGTTCAAGATAGATTTTTTTTTTTAATGACATGGTGAGGATGCCAGTCTTATGAGTACATTGATTTCTATCTACTTCTTCTTTAATTACTTTGCCATTCTTATTAATATTTATAAAAAGTCACTTTTTTTGAGAAACATAACTCTAGTTTTATTTTTCACTTAAATGTAAACAAAATGGTCATGTATTATAACCTCATTATATACAATAATTTACATGTATATGTATGGAGACATATATATGGGTATATGTGTCTGGAGGTCAGCATTACAGCAAATAATCAAAACACATGCTTTATCAAAATATAGCTATTTTACAAGCACATAGATACAGAAAACAAAGTTGTGGTTACCAGAGCTTAAGGGGTTGGGATGATAGCAAAGTGGGCAAAACGGATCAACCATATGGAGACAAATGGAAACTAAAGTTTGGTGGTGAGCACTCTATAGTGTGTAGAAAAGTCAAAATATAATGTTTACTAATGAAACATGTTATCAACCAACATACCTCAATAAAAAATGATTATTTTAAATATTATACTTGTATAATATTGCATGTATGCATATGTCTGCATGTGTATGTATGTATATGTACGCACGTGTGTATCTATCAGTGGGGAAAAAAGGTGTTAGAAAGGTAGTGATAGCATCAACAACTGAGCATACCTGACAAACAGCTGGTCATGTTGTAATCTCTAACATAAAACAGTGTAACAACCAGTGAGTCAACAGAGTATGATGTATTCATGGCACTGTTCATGAAAATATAGTTTTGATAGATAACCTTCAATAGTAGTTAAATATTTTCCATTCTTATCTTGATAAATAGGTCTTATCATAGGAAAGTATTTCATTTCTGAAAATGTAAAAAAGTTAACTCAGTTATCTGTTTGACCTGAAATACCAGAGGATTACTTCGGTATCAGTGTGCACATAGGCTACAACTCAGTAGGATGTTTTAGGCTTATTTCTGACCAGCAGTGAAGTGAAAGTGAAAGTTGCTCAGTCTTGTCCAACTCTTTGGGACCTCATAGACTACAGTCCCTGGAATTCTCCAGGCCAGAATACTGGAGCGGGTAGCTGTTGCCTTCTCCAGGGGATCTTCCCAACCCAGGGATTGAACCCAGGTCTCCCGCATAGCAGGCAGATTCTTTACCAGCTGAGCCACAAGGGAAGCCCAAGAGTACTGGAGTGTTTTTCTATGTGTATCAGCAGAAACGAGGAAGACTAATTCATGGTAATAAAACAGCTAGTTAATAAAAACATATAATAGTTTATATATCTACAGAGTTTCAAAATGCATCAAGCAAAAACTGACTGAACTAATGGGCAAAATATATCCATAATTAGAACTGGATATTACAATGTGCTTCTGTCAGTAGTTAAGATATAAAAATATGGAAGATTTGAAAAAATGTATCAACTAACATGACCTAATTGACATTTGTAGAACAGTGAATCCAGACCTCATTTTCAAGTAGATGTGGAATAATTATCAAGAGAGGTGATTCTCAGTGCCTTTTTAAAAGTTTCAATGCCTTCTAAAAAATGGAAATTATAGAGTATATTCTCTGAGCGCAACTGACTTGTTGGAAGTAAATGACAAAAATATGTATGAAAAATCCCCAAATATTTGGAAACTGAACAACATGCTTCTATATAAATCAGAGATCAAAGGAGAATCATAGGAAAATAAAGAATTTCAAACTGAATGTTAGGGAAGATAAGATACGTGACTATCGGCTGAATGGTGTTAAAGTAATGTTTAAAGGAAAATTTATAGCTTTACATTCTATGCTATACATTAAAAAGAAAAAAATCGTTTAAAATGGTTTAATTCTCCAACTTAATAAGCTTATGAGAGAAGACTAAATTAAAACCAAAATAAGTGAATGAGAAGAAAAAAGTAAAGATAAAAGCAGAAAATAATGAAATTAAAAAACAAACAGTAAATATAAATAGCAAAGTAGCAAGTTATTTTTTAAAAGTATAAACTCTAGCAGGAGTAATCAAGAATAAAAACATTAAAAAAATCTTACCAATTACCAGAATCAGTAGTGAAAGATAGGCTATCACTGCAAAGTCTATAGATATTGCAAGGATAGTAAAGGACTATTGTAAGCAAATTTATCCAAATAAATTAAAGAAATTTAAATGATATATTCAAATATCTATAAAAATATAACTTACTAAAACTTAAACATTATGAAAAAAATCTAAATTATTATATATTTGTTGAAATAATTACATCTTAAAATTTTGAAATCAAAATACAGGAAGACAGTCCAACCCAGAGAGTTTCACTGATTAATTCTATCATATACTTAAGGAAGATATAAACTAATCTTGTGAGATGGAGATATATGCTATATTTATGCATTATAAAATTGTTATTAAATTACCTCATTTTATTGGAGGTAATCTATAATGTAGGCTTCCCAGGTGGCACTAGTATTAAGAAGAGAAGTAGGTTCTATTCCTGGGTTGGCAAGATTCCCTGGAGGAGGGCATGGCAATCCACTTCAGTGTTCTTGCCTAGAGAGGGGCCTGGTGGGTCACAGTCCATAGGGTTGCACAGAGTCAGACACAACTGAAGCAATTTAGCATGAACACATGCATAAATATAGTGAGTGATGGTTGCTCAGTCATGCCTGACTACTTGCAACCCCACGGACTGTAGCCTGCCAGGCTCCTCTGCCCATGGAATTCTCCAGGCAAGATTACTGGAGTGGGTTGCCATATGCAGTCTCAATTAAAAATTCATCAAATATTTTGAATAAGTTGATCACATGATTTTAAAATTTATAGGCAAATAAAACTCACAACATTGAATCTAAAAAAATACAAATTTGGAGCTTTAAAACATGAAATTTTTAAGAATTTAGCAGAAAATATGGGAGCATATATATTAAAGCATATTAGAGGGGGGAAAAATTACTTTTGACCCAAAAAGTAACCATAAATCGACACCAACAACAAAATCAACTTAAAGAGATTATTTCCAGTTCACAGTATAATATATAGAATGTTATATGATGTATGTTATATATAACTGTCAGAAATCAAAGACAAAGAGAGAATCTTAAAAGCTGCAAGAGAAAAAAAGCTTGTGACTTACAGGCCTAGAAAAAATGGGATGATAAGGTTACAGTGTTGAAAGCAAAAAATTGTCAACCAAGAATACTAAATTTGACGAAACTGTCCTTCAGAAATGGAGAGATAAAGACAGACAAACATAAGTTGAAGGAATTCATCAGTACTAGACCGACTTTGGTGCTGGTGGGCTGCAGTCCATGGGGTTGCGAAGAGTCCGACTCGACTGAGCGACTTCACTTTCACTTTTCACTTTCCTGCATCGGAGAAGGAAATGGCAACCCACTCCAGTGTTCTTGCCTGGAGAATCCCAGGGACGGGGGAGCCTGGTGGGCTGCTGTCTATGGGGTTGCACAGAGTCAGAAACAACTGAAGTGACTTAGCAGCAGCAGCAGCAGACCTATACTTTAGAAGAACCACTGAAAGGAGTCTTCCATCAGTGAACTAACTAACTTTCCAAAATGAAAGTTAGTTCAGTCACTCAGTCGTATCCGACTCTTTGTGACCCCGTGAATTGCAGCACGCCAGGCCTCCCTGTCCATCACCAGCTCCCGGAGTTCACTCAGACTCACTTAAATCGAGTTGGTGATGCCATCCAGCCATCACCCTCTATCATCCTCTTTTCCTTCTGCCCCCAATACCTCCCAGCATCAGAGTCTTTTACAATAAGTCAACTCTTCGCATGAGGTGGCCAAAGTACAGGAGTTTCAACTTTAGTATCATTCCTTCCAAAGAACACCCAGGACTGATCTCCTGTAGAATGCACTGGTTGGATCTCCTTGCAGTCCAAGGGACTCTCAAGAGTCTTCTCCAGCACCACAGTTCAAAAGCATCAATTCTTCAGCACTCAGCTTTCTTCACAGTCCAACTCTCATATCCATACATGACTACTGGAAAAACCATAGCCTTGATTAGACGGACCTTTGTTGGCAAAGTAATGTCTCTGCTTTTCAATATGCTATTTAGGTTGGTCATAACTTTTCTTCCAAAGAGTAAGCGTCTTTTAATTTCATGGCTGCAATCACCATCTGCAGTGATTTTGGAGCCC
>SJYX01023925.1:37058-82708 GCA_006410675.1 Oreotragus oreotragus | reverse complement strand
GCACCACAGTTCAAAAGCATCAATTCTTCAGCACTCAGCCTTCTTCACAGTCCAACTCTCATATCCATACATGACTACTGGAAAAACCATAGCCTTGACTAGACGGACCTTAGTTGGCAAAGTAATGTCTCTGCTTTTGAATATGCTATCTAGGTTGGTCATAACTTTTCTTCCAAGGAGTAAGTAATTTCATGGCTGCAGTCACCATCTGCAGTGATTTTGGAGCCCCCCAAAATTAAGTCTGACACTGTTTTCATTGTTTCCCTGTTGTCAATCATCGGTAAAGAATCCACCTGCCAAAGCAGGAGACACAAGAGACACATGTTCGATTCTGGGACAGAGAGATCTCCTGGAGAAGGAAATGGCAACCCACTCCAGTGTTCTTGCCTAGAAAATCCCACGGGCAGAGGAGCCTGGTGGACTACAGTCCCTAGGGTCACAAAGAGTCAGACATGACACAGCGACTGTGCATGGATGCACAAATAAACCTGAGGTTTTGTAGAAAATAAAGCATAGTGTTTGGAAGGAAGAAAACACATTTTAGCAGGTTTCAAACATCAATGAATGGATATTCCACTAACATTTTTGTTAATAATTTATGAAAATTCCATAGATGACAAAAATTTAAGAACTTCACAGGGAACTTTGTTCTCTTATTCAATGGGAATATTTATATTTGAAATGTAATCAAGTTTAGTGGATGGTGACATCCAATGCTCACATTCTAAAAACTCACTCATTATGTCCTCATCAGCTGCATTAGAGAATTTCTCACATTTTAATTCATGTCTTTTTATTGCAATCATCATATTAAGTGCCAAAGGTTTTGAATTTTCTGTCTTACTCTGAATTATATTGAGTGTCATTTTTGAATACTAGCATTTAGTTCAGTTCAGTCATTCAGTTGTGTCAAGCTCTCTGTGACCCCATGAATTGCAGTACGCCAGGCTTCCCTGTCCATCACCAGCTCTCGGAGTTCACTCAAACTCATGTACATAAAGTTGGTGATGCTATCCAGCTATCTAATCCTCAGTTGTCCCCTTCTCCTCCTGCCCCCAATCCCTCCCAGCATCAGAGTCTTTCCCAATGAGTCATAGAATATAATCAATCTGATTTCAGTGTTGACCATCTGGTGATGTCCATGTGTAGAGTCTTCTCTTGTGTTGTTGGAAGAGGGTGTTTGCTATGACCAGTGTGTTCTCTTGGCAAAACTCTATTAGCCTTTGCCCTGCTTCATTCTGTATTCCAAGGCCAAATTTGCCTATTACCCTAGGTGTTCCTTGACTTCCTACTTTTGCATTCCAGTCCCCGATAATGAAAAGGACATCTTTCTTGGGTGTTAGTTCTAAAAGGTCTTGTAGGTCTTCATAGAACCGTTCAACTTTAGCTTCTTCAGCGTTACTGGTTGGGGCATAGACTTGGATTACTATGATACTGAGTGGTTTGCCTTGGAAATGAACAGAGATCATTCCTTCATTTTTGTGATTGTATTCAAGTACTGCATTTCAGACTCTTTTGTTGACCACGATGGCTACTCCATTTCTTCTAAGGGATTCCTGCCTGCAGTAGTATATATAATGGTCATCTGAGTTAAATTCACCCATTCCAGTCCATTTTAGTTCGCTGATTCTTAGAATGTCGAAGTTCACTCTTGCCATCTCCTGTTTGACCACTTCCAATTTGCCTTGATTCATGGACCTGACATTCCAGGTTCCTATGCAATATTGCTCTTTACAGCTTCGGACCTTGTTTCTATCACCAGTCACATGCACAACTGGGTATTGTTTTTGCTTTGGCTCCATCCCTTCATTCTTTCTGGAGTTATTTCTCCACTGATCTCCAGTAGCATATTGGGCACCTACCGACCTGGGGAGTTCCTCTTTCAGTATCCTATCATTTTGCCTTTTCATACTGTCCATGGGGTTCTCAAGGCAAGAATACTGAAGTGGTTTGCCATCCCTTCTCCAGTGGACCACATTCTGTCAGAACTCTCCACCATGACCCGTCCGTCTTGGGTAACCCCACACGGCATGGCTTAGTTTCATTGAGTTAGACAGGGCTGTGGTCTGTGAGATTAGATTGACTAGCTTTCTGTGAATATGGTTTCTGTGTGTCTGCCCTCTGATGCCCCCTCACAACACCTACTGTCTTACTTGGGTTTTTCTTACCTTGGACATGGGGGTATCTCTTCATGGCTGCTCCAGCAAAGTGTAGCCACTGCTCCTTACCTTGAACGAGGGGTATCTTCTCACTGCCACCCCTCCTATCCTTGAACGTGGAGTAGCTCCTCTTGGCCCTCCTGTGCCCATGCTGCCACCGCTCCTTGGACATGGAGTTGCTCCACTCTGGTCTTTCCCATTCTGTTGTTTTCCTCTATTTCTTTGCATTGATCACTGAGGAAGGCTTTCTTGTCTCTCCTTGCTGTTCTTTGGAACTCTGCATTCAGATGCTTCTATCTTTCCTTTTCTCCTTTCTTTCTGCTTCTCTTCTTTTCACAAAGGACTGTAATTATTTTTTTTAATTTTTATTTTTACTTTATATTACTTTACAGTACTGTATTGGTTTTGGCATACATTGACATGAATCCATCACGAGGACTGTAATTATTAACAAGAAATCATGAAAATATAAAACATGGTGGTAAATATAAGTATATAATCAAATTCAGAATACCCTAAAATTGTAATACAGTGATGTGTTAGCCACTTAACTCTAGTATAAAAGCTAAAAGAACAAGAATATGAAAAATGATGATAGCTACCATAATTTTTAAATGAATACACCATATTAAAAGAGGTAAACTGTGACATCAAACACATAAGGGGAAATGGAGTAAAAGGATACAGTTACTGTCTGTGGGCAAAGTTAAGTAGTTAAAATGTAAAATAGATATTTTACCTGGAGACATTTTATGTAAATATCATGGTAACCACAAAGCAAAACCCTACAGTAGGTACACAAAAGGTAAATCAAAGGGAATCAATATATAGCACTAAGGGATATCATTAATTCACAAAGAAAGATAGCAAGAGAGGAAGAAAGGAACACTCACAAAAATTAACTTGAAAAAGATTGATGACTTTAACAAAAGTCCTAAAAATATAAAACTTCTAGAGAAAAAAATAGAGAAAAGTTCTTTAATATTGGTCTTGGCCACAGTTTTTTTGGATATGATACCAAAAGTGAAGTCGCTCATTTGTGTCCAACTCTTTGTGACCCCATGGGCTGTAGCCTACCAGGCTCCTCTGTCCATGGGATTTTTCAGGCAATAGTCCTGGACTGGATTGCCATTTTCTTCTCCAATGATACCAAAAGCACAAGCAAAAAAAAAAAAAGTAAAAATTAATACAATGGACTATCTCAAACTAAAAGTCTTCTGCACAGCAAAAGAAACAGCAAATTGGAAAGACAACATATGGAATGGGAGAGAATATTTGCAAATTATATATCTGATAATGGGTTAATCAAAATGTATAAAGAACTCATATAATCCAATAGCAAGAAAAAGATTAAGAAATAGGTGGAAGATCTTAATAGGTATTTTTTTTAATTTTATTTTTATTTTATTTTACTATAGGTATTTTTTCAAAGAAGGCATACAAAGGTATGTGAAACAGTGTTCAATATTACTATTCATCAGAATAATGAAAATCACACCACAGTGAGATATCACTTTGCACCTGCTAGAATGGCTTTCATTAAAAAATACAAGATAGCTAGTGAGAAGTTGCTGGGTAACACAGGGAGCTCACCCTGGTGCTCTGTGACAACCTAGAAGGGTGGGATGGAGTGAGGGGTGGGAGGGAAGTTCAAGAGGGAGTGGACAAAGGTATACTTATGGCTGATTCATGTTCTGTGGCAGAAACCAACATAACATTTTAAAGCAATTATTCTCCGTTAAAAAAAAAAAGAAAATTATGAGAAAGACAAGCAAATATCCAATTAGCATTTTCTTGCTATGATCAGCTGTATTTGCCAAAGCTTTGTCATTTATGAACAATTCAAACCAAAAAAGAAAAACAACCCTTTTGCCAATTAACTTTTGAAGTTGTACAAATGTAAAAAAGAAAAAAATAAAGAGGTAACAAATGTTGGCAAGAATGTGAAGAAAAGCAGAAGAAGCTCTTGTAAAAAAAAGTCCCTGGAGCTGTGAAGGGTCTAGCCACTATGGAAAAAAATTGGAAGGTTCCTCAAAAACAAAAATTGAACAACCATTTGTTGTTGTTGGTTACTCTGCTGCTGCTGCTAAGTCACTTCAGTTGTGTCTGACTCTGTGCGACCCCATAGACGGCAGCTCATCAGGCTCCCTGATCCCTGGGATTCTCCAGGCAGGAACACTGGAGTGGGTTGCCATTTCCTTCTCCAATGGATGAAAGTGAAAAGTGAAAGTAAAGTCGCTCAGTCGTGTCCGACTGTTAGCGACCCCATGGACTGCAGCCCACCAGGCTCCTCCATCCATGGGATCCAGGCAAGAGTTGGTTACTCAGTTGTATCTGATTCTTTGTGACCCCATAGACTGTAGCACACCAGGCTTCCATGTCCTTCACCGTCTCCTGGAGCTTGCTCACATCAATTGGGTCAGTGATGCCATCCAATTATCTCATCCTCTGTCATCCCCTTCTCCTCCTGCCCTCAATCTTTGCCAGAATCAGGGTCTTTTCTAATGATTTGCCTCTTTGCATCAAGTGGCCAAAAGTATTGGAGCTTCAGCATCAGTCCTTCCAGTGAATATTCAGAGTTTATTTCCTTTAAGATTGACTGGTTTGATCTCCATGTGGTCCAAGGGACTCTCAAGAGTCTTCTCCAACACCACAGTTCAGAAGAATCAATTTTTCAGTGCTCCGCCTTCTTTATGGTCCAACTCTCACATCCATACATGACTACTGGAAAGACCATAGCTTTGACTAGGCGGACCTTTGCTAGTAAAATTATGTCTCTGCTTTTTAATATGCTGTCTAGGTTGGTCGTAGCTTTTCTTCCAAGGAGTAAGTGTCTTTTANTTTTTCAGTGCTCCGCCTTCTTTATGGTCCAACTCTCACATCCATACATGACTACTGGAAAGACCATAGCTTTGACTAGGCGGACCTTTGCTAGTAAAATTATGTCTCTGCTTTTTAATATGCTGTCTAGGTTGGTCGTAGCTTTTCTTCCAAGGAGTAAGTGTCTTTTAATTTCATGGCTGCAGTCATCATCTACAATGATTTTGGAGCCCAAGAAAATAAAGTCTTTCACTGTTTCCGTTGTTTCCCCATCTGTTTGCCATGAAGTGATGGGATTAGATGTCATGATCTTAGTTTTTTGAATGTTGAGTTTTAAGCCAGCTTTTTCACTCTCCTCTTTCACCGTCATCAAGGGGCTGTTAATTTCTCTTCATTTTCTGCCATATGGGTGGTGTCAGCTGTGTATCTGAGGTTATTGATATTTCTCCCATCAATCTTGATTCCAGCTTGTGCTTCATCCAGCCCAGTGTTTCGCATGATGCACTCTGCATATAAGTTAAATAAGCAGGGTGACAATATACACTTTTGATGTACTCCTTTTCTAATTTGGAACCAATCTGTTCTATGCCTGGTTTCAACTGTTGCTTCTTGACCTGCATACAGGTTTTTCAGGAAGCAGGTCAGGTGGTCTGGTATTCCCATCTCTTTCAGAATTTTCTACTGTTTGTTGTGATCCACACAATCAAAGGCTTTAGCATAGTCAATGAAGCAGAAATAGATGTTTTTTTTCTGGAATTCTCTTGCTTTTTCTATGATCCAACAGATGTTGGCAATTTGATCTCTGGTTCCTCTGCCTTTTCTACATCTATCTTGAACATCTGGAAGTTCATGGTTCATGTATTATTGAAGCCTTGCTTGGAGAATTTGGGGCATTACTTTGCTAGCAGGTGAAATGAGTACAATTGTGCAGTAGTTTGAGCATTCTTTGGCATTGCCTTTCTTTGGGATTGGAATGAAAACTAACCTTTTTCAGTCCTGTGGCCACTGCTGGGTTTTCCAAATTTGTTGGCGTATTGAGTCCAGCACTTTAACAGTACCATCTTTATTGATGGTGGAATTCCATCACTTCTTAAGGGGCTTCCTAAGGCCCACTTAACTTCACATTCCAGGATGTCTGGCTCTAGGTGAGTGATCACACCAGCATGGTTATCTGGATCATTAAGACCATATTTGTACAGTTCTTCTGTGTATTCTTGTCACCTCTTCTTAGTATCTTCTGCTTCTATTAGGTCCATACTTTTTGTTCTTTATTTTGCCCATCTTTGCATGAAATGTTCCCTTGGTATCTCTAGTTTTCTTGAAGATATTTCTAGTCTTTCCCATTCTATTGTTTTCTTCTCTTTATTTGCACTGATCACTTAGAAAGACTTTCTTATCTCTCCTTGCTATTCTTTGAAAGTCTGCATTCAGATGGGTATGCTGCTAAGTCGCTTCAGTCGTGTCCGACTCTGTGTGACCCCATAGACGGCAGCCCACCAGGCTCCCCCGTCCCTGGGATTCTCCAGGGAAGAACACTGGAGTGGGTTGCCATTTCCTTTTCCAATGCATGAAAGTGAAAGTGAAGTCGCTTAGTCGTGTCCGACTCTTCACGACCCCATGGTCTACAACCTACCAGACTCCTCTGTCCATAGGATTTTCCAGGCAAGACTACTGGAGTGGGGTGCCATTGCCTTCTCCATCTTTCCTTTTTCCCTTTGCCTTTCGCTGCTCAGAAATTCTTTCTCATGGCTTTAATATGACATTATGTGTGTGTGTATGAGGGTACAGTAATATTTTTAAGATCCTATTTTCATTTTTTAGATATATACCAAAGAATAGAATTGATATAGCAACTCTATGCCATGAGAAAAAAGGAAATGCTGCCATTTTTTTTACAACAGGGTTAGAGCTTGGTGGCACTAGGCTTAGTGAAATGTCAGGCAGAGAAAGACAAATGGTAGATGATATCACTTATATGTAGAATCTTAAAAAGCCAGATCATGAAAACAGCATATAATGATGGTTACCAGGAGTTGGGACCTGGGGAAAACAGGAAGATGCTATTCAAAGAGTTCAAACCTCCAATTATAAGACAAATAAAAGTTCTGGGAACCTAATGTAAAACACGTGGTGAATATAGTTAATAATATTGTATTACATATTTGAAAGTTGCTAAGTTATTAATCTTAAACATTTGCATCAGAAAGAAATGATAATTATGTTTGTTGGAGATGTTAGCTAGCACAATGGTGTAATCATTTTGCAATACACAAGTCTATAAAATCAACCCATTGTACACTTTAAACTTACATGTTATATGTAAATTATGTCTTAGATGGTGGGGGAAAAGTCAAAATGGAGATTGTCTAAGGGAGTTGTGGCTCAGCCAAATATAGGTAAGAGGAAATTTTCCAGGCTGATAGAAATAGTCTATTGATTCGTATGGTAGTCAGATGGCTATATGTAAAATCCTAAATATACACTTAAGAGTGCTCATTTCACTGTTTATAAACTTTACCTTAAGAAAAAATAGTATGCTTTTTGCAAACTGATTTTTCTACCATTTTTAGTAACAAATTACTTAGAACACTTTTCAACTCACTGTGTACCGGAGTTGAGGGTGCTCTTCTCAGGTATAAGTCAGAAAGTCATGCCCAGAGTCATTCAAAAGAAGTGGTTTGGAGACTCTAACATCTAAGTTACTTTAGCAGAGGTGCAGGCGATGAGAAGCAATGAGTGAACAGTTACAGAAAGTTTGGGTAGAATGGCTGCCATTGCCATTGCCCACAGTTTAAGAAGTTGTAAGCTGTCACCTACAGAAGCCATTATTCATCTATTCAGTCAAATATTTAATCAGTATCTAATATGAATTAGCACTGTCCGAGGCCCTGGAAAGCCAATGGTAAACTCCCTAACATCATGGGACTTATATTGTAGTGAGAGAGAAGGATAGCTATCAAATAATCATACCAGCCTCAGAACTAATCAGTACTAAAAGTACTAATATGAAATATCGATGAGTGCACAGGGCTATGAAAGTTTATAACAATAAAAGAAACTCCTTATATTTATTTCTTCAGTTCAATTAGTTGCTCAGTTCTGTCTGACCCCTTCGACCCCATGGACTTGCAGCATGCCAGGACTCCCTATCCATCACCAACCCCTGGAATTTATTCAAACTCATGTCCATTGAGTTGGTGATGTCATCCAACCATCTCATCCCATGTTACCCCTTTCTCCTACTGCCTTCAATCTTTCCCAGCATCAGGGTCTTTTCAAAAGAGTTAGTTCTTCACATCAGGTAGCCAAAGTATTGGAATTTCAGCTTCAACATCAGTCCTTCCAATGAACACCCAGGCTGATTTCCTTTAGGATAGATTGGTTGGATCTGCTTGCAGTCCAGAGGACTCTCAAGAGTCTTCTCCAACACCACAATTCAAAAGCATCAATTCTTCGGCACTCAGCTTTCTTTATAGTCCAACTCTCATGTCCATACATGACTACTGGGAAAACCATAGCTTTGACTAGACGGACCTTTGTTAGCAAAGTTTAATATCTCTGCTTTTTAATATGCAATCTAGGTTGGTCATAACTTTCCCTCCAAGGAGCAAGCATCTTTTAATTTCATGACTGCAGTCACCATCTGCAGTGATTTTGGAGCCCCCTAAAAATAAAGTCTGTCACTGTTTCCACTGTTTTCCCAACTATTTGCCATGAACTGATGGGACCGGATGCCATGATTTTAATTTTCTGAATGTTAAACTTTAAGCCAAAGTTTTTACTCTTCTCTTTCATTTTCATCAAGAAGCTCTTTAGTTCTTCTTCACTTTCTGCCATAAGGGTGGTGTCATCAGCATATCTTAGATTATTGATGTTTCTCTTGGCAGTCTTGATTTCAGCTTGTGCTTCCTCCAGCCCAGCATTTCTCATGATATACTCTGCATATAATTAAATAAGCAGTGACAATACACAGCCTTGAAGGACTCTTTTTCCTATTTGGAACCAGTCTGTTGTTCCATGTCCAGTTCTAACTATTGCTTCCTGACCTGCATACAGATTTCTCAAGAGGCAGGTCAGGTGGTCTGGTATTCCCGTCTCTTTCAGAATTTACCACAGTTTGTGGTGATCAACATGGTCAGGATGTGGCATAGCCAATAAAGCAGAAATAGATGTTTTCCTGGAACTCTCTTGCTTTTTTGATGATCCAACAGATGTTGACAATTTGATCTCTGGCTCCTCTGTCTTTTATAAATCCAGCTTGAACTTCTGGAAGTTCATGGTTCACGTATTGTTGAAGCCTGGCTTGGAGAATTTTTATCATTACTTTACTAGTATGTGAGATGAGTGCAATTGTGCGGTAGTTTGAGCATTCTTTGGCATTGCCTTTCTTTGGGATTGGAATGAAAACTGACCTTTTCCAGTCCTGTGGCCACTGCTCCATTTTCCAAATTTGCTGGCATATTGAATGCAGGACTTTCATAGCATCATCTTTCAGGATTTGAAATAGCTCAACTGGAATTCCATCACCTTCACTAGCTTTGTTCATAGTGATACTTCCTAAGGCCCACTTGACTTCACATTCCAGGATGTCTGGCTCTAGGTGAGTGATCACACATCATGATTATCTTGGTTGTGAAGATATTTTTTGTACAGTTCTTCTGTGTATTCTTGCCATCTCTTCTTAATATCTTCTGCTTCTGTTAGGTCCATACCATTTCTGTCCTTTATCGAGCCCATCTTTGCATGAAATGTTCCCTTGGTATCTCTAATTTTCTTGAAGAGATCTCTAGTCTTTCCCATTCTGTTGTTTTCTTCTATTTCTTTGCACTGATCACTGGGATAGACTTTCTTATCTCTCCTTGCCATTCTTTGGAACTCTGCATTCAAATGGCTATATCTTTCCTTTTCTCCTTTGCCTTTCATTTTTCTTCTTTTCACAGCTATTTGTAAGGTATCCTCAGACAGCCATGTTGCTTTTTTGCATATCTTCTCTTGGGGATGGTCTTGATCCTTGTCTCCTGTATAATGTCATGAACCTCCCTCCATATTTATTTATTTCTTGCAAACCTACAATGTAATTTGCTATGACCAGTGTGTCTCTTGGCAAAACTCTTTTAGCCTTTGCCTTGCTTCATTTTGTACTCCAAATTTGCCTGTTACTCCAGGTATTTCCTGACTTCCTACTTTTGCATTCCAGTCCCTTATGATGAAAAAGACATCTTTTTTGATGTTAGATCTCAAAGGTCTTGTTAAGTCTTCATAGAAAGAATGTTGAAACTACTGTACAATTGCACTCATCTCACATGCTAGCAAAGTAATGCTCAAACTTCTCTAAGCCAGGCTTCGATGGTACATGAACCATGAACTTCCAGATGTTCAAGCTGGATTTAGAAATGGCAGAGGAGCCAGAGATCAAACTGCCAACATCCATTGGATCATCAAAAAAGCAAGAGAGTTCCAGAAAAAACATCTACTTATGCTTTATTGTCTATGCCACAGCCTCTGACTGTGTATATCACAGCAAACTGCAGAAAATTCTGAAAGAGATGGGAATACCAGACCATCTTAACTGCCTTCTGAGAAATCTGTATGTAGGTCAAGAAGCAACAGTTAAAACTGGACATGGAACAAAAGACTGGTTCCAAATTGGAAAAGGAATACATCAAGGCTGTATATTGTCACCCTGCTTATTTAATGTATATGCAGAGTATATCATTAGAAATGCTGGACTGGATGAAGCACAAGCTGGAATCAGGACTGCCAGGAGAAATATCAATTACNTAAAACTGGACATGGAACAAAAGACTGGTTCCAAATTGGAAAAGGAATACATCAAGGCTGTATATTGTCACCCTGCTTATTTAATGTATATGCAGAGTATATCATTAGAAATGCTGGACTGGATGAAGCACAAGCTGGAATCAGGACTGCCAGGAGAAATATCAGTTACCTCAGATATGCAGATGATACCACCCTATGACAGAAAGTGAAGAGGAACTAAAGAGCCTCTTGATGAAAGTGAAAGAGGAGAGTGAAAAAGCTGGCCTAAAACTCAGGATTCAGAAAACTAAGAACATGGCATCTGGACCCATCTCTCCATGGCAAATAGATGGAGAAACAATGGAAACAGTGAGAGAGTTTATTTTCTTGGGCTCCAAAATCACTGCAAATGGTGACTGCAGCCATGAAATTAAGACTCTTGCTCCTTGGAAGAAATGATATGATCAACCTAAACAGCAAATTAAAAAGCAGAGGCATTACTTTTCAGACAGATATCCATCTAGTCAGTGCCATGGTTTTTTCAGTAGTCATGTATGGATGTGAGATTTGGACTATAAAGAAAGCTGAGCCCCAAGGAACTGTTGCTTTGAACTGTGGTGTTGGATAATATTCTCGAGAGTCCCTTGGATTGCAAGGAGATCCAACCAGTCCATCCTAAAGGAAATTAGTCCTGAATATTCATTGGAAGGACTGATGTTGAAGGTGAAACTCCAATACTTTGGTGACATGATGTGAGGAACTGACTCATTTGAAAAGACCCTGATGCTGGGAAAGATTGAAGGCAGGAGGAGAAGGGGATGACAGAGGATGAGATAGTTAGATGGCATCACTGACTCAATTGTCATGAGTATGAGCAAGCTCTGGGAGTTGGTGATGGACAGGGAAGCCTGGAGTGCTGCAATCCATGTGGTTGCATAGAGCCGGACGTGACGGATTAACTGAACTGAACTGACATAGTAATTACAGTAGTTGTCATTTCCATTGAATAGTTGAAGATCATGAGGCAATGAAAACAATAATTTGTGAAGGTCAAAGAGCCAATGAGTGAAGTCAATTTTCATCTAGGCTTTGTGTTCTGTCTCTAAACTATGTGTTTTCAACCAGTCATACAGTGTGTATCTACTTAGTCTGGGTGTTTGTGAAGATGTCCCTGAAAAACCATTTAAGCTGAGTTCTGAGAGGTGGGTAAGAATTACATATCTGTGAGCAGGCAGAACAAAATATGAGCAAATTCCTTGATATGGTTGGGAACACAGCATAGTTGATGAATGAGAAAGTTGTGCATATCTATTAATTCTTCAAAAATTAGGTAAGACTCTAATAATGAAAATATCAGTAAAAAGAGATAGGTTGACTTTCAAGCTTCATTGGTTTCTGTGTGTGTATGCATGCTCAGTTGTGTCCGACTCTTTGTGATCCAATGGACTGTAGCCTGCCTGGCTCTTCCATCCATGGAATTTTCCAGGTGAGAATACTGGAGTGGGTTGTCGTTTCCTACTCCAAGGGATATTCCTGATCCAGAGATCAAACCTGCATCTCCTGCATTGACAGGCAGATTCTGTACCACTGTGCCACCTGGGAAGTACTCATTTGTTCATTCCCTTACTAAATTTAAAAAAAAAAGTGTTAATTAAGAATGAAACGACATTCCTCATCATCAGCTAAATCTCTTTCATGTCCTGCCCTCAGTAGGGCTGAAGAATGGGCCATCATTCACAATTCTGAGACCCTTTCAAACTTGGATACCAGTACTGTACACTCATGTTTAAGTGTTTTGGTCGCAGAAGCAGTGAAATCTTTAGTTGAGCTGCAATCCCTTTTCTAATCCAGCTGAGGAAAGTTCTTTTCCCAACAGCTGAGGCCCATTGTTCAACAAAGACTCTTCTCTCGGAAACATGAAGCAGCTAATTCACCCAGCCAAACACAGCAAGAAGATGATACTTTTCTCAAATATCAAATCAGTCCAATTTCATTTAGACTTAAATGATTTTTCTGGCCCTTCTTCATGTAGATACCCCTGCAGTCAATTAGCATTGTCACTTTTAATCTTCTGTAGTCAGATCCTGGTCATTTCCCATTAGAGTTCCATTAAATAGATTCTTATGGCCTGGCTGAACTCAGTGCAGTATCTGTAGAAAGTAGCCGTTATTATGCAGCTGGCATTTACTAAAGGTTAGATCTTACCAATAACCTTAATCATGAATTATGCTACATTGCCTGAAAATTCACTCCTGGATTTCTTTGCCACCAAACCCAAATGCTGCTGGAATACTCAGCTATGCCTGTAACTATGCACCTTGAACTATGCATCTCAGCTCAGATGCCCTTTGCTTCAAGAGCCAAAGCTCCAAAAACAGTCAAGGGTAGAAGAAGCAGCATCTAACCGTGATGCCAGCTATACTCCAACTAAGGAGGAAGAAAGGAGCCATTCTCCTCAAGGAAAGAGATCTTTCTCCTACTGTGGCTTTGCTGAAGTTCATCAGGTCTTGCAAATAAAACAATGGGGTTTTAGAAGATTGAAAGACAGCTATAACTTATAGAAAATGTGTAACTTCTAAGTGAAAAAACAAAGCCACATTTGAGTAACTCAAAACATATAGCATATATGAAATAGCATCCTCTGGTACAAAGTGCAACAAACCAGGTGTCAGAAAGCATGGCATCCACATCCCCAGTACTAACTGTCCCTGTGACCTGCTGCTGCTGCTGCTAAGTCACTTCAGTCGTGTCTGACTCTGTGTGACCCCATAGACGGCAGCCCACCAGGCTCCCCCATCCCTGGGATTCTCCAGGCAAGAATACTGGAGTGGGTTGCCATTTCCTTCTCCAATGCATGAAAGAGAAAAGTGAAAGTGAAGTCACTCGATCTGTCCGACTGTTAGCGACCCCATGGACTGCAGCCCACCAGGCTCCTCCGTCCATTGGATTTTCCAGGCAAGAGTACTGGGGTGGAGTGCCATTGCCTTCCCCGCCTTGTGACCTGGAGAGAGCCAAATGATTCCACTGGGTCTTTTGATCTGGAAGTCACTGCATGATATAAATTGGTTGACCGATGAGTGAAATTCACTTATTAGCGTATGCTGTCTCACTGACAGAGTGGAGACAGAGGAGATAAGCTGGCCCAACCCAGCTGGCTGCTTCTCTTTATAGAGTAGCTTCAGGCAGACAGGTCTCTGTCCCAAGAGCAGAAAGACAAGAAAGGCAGCACAGCTGTGTTGAGTTGGCTACCATAGTTTTGTTGGCAGCCAGACCTTGGGGATAGAGATCCCTTAGATATAGTAGTGTGCACCATCTCGTGGAGTGCCAGTGCCTTTAATCCATCTGCCCATAGGATTATTCAGTACATTTCTCAAGCACTATATTAGATAGGGTCCCTTCAGGGGCTTATACTTCAGTCAGGCTAGCTTTAGAAGTTGGCCCCTGAGAGAATCATGAAATTCACGTGTTTATTTTAGACAAAAGTTCTTGGGTCCTAGTATAGATTTTATTTCCCCCTAATTGTTCTCTTACCAAGTTTCATCACTGTCATCCTCATCTGCCTCAAAGAAATTCTTCATCCATAAACAACTGGAGTGGGTTACCATTCACTCTTCCAGCGGATCTTCCCAACTCAGGGATCGAACCCACATCTCCTGCATTGGAGATGAATTCTTTACCATTTGAGCCACCAGGGAAACCCAATCATCTAGAATCAAATAGCAAATAGGGCTAATTGGTGGGTATTTGAGTGTCTATCAATATGTGGTACACTACTGTTTCTGCAGAAATGCAGTTCCTTTGTTTTACCATACCCAGAAACTTGCTCAGGATCATAAAAATGTTCCCCAGTAGGATTCCTGCTAAATTTACTTTAATAAGTGGCTACAGGTCATTTGTAATTAACCTATTAGTACATTCTTGTTAAAGAGCTTGAAAACTATTTTCTTAAGTATTTTCTTAAGCACAATTTCTGAAAATGCTTCTGTCCTATAACGTTTCTCATCAAGTTAATTGTTTTTTTTTTTTCTCACACAGTCAAGATATGTCAGTTTAACAAAGCCAAGTTGTGATCACTTTAATGTTTTAAAGCAGACGGCTGAAGTGAAAAACCACTGTGGTTTGGAATTGTCTGAGCACGTTTTCTAGAGGACGTCTAAGTTGGTGTGGGCAGGGAAGAGTCAAATTAAATAAATGGAAGAAAATGATTTCCAGGAATGAAATGACATGAGAAGAGTTTAGAGGGAGGACTTTTCTGGTGACATTTGCCAGAGGGATGCTGATCTTCCGCTTATTATGCAGTCCTATGCAGGAACAATGAAAGGTCTTTGGGGCAAGTTTCCTTTTATTTATTTATTTATTTATTTACACGAACTCCCAAACATGAACCCCCCTCCCACCTCCCACCGCACATCATCCCTCCAGATCATCCCCATACACCAGCCCCAAGCATCCTGCATCCTGCATTGAGCATAGACTGGCAATTCATTTCTTACATGATAGTATACATATTTCAATGCTATTCTCCCAAATCATCCCACCCTCTCCCTTAAAATGCAAACTAGTACAGCCACTATGGAGAACAATGTGGAGATTCCTTAAAAAACTGGAAATAGAACTGCCTTATGACCCAGCAATCCCATTGCTGGGCATACACACCGAGGAAACCAGAATTGAAAGAGACACGTGTACCCCAATGTTCATCGCAGCACTGTTTATAATAGCCAGGACATGGAAGCAACCTAGATGTCCATCGGCAGATGAATGGATAAGAAAGTGGTGGTACATATACACAATGGAGTATTACTCAGCCATTAAAAAGAATACATTTGAATAAGTTCTAATGATGTGAATGAAACTGGAGCCTATTATACAGAATGAAGTAAGTCAGAACGAAAAACTCCAGTACAGTATACTAACGCATATATATATGGAATTCAGAAAGATAGTAATGATGACCCTATGTGCGAGACAGCAAAGGAGACACAGATGTGTAGAACAGTCTTTTGGACTCTGTGGGAGAGGACGAGGGTGGGATGATTTGAGAGAATAGTGGTAAAATATGTATATTCTCATATGTGAAACAGATTGCCAGTCCAGGTTTGATGCATCAGACAAGGTGCTCAGGGCTGGTGCACTGGGATGACCCTGAGGGATGGGATGGGGAGGGAGGTTCAGGATGTGGAACACGTGTACACCCATGGCTGATTCATGTCAATGTATGGCAAAAACCCACTACAATGTTGTAAAGTAATTATCCTCCAATTAAATAAATTTTAAAAAATGTAAATAGAAAAATATAAATAAAAACAAGTGCCATTGGTTTTTAGCCACAGTATCAATACCTACACATATCTGAGAAGTAGTGATCTGCTTACAACCTTCTAATATTTTATCCTTGTGTTCATTTGAGTCCTTTGAGAAGTGGATGCTAAAATGTGATCAGACATGCAAGAAGTGCATGAGGGAAAATACCTGGGAGGGAGCTGCGAGAGGGTGGGAGAGCTGTCAGACTGTGATTAGGCCTGACCCTGAGTGAAGGAGAGTGAGGAAAGGAAGGAGGCTGGGGAAAGCATGCCAGGCTGCAGTGCGAGTCTAAGGAAAGTTTGGGGAGACTCAAAGATCCTCAAGCTAAGGTCAGCCTTCAGACAAGAACTGCATTTCCCAGGCATGGGGCTGCCTTAATGTCCTCTTTGCTCCAGGGCTGTTAGGGAGCAGTCCACAGGAGCACAGCTCCCCATGCAAACACTGCAATAGGTTTTAGAGAGCAGCAACCAAGGTCCTTAAGCAGTTGCATTCCCTGCCATCAGAAATCTGAAAGGCACATTCTCTTGGTCACTGTAACCCTGAAATTTGACCTCAGGTCACCCTGCAAAATGTGGGTCACATGTGTCTCACACTGAATTCTAAAAAAATTTTTTAATTTATTTTATTTTTTTATTTTTTTTAAGAGCTTCCATTTAACTTTATTTTACTTTACAGTACTCTATTGGTTTTGGCATACATTGACATGAATCTGCCATGGGTATACACGAACTCCCAAACATGAACCCCCCTCCCACTCCACATCATCCCTCTGTATCATCCCCATATTTACTTGGCTGCACCAAGTCTTAGCTGTAGCATGTGGGATCTTTAGTTGAGTCATATGGATCTAGTTTCTGACCATGGATCAAACCTGGGGCCCCTGCCTTGGGAGGAGGGAGTCAGCCACTGGACCACCAGGGAAGTCCTGAATTCTAGCAGTTTTAATTTAGGGGGGTTAATAATAGGTGGCACTATTGGTAAAGAGCCTGCCTGCCAATGCAAGAGACACAAGAGACACAGGTTCACACCCTGGGTCAGGAAGATTTCCTGGAGGAGGGCATGGCAACCCAGTCCAGTATTCTTGTCTAGAGAATCCCATAGGCAGAGGAGCCTGGCAGGCTACAGTCAGTAGGGCCTCTGTGTGTAGGGCTGCACAGAGTCAGACATGACTGAAACAACTTAGCTGGTAGGCAATTATAATACCTAACATGATAAGTTGCCTTGTATACTCACAATAGCACCACCAAGAAAAGATTGCCAGGCTAACTTGATAAATGAAGAAACCTGGCTGATACAACAGTATCTGAACGGTGAACTCAGACCCAGATCTTTTAACTCCATGTCTTTTAACTCCGTACTCATGCTGATTATAATAAGGAGCAGACTACCCATTTTCTGAGAGAATGAGCAGTATTGTGAATAGAGCATGACTAAGGCAGCAATAGAAATTGACACTGGGAAAGGGGGCACTATGAATAACTCCATCAGAGGAGCAATGCTTTCTTCATTGGCATCTTTTTCACTTCAGTTTATAATCCCACAGCATCTGCCAGGAGCAAGTGTATAATATCAGTCTTATCCAAAGCACAAACAGATTTTAGATATTCTCAGTTGGTAAAGTATCTGCCTGCAATGTGGGATACCTGGGTTCGATCCCTGGGTCAGGAAGATCCCCTGGAGAAGGAATGGCAACCTACTCCAGTACTTTTGCCTGGAAAATTCCATGGATGGAGGAGCCTGGTGGGCTACAGTCCATAGGGTCATAAAGAGTTGAACACGACTGAGTGACTTCACTTTCACCAGGAGAATCACCTCTAGGATCAGGAAAGAATTAACCCTAGCTCCTTCCCACCTCTGATTCTTTTTTCAGGGAAAAATCCCTCTTCAGGATCCTCTGTGCCAATCCTCCAGCCCCATCAAAGTACCTGGAACCTCTCATCCTCTATTTAGAGGGTTTGTTTTAGATTGTAATTACAGATTAAATTTCACATTTATTCAGCACCTTTTACCACCAACCCTACATTTTATTTGCAGATGGCTATTTGCCTACAGTATGTTATTTGTTTAATTGATTGTCTCCATTTCCAGAATAATTGTTTATCTCAAGTGGTGAAGCTGCACACTCTGTTCCTATGCCATTCTCGGAAAGAGAGTGCTGGTTGCTTGGAATAATTCACTGTCTCATTAAAGAAAAGAGACCAAAACTTCTCAACCAAGGTACATGTTCCTCATACCTTTGCAGATTTCATCTTTTCCTGATGAATTTGCACACAGGAAAAGTGCTTGCTCAAGTTGAAGTCAATCAAATATTTTAGAGAAAATGTGAACTTCATAATTCTGTCTTCCAATCTGTTAAGCATCTTTCCCTTTCCACACAGATCATGATTTTTTTTTTTTTTCCCGCTTGCTGTTAATGGTTTCACAAAGCTTAGAAGTTTCTCCCCTATGGCTGCAGGAGATAAGGGTCTCTTAAAACACAGTCATAGATACATTCTGGCTTTCATATCATGCTCCTGAATTGATAGTTGGTTGACTTGAGCCAGTCATTTTCAGCCATCATGGCAATAAAGGCACCAGTGAAATACGTGGTCCTTTCACTTATGACTGCAGTCATATTTCTCAGTAGCCGAGATGTTACAGCTGAGAGTCTTGGTTGCTGAGATGCTATGGTATGCTAGGTTACCACCCTGGCACATCCGCCAGCAGGGGTCTGCTGTGGGGCGTCTGGCCAGCAAGAAATTCCATGTCAGAATTCCTTCTTGAGGACCTTCTTAAGAAAACTGGTATAAAAATTTCTTGTAGGAGTTCTAGTTTGGGTGGTGCCAGAGAGATTTAAACCTAAGAGGAAGTACAAGGAGCACCGCTAGGAAAATGGGAAAAGTGATACAGGGAAGAAATTGCTGCTGCTGCTAAGTTGCTTCAGTCGTGTCTGACTCTATGCGACCCCATAGACGGCAGCCCACCAGGCCACCCCGTCCCTGGGATTCTCCAGGCAAGAACACTGGAGTGGGTTGCCATTTCCTTCTCCAGTGCATGAAAGTGAAAAGTGAGTGTGAAGTCGCTCAGTCATGTCCAACTCTTCGCGACCCCATGGACTGCAGCCCACCAGGCTCCTCCTTCCATGGGATTTTCCAGGCAAGAGTACTGGAGTGGGGTGCCATTGCCTTCTCCAACAGGGAAGGAAGGACAGCCCGCAAAGCTGTACATTTTGAAGCCTGCCACTGAAAGTGAAACACTTGGTCTTAATCCTATGGGAAAACTTTGGAGAAAAATAAAAAAACACCCCTCCCTGAGTATTATCTCACGTGAGTGGTAGGCAAACTGTGACATTTTTATACCAATTCCTAAGTCATTGATTGAAGGTTTTTCCCAGGGGTGTTTATTTTATTGTACTGGAGCCACACACAAGGGCAGCATGGGCTTCTGTACCTCTGACGTGGACACTGGGAATTGAAAATCAGCCAGGGCACTTGAAGTGGTAGCATGTAAGGGTTGTGGGTGTGAGTCCTGACAGCGTCAGTGACATTCATACTTGGAAGGATGAAGGTGTTAAATTCTTTAGATTTGAGCTAAACGGCATAACCCAGTTCGTTGCCTTCTTTGAGCGTTAAGATTATGTACAAGGTCTGGATTTCACACAAGCAGTTTCTTAGATTATTGCTTCATTTAACCTGTGATAAACTATAAGATGAGAGAGAGTCTAGCTTTGGGGTCAGTCAGGACGGACTTGTGGGCTTCCCTGGTGTCTCAAATGGTAAAGAATCTGCCTGCAATGCAAGAGACCTGGGTTTGATCTCTGAGTTAGGAAGATCCCCTGGAGAAGGGAATGGCAACCCACTCCAGTATTCCTGTCTAGAGAATCCCAGTGGACAGAGAAGCCTGTTAGGCTACAGTCCATGGGGTTGCAAAGAGTCAGACATAGCTGAGCGACTAACATACAGGCTGAACTTTGAACATAAGCTCTCCTGCTTCTTATTTGTGGCCTCTGACAAGTTTTTGAGAGCTAAACAACTCAGTTTTCTTACCTGTAAAATAGGAATGACACTACTTACCTCCTAACAGTTATTATGATGAAGGAAGACATGGTGCATTTAAAGAGTTTGACACAGTGCCTCACAAACTATCAGCCTTCATTAAATTGTAATCCAAGAGGATTCAGAAATAAAATTTATATTGACATGAAACTTACTATTTCCCCAAGCTTTGATAAGGCCCTTCTGACAATTCTCAGATATGCCAATTTATTTACCTAGCATGAGAAATGCTGGGCTGGAAGAAGCACAAGCTGAAATCAAGATTACTGGGAGAAAAATATCAATAACCTCAGATATGCAGATGATACCACCCTTATGGCAGAAAGTGAAGAGGAACTAAAAAGCCTCTTAATGAAAGTGAAAGAGGAGAATGATAAAGTTGGCTTAAAGCTCAACATTCAGAAAACGAAGATCATGGCATCTGGACCCATCACTTCATGGGAAATAGGTGGGGAAACAGTGGAAACAGTGTCAGACTTTATTTTTGGGGGTTTCCAGTGGTCATGTATGGATGTGAGAATTGGACTGTGAAGAAAGCTGAACACCAAAGAACTGATGCTTTTGAACTGTGGTGTTGGAGAAGACTCTTGAGAGTCCCTTGGACTGCAAGGAGATCCAACAAGTCCATTCTGAAGGAGATCAGCCCTGGGATTTCTTTGGAAGGAATGATGTTAAAGCTGAAACTCCAATACTTTGGCCACCTCATGCGAAGAGTTGACTCATTGGAAAACATTTTGATGCTGAGAGGGATTGGGGGCAGGAGGAGAAGGGGACGACCAAGGATGAGATGGCTGGATGGTATCACTGACTTGATGGACGTCAGTTTAAGTGAACTATGGGAGTTGGTGATGGACAGGGAGGCCTGGTGTGCTGTGATTCATGGGGTTGAAAAGAATTGGACACAACCGAGTGACTGAACGGAACTGAAGTGAACTGAGATGTATTCTATTTGGCCTGCTAGGCTCATCCTTAACATTTTTTTCTCTCTTCTTTGTGTCCTTAAATGCTGACCCACTTCTCTCTCCTCAGTGGACTCTTCTGTCCCATTGGAATAGTCAATGGGAAGGAAATTAGCAGGGGAAGGAAATCAGAAGACAGGAGAAATTGAAGTCATGATGTATATTCCCCACCTATAACCTCCCTCCTGGGTCATCACTGATTGGCCACATGCCTCTATTATAGGTTACAACCAGTGGCAGGTGAATCCCTCTTTTTTACAAATTAATTTTACTTTTTTATTGAAGTATAGTTGACTTCCAATATTGTGACAATTTCTGCTCTACAGCAAAATGACTCATTTATACACCTATAGACATTCTTCTCTGTATTCTTTTCCACTATGGTTTATCACAGGATATTGGATATATTTCCCTGTGCTACACAGTAGGACCTTGTTGTTTATCCATTCTATACGTAAAAGCTCACACCTGCTGATCCCAGCCTCCCAGTCATTCCCTCCCCCTCTACTCTCCCTGTTTTCAACCACAAGTCTGTTCTCTGTGTCTTTGAGTCTGTTTTGCAGATATGTTTATTTGTGCCCTATTTTAGATTTTACATATACGTGATAGCATATGGTATTTGTCTTTCTCTTTTTGACTTACTTCACTCAGTGTGATGTTCTCTCCATACAGCTTCCCTCTGGATTCCAGGAAGTTCTCGACCCCTTTGTCCCTTCATACTTGGGAATGATGTGCTATGCCCTGTGGTACTACACTGCACTCTATTGGACCAAAACCCAGCTTTTTAAATAATCCCTCCTCAGGTTTTCCCAGTTTGAGTGTGCCAACTGTTTCCTGCCAGGATCCTCACTGAGATTTCCTCACGTGAGCTTTATAGGTGTGTTGAGGATGTGTGTTGTCAGGGGAGGGGAATAGAGGTGTGTGCCTGCATCTGTGGGTAAATATGCATCATATACTTAATTACATTGATTGTAATTAATATATTAATTAATTCCAGTGTTTTTAAGGCACTGCATTAGGTACATTCATATGTGTGTGTGTGCATACACACATTTACACACACAGGCACGCAGAGTCATGCTCTGTGCATGGAAAAGATACTGTATAAGGAGATGCCAAGATCAGGGCTTCTTGGTCTTTTTGCTGCTAAGAATAGTTGATCCTTCCATGAGGAATGCGCTTTCACTCTGCCAGTGATTATCTAGTGTGCAGGGAAAGTATTTTGGAATTAATAGAACTTAAAGATTTTTTTAATTTTCCAGGTGATTCTGACACGGCCCTAATTGTATCACTCCTCAAGAAGCTCTTTTTTTCTACTAACTAGAGTTTCAGAAGTTGAAGTTTCCACCTGATGTCCTTTTTCTTAGCTAAGCAAAAGAAAGAAAATGAAGTACAGAAAAAATATGTGGGGCTCTTGAGTCTTCGGTTCAGTTGCTCAGTTGTGTCTGACTCTTTGCAGCCCCATGGACTGCAGCACACCAGGCCTCCCTGTCTGTCACCAACTCCTGGAGTTTACCCAAACTCATGTCCATTGAGTCGATGATGCCATCCAGCCATCTCATCCTCCATAGTCCCCTTCTACTCCTGCCTTCAATCTTTCCCAGCATCAGGTCTTTTCAAATGAGTCAGCTCTTTGCATCAGGTGGCCAAAGTATTGGAGTTGCAGCTTCAAATCAGTCTTACATATACCTGAATTTGAATCTCAAAGTAGCCACCATTTGGAGTGTTTTTCATCTGTCACATTATAATAATGGATCATTTTTGTAATAAGAAATACGTGTGTTATTTATTACATTTGAAATGAGATTTTCAAATGTTCAGTATATCAGTGGACAGTAGCTATCAGTATTGCTGGGGTGTGGATATAGCGGAAAAGGAGGGGGTAGAAATTGAGAGAGTAGCATGGAAATATATACATTACCATATGTAAAATGGATAGCCAGTGGGAAATGGCTGTATTATGCAGGTAGCTCAACCTGTTGCTCTGTGACAACCTAGAGGGTTGGGATGGGGTGGGAGGTGGGAGGAAGGTTTGAGAGGGAGGGGACATATGTATTCCTATGGCTGATTCATGTTGATGTATAGCAGAAACCAACACAGTATTGTTAAACAATTATTCTCCAATTAAAAATGGATAAATTTTTAAAAAGAAGCAGTATACATGCAGAAGCAGGAGATGAGTGGGTGACCTGTAAATCCTGTTCTATGGAGCCTGGGATATAGACAAGTTTGAAGGGACAGTAATCTCTTTAGACAAGTGCTTTCAGTCCTGGTATTCCTTGACACATGAGGGCTCTGCCCGTTTTCCTAAATAACCTCTGGGGTTTGTCATTGAGAGCCACACAGAGGAAGCAAGGAAAAACTTTGTTGCCCAAAGTGTCAATTACATGTGAGGTTATATAACCCAGAACTAAGTCCAAGAAGAGAAAATAGGACATGATCAGATGACTACAATTAGGAAATTAAACTCACACTTCCCACATCCTTGTATTAAACACAATCTGTACCTCCAGTCCTCAAAAAAAGGATGACTTTATGGACTTGGCAAGTATATAATCACATTAAATAGCGGAAAACCATATTGTACAATTTCAAATATAGGATGAAGTGGCTGCCTCAGAACAAGGTTAATCTGACTGAAAGGAAGTTTCTTGGATTATTTCCCAGCCCCAGGACTCTGTGAAGGGGGCCAGTGAGTGGGAGCTTCTGCCACATGTTGCCCTGCTCTTGAATTGCCTTGGCCCCTTTTGCTTCACTTCATTCTTCCTCTCACTCAATATTCTTGTTTCATCTTTCTCTCCATTGAGGTACCACATGTGACTGTGCTAGAGAAGACAGGATTGACCTTGGTGATCCTCAGGACAAAGTGACCTGGGCCCATGCAGACATAATCAGCCTCACAACAAAGACGAATGCAAATGTGGGATGAAAGTGCAATGTATAAGAAAGGGGGCAATATTTCACAGCATTTTCTTTTATCTATAGGCTTCCCGAGTAGCTCAGACATAAAGAATCTGGCTGCAATGCAGCAGACCCAAGTCCAATCCCTGGGTTGCAAAGATCCCCTGGAGAAGGGAATGGCACTCCAACCCACTCCAATTGCCTGGAGAATTCCATGGACAGAGGAGCCTCGTGGGCTACAGTCCACAGCATTACAAAGAATTAGACACAACTGAGTAACACTTTCTGTGTCTACACACACTTGGTAACAACTATCAGCCACCAAGGCCAAGAGAACTAACTGTTAGACTTCTCAGGCATCTCTGATTTTAATCATCTCTTTCTATTGTTTTTTATCAACCAAATTCTCTGGCTTGCCTAGAATTTGCCTTCTTTTCATAATTCCTCTGCTACTCCCTGAAAATCCTCTTAGTCTAATATTTTTATCAAATTATATTTGCAGAAGTACTAGAGTTTAATGAATAAAGGATCAGGCTTTAGGACCTGGTGGCTTTGGTTTGAATCCATAGATATAGGTCATTGGGATTTATGTTTAACTGAATGAGTGGAAGGTATGATATAACTAGTTGAAAAGAAGAAGAAAAGTTTATTCCCTGTTTAGGGCTATTTGGGCTTAATTAGATGGCTCACCCAAAGTACTTCAGTTCAGTTGCTCATTAGCATATACTAAACACATGGCATATTCTAAACTTCAAATACATACTGTCTGATATGTTTCTTCATTGCTTACTTTTCCTTGGGAAAGTTTTTCATGCTCTCTGCCTGACTATTCCTGCCATTGCCCCATACTTTAACTGTATATCCGTTTTACTCTTTTCCTAAGATTTCAGAAAATATGGTAGGATGCTCTTAGTATTAATGGGTTACATTACCATCTCAGCAGAAAAGAGTACCTGATACCCTGTAGGTAAATAGAGTATGCAGAATAGAGTTGCAGATGTCCGGGGCTTAGCGTCAATACCAGGGGGCTGGAGGCCTGTGGCATGGTGAGAACATCCCAGAACTGGAAAATACGAGACCGGAAACCTTGGCCAACTCAGACATTAACTAGTTTTGCCCTCATTGGTCTTATTTGTCTGTGTAATTAAATAACCAATTGAACTGGATGCTATCAGTTTCCTTCCAGCTTCAACATTCTGTAACTCTGTTTAATTAGATCTTACCCTTCATAGAGCATAAAACACTTATTTGACCTAATTAGCAATCCATCTTCTAATAGGCTTAGTATCCCTGAATATTTTTGAATCTGTTAGCACATCAACTAAAACAAACAAACAAAATTAAGGGCATTGCACTAGATACCTTACTGCAGGAAACATATCTCAGACTTTGTCCCCACTAATCAGAGTCTAATTGAGGCACACCCTGCCATGTCTCAGGACACAGCAATGCATATGTGACCGTATATATGTATATTATATGTAATATACATATAGATGAGGGAATTTGCAGTGGAGGTGGAGGTACAGATAGATATTGCCCAGGGACTACCTCTCACTGAAAACTTACTCTCTGTTGCTCACTCTTGATGTTACTTTGTTGAACTCACAACTCTACTGGGGAGGCATTATTATTATTCCTTCTTTATGGAAGTAAAACAGGTTAAAGATACTAAGGTGCGTGTATGTTCAGTCATGTTCAACTCATTGTGACATCATGGGCTATAGCCCACCAGACTCCTCTGCCCATGGAATTTTCCAGGCAAGAATACTGGAATAGGTTGCCATTTCTTCCTCCTTGGGACCTTCCCAACCCAGGAATTGAACCCGTGTCTTCTGCATTGGCAGGTGGATTCTTGACCAATGAGTCACCTGGGAAGATAGGCTAGAGCAAGTTGGGTTTCAATCCCAGACATCCTTGATTGTAAAGTGCATGTGCTTCTCATCTGGCCACAGTACAAGTCCCCTTAGTAGAGAATAGTTTTTGAAGAAAGAGAAAATTGAGGCCTGAAGGATAGAGAGTGTTTGCAAATAAATAAAGGATGTCTCTATCAAAATGTAAGGTAGAGTTGAAGGGGATGAAAACTGTAGAAAATAGAAGCTTCCCTTGCATCAATGTCCAGCACAACTCAAGAAAAGAATTCTAAATCCTTTTTTGTTTTGTTTTTCAAATTTAGAAATAAGCAAGCCCCAAAGAAAATGTGGGAATTTGAGTTGGCCTAGCAGCATAGGCTGGAGAAGGCAATGGCACCCCACTCCAGTACTCTTGCCTGGAAAATCCCATGGGCAGAGGAGCCTGGTAGGCTGCTGTCTGTGGGGTTGCTAAGAGTTGGACACCTTCACTTTCACTTTCATGCACTGGAGAAGGAAATGGCAACCCACTCCAGTGTTCTTGCCTGGAGAATCCCAGGAACAGGGGAGCCTGGTGGGCTGCCGTCTATAGGGTCGCACACTGTCAAACATGACTGAAGCGACTTAGCAGCAGCAGCAGCAGCAGCAGCATAGGCTAGCTAGTTTAGACTCTTCTATGAGGGAGGGTGATGGCAACGCAGAGTCTTTCCAAAGAATGTCATCAGCAAATGAAAGCCCTGCAGATAGTTGGGTGAACATGGAGGTGGGATTCTGTTAGTGACCAAGCACCAAGAATTCCTGCAGAGAGCCTGCAACAAGAGTTTACCAATTTTACCCTGCATCTCAGATTTCTTTTTGTTCTCTGAGAGCTTTAGAAAAAAAAATGTTTAAATTAAGTTTGTTGCAACTGTGCTGTCAGGAACTTACCAAGCGCTACAGCCACTGGAGCAATTAAAAAAAAATTGCACAGAAGGTAATTAAAAGCCTTACTGGTTCTTGTGATTAGACTGACATTTTAAATGCCTCTGGATGTTTTATTGTGCCAATAACCTATTTCCCTCGTCTCTAAGAGAAATACAACTGACATCAGTAATTTACCCAAGTACTCTACAGGTAACATGTGCCAAATACAAACCTCCACTAAATTAGGGCCAGAATTCTCCTCTGTGCAGTCGGTAGGATACATCTTAATGGGTAAACTGCTGTTTGCAAATTCCTTCTATATGTTTGTGTGTTTTGTGTTCACCATCCTGTTTGCTTGGCGCTGAGAACATACCCTAATGATGACTGCTGGCTAGAATACCCAGGATCTATCGTCAGGGCAATCATTTCCAATTTACATGTACTGATACAAGGACAGAGCTCAAGGCTTTGGAGGACAGGGCCTTATTTTGTCATCATTACTGAATGATTATGATTTATTGGAGAATGTGGATTCCTTAATAGACTACTTATACCAAGGGAATCCTGCCCCCTCCATCCATAGTCCTGGATTCAGGATTAAAATTGTTCAGTTGCTAAGCTGCATCTGACTCTGTGACCCCACGGACTGTAGCAGACCAGGGTCCTCTGTCCTCCACTATCTCCTGGAGTTTGTTCAAGTTCATGTCCATTGAGTCAGTGATGCCATCCAACCATCTCATCCTCTGTTGTCCCCTTCTCCTGCCCTCAGTCTTTCCCAGCATCAGGGTACTTTCCTATGAGTCGACAGTTTGCATCAGGTGGCCAAAGTGTTGAAGCTTCAGCTTCAGTCCTTCCAATGAGAACACTGGTTTGTAATTTTGATAGTAACCTGATACAAACTTTACCATATGATTGAATTAAAAAAAACTATCCTGACTCAGGGACTAGGAACTTGAGGACACATCCTAATCTGCAGCATAGTTCCTCTGGGTTTTTTGTTCACTGAGGGATGGACCCCAGGATAAGTTGTGGGTTCCCTACTGTAGCAGGACAAACATGCAGGCCAGTCTTTCCTCAGGAATGCAAGAAATGAAAACAAACAACACAGAAAAAGAGAAATGGAACAGAAAGTGGGCTCAGTTGTTTCATCATCATGAAATATTATGATAAAAGTTAAAATCACTCTTAAAATCAGGCAACAAAGAAAGAAAAAAAACCCCTGTAATTGCCCTAGTTTCTTGTTAGGAAGGACTTCCCTGGTGGCTCAAAGGTAAAGCATCTGCTTGCAATGTGGCAGACCTGGGTTTGATCCCTGGGTCAGGAAGATACCCTGGAGAAAGAAATGGCAATCCACTCAAGTACTCTTGCCTGGAAAATGGCATGGGTGGAGGGACCTGCTAGGCTACAGTCCATGGGATCACCACTGAGCTACTTGACTTCTCCTCTTAGGTGGTATTAAAGACTAAAGATGAACTAATCTGTAAGCACCTCTCTTTAGACTTTCTAGGAGAAACAACATTTTAATTGGCTCTCTTAATATCTTTCTGTGTGATTTACCTTTTCTGGTGTGTGGAGTCATCTATAACCACTGTAAATGGCTCTCAGCTCTGTCGCTCTCCTCTTTGAGCAGCTTCTCAACTGGAAAGTGGCAATACCACCAACCCTTCCCAGTCCTTTCCAAGACCCTTGATTTATCTGCATGTAAAGAACACATAGCAGCTTACGTCTTCAATCGTTTGGGCTCACAGGCCAGGTCACAGCAAAACTGAAGATGGTGATACATCAAATAAGAGTCAAATAAAGAGATAATGAATTTCTTAGTAGGGTTAGCTAGATAAGCACCAGATTCAATCAAATCAGATGCATAGATTTTAGGAGCCTGTTAGGGAACTCCATATGAAGAAGGCATCACAGAGGACAGAAGAAAAGATGCTTGAAATCTATCAAAACAGAAATTGGGTTATACAGCATGAGACTGTCACAATGGACAGAAAGATGCAATAGGCAACAGATACAAATTCCTTTACTGCTGTTAAATGTTGTTGTTGTACAGAGTACAACACAGAGCCAAAGACTCAGCAGCCTTAGGGGACAGCCACTGTGGCCTCTGAGTCTTCACCGAGAGTGACAGCAGTCATCAGAGTAAGGAGTCCATGGGCCCTTACTCAGAGTAAGAGCTCCTTTGCCTCATATTCGTGAATTTTTATTTATATATTTTCAATACATTCTCACGACTTTCCTGGAAACTCTGACCACTCACTTTCATACCCATCAGATACAAATAATTAGTAACACCTAAGGACATTCTATTTTTAAGATTTATTTTTACCTTTTGGTTGTGCTGGGCCTTTGTTGCTGTGAGGGCTTTCTCTCGTTGGATTAGGCAGGCTGCTCTTAGTTGCGGTATGCAAGCTTCTCTTTCGGGTGGCTTCTGTTACAGAGCGTAGGCCCTAGGGTGTGGGCTCAGCAGTTGTGGCACACAGGCTTTGTTGCTTCAAGGTGGGGATGATCCAATCCATGTCCCTGCATCAACAGGCAGATTCTTAATCACTGGACCACCACGGAAGCCCTAGGAAGATTCTTAAAACTGGTGAATCGAAGACAAATTTCCCTGACCCATGTCTCATATATTCTTGCATATGCAGACCCAAGCACCAACCTATTTCTATAAACATAATAGAGGAGCTTTGAAAGCATGAATTCTTTATACTGAGGTGAGTAGTAAGGAAGTCAAATAAATCTGGTCCTCTAAACATTTCAAAAGAGGATAAATTCCAGTGGACTGAAGATGATTAAGGGAAAGACAAATACAAAATCTTCTTTCACTTTCAGTGGAAAAAAAGTGGATTTCATTCAGTGAAATAATCCTTGAGATAAACATTTGGCCATTATCTTATCATTAAAAAAAGGTTAAGTGAATTTTGATATCTGTTGCTTGATTTAATGTTATAATTTATATAAAATTTATAAAAAATTTAAGCCAAATATTAGAAAAAACAAAATGTTCTCTCAAGATACTGAATGGTGTAACAATGACATAGCAGCTCAAGTATACTAACTGAGTTTATTTGCTTATACAGGTCAATATCAAGAACTGGTGACACTTTCACCATGTCATCTAAAATTTAAATTAGTTCATTAAATCCTTTTTTTGTCAGGTGTGAAAGCATGTAGAATATGCTTTAAGTGAAAAAAATGAACTTCACAAATGATAATATATGTCAAAATTTCCANTGAGTTTATTTGCTTATACAGGTCAATATCAAGAACTGGTGACACTTTCACCATGTCATCTAAAATTTAAATTAGTTCATTAAATCCTTTTTTTGTCAGGTGTGAAAGCATGTAGAATATGCTTTAAGTGAAAAAAATGAACTTCACAAATGATAATATATGTCAAAATTTCCAGAAGATTTTGGATTATATTATTGAATTATGTGTATGGGAAATTGAAGTCATTCAATTCCTTTAAATTCACTAAGAAAAAAAAATCCCCCAGTATTATACTTTTAAGTGTTTAATTTCAGGCATATAAATTCACCATGCCTGCAAATCTTTTAGAAAATAAGCAACTAAATTCTGAAAAAAAAAAAGCCATTTTTAAGATAAATAATAAGTATTAATATCTGATAAGCATTACCAGGCATGAAGTGTGGAAAGTGCTAGAACCTGGGCGGGATAGAATTCAGCCACCCTGAGAAGGCATATAAATTCATGCCCTTTTGACACTAAACCACTATACCTAAAGTAGACTTGAAACTTGTAAATATCTTAACACATCTTAATGAAACAATTAGAAATTTAAAAAAAAATTAGTATACATAGACACTAGGAACACGTTGCTGTACTTATACTTCCAATCCAGGCAAGAATACTGGAGTGGGTAGCCATTACCTTCTCCAGGAGATCTTCCTGACTCAGGGATCAAACTGGTATCTCCTGCATCGCAGGCATATTGTTTACTATCTGAGATACAAGGAAAGTCCTCATGATGAACTGCTTGCATCCAAATATGGAAATAGTGAAATACCCAATAATTCATTATAAGATCAAATGTGATACATTCATTAGACATCATTTTTTAAAGAATTTTAATATGAGGAATATTTCCTTAACATAAGTGAGAGAAGCGAGACACAGCTTTTTTAAAATTGATGTGATTTCAGGTTTAGAAACACCTATTGTTGTTGCTGTTTAATCAGTCAAGTCCGACTCTCTGCGACCTCATCGACTGCAGCATGCTAGGCTTCCCTGTCCTTCACCATCTCCTGGAGCTTAGAAAAATCTACATGTATTCTAAAATGTTACCAATAGTTTATCTCTAGAAAGTAGATTATGAATGACTTTTAAATGTTGTACTTTTTCACTTATTCCAACTTCTTTACCAAAATTATCCCTACTTATTAAATTAAAAGTGCTATTGAGATGTTTTCAGCTGTCTGTACTTTGATAACTATGTTCCCATTTGTACCTTCGGGTTGGCTGCTTCTAAAATTCCTTTGCTTTTTTCCCTTGATTCATTGTGTACCTGCTCCCAAGGTCTTCTTGGAATGTGTCACCTTAGCCACACAGCTAAGTTAGGTTGATGTTCAATGTCTCAGGAATTTACCCTCCCACTTGCTTTGCCTCCATCTTAGTTCATATCTTAATCAGTTTTTTTATGCTCATGGATCTTTCTGGATTTTTCTCATCATGCTTGGATGCTTCTNATGAGATGGCAGGATGGCATCACCGATTCGATGGACGTGAGTTTGAGTGAACTCGGGGAGTTGGTGATGGACAGGGAGGCCTGGCATGCTGCGATTCATAGGGTTGCAGTGTCGGACAGGACTGAGCAATTCAACTGAACTGATAGGCTATCTTAATGCTTCTGTTTTCATTTGACTTTCATAAAATCATGGAAGTTTCAAACGGAAGGCTTTACTCTTATCTTATTACTCACCTCTTGGGGTTTAGCATCCCTTTGAAAATCTGCTAAAAAACACAGGACCTGTCATTCTACAATTTAATATATATATATACATAAAACAGTGCTCCAAATTTCAAGTAATTTGTGGATACCATGAATCCAGTGAGTTGCCCTTGGATTTGACCTAGATATAGACAAGTCTGTTCAGTTTACAAATAAGAATATAGAGATTCAAGTATGTTGTGGTTTATTTAAGACCATAAAGTAGTGACTGTCAGCCTAAGAATAAAGTTTTCTGATTCCTAACTTGTGTGAATTATTTCCACTCTCCATCCTATTCTGGATAGTTAAAGCTTCATTATAACCTAAGCCATAATTCTAAGACTTAAACCAACACTGTCCATGGGATTTCCCAGGCAGGAATATTGGAGTGAGTTGCTGTTTTCCTCCTCCAGGGGATCTTCCTGACCCAGGGATCAAACCTACATCTTCTGCATTGCAGGTGAATTCTTCACCACTGTGCCACCTGGAAAGTCCTGTTATTCAAAATATAAATATTTAAATTATCCTCTTGAAAATGATATATTTTTAATAAAATACTTATTTTTTCTAGTTAATAGTAAAATGGAGAGTCATAATACCTTAAAAAGGAATCTCAAGGAACTGAGAACCTATATTTCTTTCCTTTTTTGAAACTAGATCTTAAAAATATACCTGCAGATATAATCCAAGCTCTGCATCAAGGATGTCCATCCATTCCTCCTGGTAATTGAATTCCACTGACTGACATAATTAGGCCCTATCTGTTAAACCTGTTGTGTCAAAATCTTCTTGAAGTGTCTTCATTTACATATTTCTAACATTGCAGAACAATCATAATAGTCAGTTCTGTCAAGGCCCATTGTCAAATGCTTTCATTCTTTGATTGACAGTGATAATAATTGATACTATGGGTCCTTTATATTAGAGTAGTTGTTTATTTGACATAATATTCTGGAAAATGTGCACCAAAAATCCTTTAAAAGTGTTTTGGTTAAAAGTAGTTTCATCAGTTTTTCATCCATTTTTCCCTCCTGTCATTTCAAATGGTTTGGATCAAACTGTCCCTAAATTATTAGACTGGAAAAAGATCAATCTTAGTCTCTTATTTCAGATATTTTCTGGTCTCTATAGTCATTCCTCTCTGTAATCATTTACAGTTTACGCAATGGCAGATATATATAAAAATATCTAAGGAGTTTAAACCAAAGAAAGTATCCTTTTTCTCTTAGCCCATGCCTTTAATTTAATTAGAAAGACTTTGCAAGACCTTTTAGTAACTAAGGGAACTGACACATTATAAAATAATGCAAAAGAGCTTAAGTACTCCCTAATTCTCACTGCTTCTGTTTTTTCAGCTAAGACATTAACACTAGTCAGTTAAGACCTATTTGGAATTATCTGAGGCAGACTAATCAAAAAAGGCTCCTCTGCCTGATTTTTTGAAATCCTGTCATTATACAAAGGAATAAGCTAAATGAGGGCTGAAAGGTTATCTTTACTGCTGATAAAAGTGATATCAGAGAATGTGGGCGGGACATCTTGCCAAGATTAGTCAGATTTGCTCACCCAGTCCTGGCAGGAATGGCCAGGGGCAGACCTCTCTCCCCAGGGACAGGACCAATCAGAACTTGTGATCCCCACAAGCACCCATCTTCCAAGAGAATAAAAAAAGAGGAAGGAACTGGGCAACTTTATGTTCACTTTCTCCTACAAAGCCACATACACACATAGTTACTGCCTCTCTCTTAAAAAGCAGTAATAGAGAGGAAAGTGAGAAACGAAAGAGTTGATAATAGGGTTGACTCCACAAGTAATGACAACAACAGGAAAAACCTTTTGCCACTAATTTTCTCCCATTTTATGTTCTCTTAACATCTTAGGTTTAATCGTTAAACCATGAACAAGATAATCTATGAAATGAGCTCTCTTACCTTTCTTTTCAAGACAATCTCCTATTTTAATATTCTTTGTTCTACTCTTCTGATGAAAAGATGGGGATTCTCTTTCTGTACATAAGAGTGACCATGGGATGCTCTAACAAAAGCTTTCCTATTCATTGACTGGGTCAGTATAATAATTCTTTTTCATTGATGATTACTACAAAGGCCTTTGGCATCAATGGTCCATTTAAATAAGCCAGTGATAAACCTAGCCAAAGGAAAGAATCCAGAATGGATATCAATGCAAAACAATTCCAGATGGAAATAGAGGGTTCAACTACCATTTAGGGCAATTTTTTCTGCTATATTTGGTTCCATTGGAAATTTTTCTGAAATGAATATTTAGTAAATCTGTTCAAGCTTTGATAATGTATGTTACAGCTAGTGAAACAAATGCACATGTTTGTTTATGTTTAATCTCTCTGTATTTTATAAACATTTTCTCAAGATAATTTCAAGTTCTCTTGTTACTAACAGTTGTATCTGTGATGTGACTCATTCATTCAGTAGATATTTGTTGAGATCCTGATGTATGTTGGATACTATTCTAGGGCATTTCTCTTATTTAATAGTGGATTTAAAAGAAATGTAATGAGGGAAAAAATGTGTAAACTAAAGGAGATGAGAAGAGAGAGGGCCTATTTCAGATAAAGTTCTTTTCAAAAAAGTGACACCTGATCAAAGTACTTAATGAAGTGAAGGAACAGGCCATGAAGATGTCATATGAATTCTGGAACTGCAAGCCACACAGAATGATTGCAGATACCAAGGCTCTGAGGCAGAAACATGCTTGACAGTTTGCACTAGCATGTAGCCAGATGTGACAAAATGGTTGCAATTTGAACATGAATTTGATATTTTGTGGTAACGAAGAAATCAGCATATTTTACTGAAAACAAATATATTCTGTATTCACCACCAACTCGATGGACGTGAGTTTGAGGAAGCTCTGGGAGTTGGTGATGGACAGGGAAGCCTGGCATGCTGCATTCTGTGGAGTCACAGAGTCAGACACGACTAGTGACTGAACTGAGCTGAACTCTTTCCAGTAATCATCTGATCATTCAAGTTGCTCTTCTTCAATTATTTATAACAGCAACTTCTTTGAGAGGCTATTAACATAATTTAAAATGTGCCTAGTTACGTATACAAGTCAATGATTTTTAAAAATATAAACTTATGAAAGTGAAGTTGCTCAGTCATGTCCGACTCTTTGAGACCCCATGGACACCAGGCTCCTCCATCCATGGGATTTTCTAGGCAAGAATACTGGAGTGGGTTACCATTTCCTTCTCCAGAGAATAATGGCAACCCACTCCAGTACTCTTGCCTGGAAAATTCCATGGACTGAGGAGTCTGATAGGCTACAGTCCTTGGGGTCACAAAGAGTCAGACACAACCGAGCGACTTCACTTTCACTTTCTCTTTCTCTCCAGGAAGCTGCTTCTCAAATTACTGACTTGACTTTCATACACTATTGCCCAGTAATTCTCCTCTCTCCTCTGTGCTTGCCCCCTAATTCTGTTTTCCTGTACTCCAGCCTACATTTCAGTAGGTCACTAGACAACGATGATCCAGATCTTAAAAAGTAAATCCACAAACAAAACTTAATTTTCCACCTCAAAATATCATCTTCCACTTGGCACAGAGATATATCCTCAGAAATTAAGATTGCAGTTGGTTCAGGGGATGTAGCAGTGCAGAGTCAAGTGGAGACCCAGATGGGCCCGAGGTTACTTTGTAGCACAGAAGGACCAGATATTTCTGTGAGCTTGACTCTTATCAGATATGCTTTTTCTCAGTATCTGGAGATTGTGTTAAATGAGTATCACCTGGGTCTTTTTATCTTCCCTCACTTCTAAATCTATTTCTCACCCTTCTCATTCAAAAATGAAAGTCCTGAGGGGCTGTCATGATAACAGATGTTTCATTCCTTTACATTTTAAAATTAACGTAGCACTTCAGTCATAGCCTCTGAGGGCTGTGGGAAAGAAACATGAGCTTGGTACACAAGAAAACAATAAAACTGGATGGAAGCTAAAAAAAAAAAAAAAAAAAAGCAAATTTGTTTAATGTAGTAAAACCACAGCAACTACCACCCCCCAGCCAGACTGTGTGAGAAAATTAAAAAATAGTGTTTTGTGGGACAACATGGCCACTCTCTATAGAGTTGTATACATAAAATAAGAGGGAATAATAACTTGGTAGAAATTGTGAGTGACACTGAATGTCAGAAGGCCTGGATTCTAAGTGAAATCTTCTCTTGTTTGGCTGTCACCATGTCTTCCGAAGTGTAGGCACAGAGACTAGCCCTTTTGAAATTCCCGAAGAAAAATAAAGACGTGTGTTTAGGAAAGGGGACGTTCTCTAACTCCCAACTGGGGGAATCATGAATCCTGACAGCACACTCAAGGCACAGGAAAAACCTAGAATAGAGAGATCTGACTGATTTGTTTAACTCAGTGTTGTTTCCAAAACATTTTTGACAATCGGATATTTTTATTTAGTGGCAGTTGATTGATTTCCAGGCCACATCAGTAATTTCCACAGGGTGTTCCAAGAGTCCCCATGATCTGTGGCAGTGTCTTGACGGGGCATGGTGGCAGAGAGAGGTAAAGATTCTGAAGCAAACCCAGGCCAAAAGGCTGAGTTTGAGCAAGCTCCAGGAGTTGGTGATGGTCAGGGAAGCCTGGCGTGCTGCAGTCCGTGAGGTCGCAAAGAGTTGGACATGACTGAGCAACTGAACTGAACTGGGTGGTGTCAGCAACAGACATTTATTTCTCACAAACCTGGAAGCTGGAAAGTCAGTAATCAAGGAGCCGGTCAAGTCTGTGCCTTATGGGAATTCTCTGCCTGGCATGCAGACTTCTCCCTGTGTCCTCTTGAGGCAGAAAGAGGGCCCGAGCTCTGTTCTCTCTTCCTCTTCTTGTAAGAATCCTAATCCCATCATGAGGGTCTCACCCTCATGACCTAATGTAAATCTAATCCTCACCCCCACCCCACCCCTCACAAAGCCCCATCTCCAGATACCATCATGTTTGGGTGTTAGGGCTACAACATACGAATGTGGGTGTGGAGGGACAGATATTCAGTCCATAACATTATGCTTATTTGCATGCAGAATGAATGAGTCATTCAATAATAAAGTTTAGATTATTTTCCTCAAATCTAACACTTCCTTACACTTTCTGAAACTCAAGTTCAGTTACTATTTTTTGGCTTACACCTACAGTCTCTCAAGATGTCCCTGCAATTTATTCATGTCAGCCTGGCATTTCACTATCAGGAAAAGCTGGTGTCATCAGCAAATTTGGAGATGTCACTGTGCACTCCATCTTCCAGATCACATCTAAAAATGTTCTCTGAGACCAATCCTTAAAGGATTTCTCAGTTTATACTTCCTCTATCTAGATCTGTTTATTCTTTTTCATTGTTTCATGGATAGAAACTTGGTCCATAGGGATATGTGATTACTTTTTTTTTTCAAATCTGAATTGATTTTTAGAAACGGCAGTTGAAACTGGTTAAAGGCTTTTTGAAGGTCAAGTAATTTGCATTATTTTTGCTCCAAAACATGAAAAGTAATCAAGGGATTCCAAACTCTACTCTTTTGTGTTCAACTGGGTGCTTCTGTACAGAGTCACAAAAACAGATTACTTTGGGAGGCAATGAAGTCATGAATAATCTCTTTCTGGAGGTGTTATCTGACTGTTTGATCATATGCCAATCAAATGGTTGTTCACTTGAGTATGTGTTGAAAATGATAATGTGAAATTATATGTAGTTCTTTGGATATTTTCTAATAGCTAGTTAATCTCTTCAGTTCAGTTCAGTTGCTCAGTCATGTCTGACTCTTTGCGACCCCATAAATCGCAGGACGCCAGGCCTCCATGTCCATCACCAACTCCCAGAGTTCACTCAGACTCACGTCCATTGAGTCAGTGATGCCATCTAGCCATCTCATCCTCTGTCATCCCCTTCTCCTCCTGCCCCGCAATCAGTCCCAGAATCAGAGTCTTTACCAATGAGTCAACTCTTCACATGAGGTGGCCAAAGTATTGGAGTGTTAGCTTTAGCATCATTCCTTCCAAAGAAATCCCAGGGCTGATCTCCTTCAGAATGGATTGGTTGGATCTCTTTGCAGTCCAAGGGACTCTCAAGAGTCTTCTCCAACACCTGTCTCTTATACACATCTAGATGTGTATAAGAGACAGGCTTAGAACAAGAGAGAAAGTCGCTGTCTTTATGAGCTTAATGCAGAAGAGAGAGAACACAAACAGATAATGTCAACCAACTTTAAGTATAAAAGAGAAAAAAAAAAAGCAGGGTAGGTGGAACATAGTGTGCTTTCCGGGAGGTAACAGTGGTGGCTTTATTTTATATAGTGAGGGCCATCAGGAAGCGTAACACTTGAACACAGACATGATGAAGTAGGACCAGGGGATCCAAGTAAAGAGAATTCCATCCAGAGGGAACAGCCAAAGCAGGCAGGTGAAATGGGCGCAGGCTCAGTGTGCTTGAGGAACAACAAGCAACTGACTCAGCTGCCATCAAGTGGGCCAGGAGGACAGTGGGAAGATATATGAAGTCAGAGAAGTACGGGGCTGTATCATGGAATGTCTCATAGGCCATCGCAAGACTCACTTAGGCTGTTTTTGTGTAGCCACTAGACAGAAGGAAGCTTCCCAGGTGGCACTAGAAGTAAAGAACCCACCTGCCGATGCAGGATACATAAGAGATGCAGTTCAATCCCTGGGTTGGGAAGATACCCTGGAGAAGGAAATGGCTACCCACTCCAGTATTCTTGCTTGGAAAATTCCATGGAGAGGGGGGCCTGGAAGGCTACAGTCCATTGACTGCAAAGAGTCAGCAGCAAGCAACGACTTAAGTGACTGAGCACAGACAGAAGGAGATGAGGGGCAAGGTAGACACAGAAAGACCAGACAGCAAGTAGCCAAAGTAAAGAAGGTAAAAGGTGATGCTGGCCTAGACTATAGAAACAGTGGTGAAGGTGGTGAAACAAAGATCCCAGTTTGGATACATTTTGAATTTAAAGTTGACCAATTTGCGGATGGATTCCATGGAGTTATGAGAGAAAGAGAGGAAGCAAAGATGGTTCCAGGATTTTGGCCCAAGAAAGTGAAAGAAAGAAGCTGTCGTTTACTGAGATGAGGAGGACTAAAGGACAGTTAGTTTGGGGAGAAAATCAGGAGTTGGCTCTTGATGTGCTAAGTTGATTGACTTCAAGCGCTCATGCTCAGTTGCTAAGATATGTCTGACTCTGCAACCCCATGGACTGTAGCCCGCCAGGCTCCTCTGTACATGGAATTTCCTAGGCAGGAATACTGGAGTGGGTTGCCATTTCCTTCTCCAGAGGATCTTCCCAACCCAGGAGTTGAACCCAGAGGTTAAAGTGTCTGCCTGCAGTGTGGGAGACCTGGGTTCGATCCCTGGGTCAAGAAGATTCCCTGGAGAAGGAAATGGCAACCCACTCCAGTATTCTTGCCTGGAGAATCCCATGGACGGAGGAGCTTGGTGGGCTAGAGTCCATGGGTCGCAAAGAGTCGGACATGACTGAGCGACTTCACTTTCACCCCTGCATTGCAGGCAGATTCTTTACCATCTGAGCCACCTGGGAAGCCCATAACTATAAGAAATCTAAGTAAAGATTAAGTTGGAGTGAAGAGGATAGTCCAGGTACAAAGTATAATTTTGGCCATAATCAACATTTAGATTACATTTAACACCGTGAGACAGGATGAGGTTATCAAAACACTGAATATGGATAACGGTTCAAGGATCCCAAAGGACACTGAAAAACAACTTCCAGTGAGGTAAGAGAAGAAAGAAGAGAAAACGGTGCCCTGATGTTAGGGAAGGCAGCATTTCTGGAGTAAACTGTCAAATGTACCTTATTAAGGGGAGTAAAAATGAAAATTGACCTTTGAATTTGGGACATAGAGGCCATCAGTTGGTAAAGTGATTGATAATTTTTGCCTAAATCAGAAAATTTTTGAGAGTGAAGGAAGAAGTTCTCAATAACTAAAATATGTCAAGGCAATAGGCATACCTGATGAGGCACAATAGGCACAATGAAGGCTAATCTGAACAAAATAAGACAAATCATCACCCTAGCTTTAAGTGAACTTGACAAAAGAAGGTTTTTGTTTTTCCCTCATCTTTGACAAAAGAAAAAGAAACCTGATTGTAATGTTTTTAAGAGAAGCGAGAAAAGGACGTGGAGATTAGAAGAGATAATCTTTTTGAAGAGTTTAGCCATAAGGAGGAACAAAGAATTTGTTCAGTAGTTCAAGGGACACGTGTGTTCAAGAGAAATTTATTTTTAGGTAAGATACAGCACAGCATTATTAGGGTGTGAGTTGGAAAATCCACAAGAGATGAAACTATTCAAGAGAAAAAAAGCTGGACTGATGCCCTTGATGGTGCAGGAGCAGATGAGGTCCATGAACCTTGAGGGAGACTGAGCTTCAGTAGGAACAGAGGTGTTTCATTCATGAAAGGAAAGGTATTTTAGATTGGGAGATGTGATGGAGGAAGCAGGTGCAAGCCGCTTCTGGTTGTTCATATTCTCTTGGCAAAGCTATATAGGAAACCAAGTCAAAGACCCACCCACACTGAAAGCAGATTTCTTGTTATAGACTGAGAATTAGATGGACGGAGTCATCATTTCCACTCTTCATTCTTTGACTCTTCCAGAACAAGTGCTCCCTGCTAACATCAACAAAAGCTCTGGGCCAATGAGGTTCTCCTGCCCATCGCCCTAAGGGAAGTGGCTCCCTATGAGTCAGGGCATTGTTGGAGCAGTAAGGTGTTAGGGCAGCATGTGCAGTGGCTACAGACAAGGACACACTTTCTGGGAGTGGGACCATTTATTTGATGTGAGAAGAAACAACAGGAGTGATACTCTTCTAAAAAGTTATTTTTAATTGAAGGATCAGTTCAGTTCAGTTGTTCGGTTGTGTCCGACTCTTTGAGACCCCATGAATTGCATCAGGCCAGGCCTCCCTGTCCATCACCAACTCTTGGAGTTCACTCAGACTCATATTCATCAAGTCGGTGATGCCATCCAGCCATCTCATCCTCGGCCATCCCCTTCTCCTCCTGCCCCCAATCCCTCCCAGCATCAGAGTCTTTTCCAATGAGTCAACTCTTCACATGAGGTGGCCAAAGTACTGGAGTTTCAGCTTTAGCATCATTCCTTCCAAAGAAATCCCAGGGTTGATCTCCTTCAGAATAGACTGGATGGATCTCCTTGCAGTCCAAGGGACTCTCAAGAGTCTTCTCCAACATCACAGTTCAAAAGCATTAATTATTTGGCACTCAGCCCTCTTCACAGTCCAACTCTCACATCCATGCAAGTGAGAAACAGATTTAAGGGACTAAATCTGATAGATAGAGTGCCTGATGAACTATGGATGGAGATTTGTGACATTGTACAGGAGACAGGCATCAAGACCATGCCCATGGAAAGGAAATGCAAAAAAGCAACATGGCTGTCTAGGGAGGCCTTACAAATAGCTGTGAAAAAAGAAGTGGAAAGCAAAGGAGAAAAGGAAAGATATAAACATTTGAATGTAGAGTTCCAAAGAATAGCAAGGAGAGATAAGAAAGCCTTCCTCAGCAATCAATGCAAAGAAGTAGAGAAAAACAACAGAATGGAGAAGACTAGAGATCTCTTGAAGAAAATTAGAGATACCAAGGAAAAATTTCATGCAAAGATGGGCTCAATAAAGGAGAGAAATGGTATGGACCTAACAGAAACAAAAAATATTTAGAAGAGGTGGCAAGAATACACAGAAGAACTGTACAAAAAAGATCTTCACGACCAAGATGATCACAATAGTATGATCACTCATCTAGAGCCAGTCATCCTGGAACGTGAAGTCAAGTGGGCCTTAGAAAGCATCACTACAAACAAAGCTAATGGAGGTGATGGAATTCCAGTGAAGCTATTTCAAATCCTGAAAGATGATGCTGTGAAAGTGCTGCACTCAATATGCCAGCAAATTTGGAAAACTCAGCAGTGGCCGCAGGACTGGAACTGTCTCTTATACACATCTAGATGTGTATAAGAGACAGGNATCATTTTCTGAGTGTTGAGCTTTAAGCCAGCTTTTTCACTCTCCACTTTCACTTTCAATTACTAATAACTTTTAACAATTTTCCTGTGCAATCTAAGATATCAATTAGAATTCTAATTCCTTATATTTTTCATCAATCTCCAAACATACACACTCAAAGCATATAATGATAATTTGGTCTTTAGTCATCACAGTTGTTTTCTATTAAGAAAAAATTAACCCTGTTTCACATTCATCTCACCAGAATTTATACCTGTAATCTGATTTTTAAAGTATCTTTTAAAACAAAACAATTTTATTATTCATATAAGCTATGGCCAGAGTAATTGCCCAATATAAAACTACAGAATGAGTTTGATAATACGCCTCATCTGGAACTATAGACTATAGTTTCCTAATATTTTCTTATTTTTAAAAAATTGCCATGATATAAAGAGTCAAGATTCCAGACTTTTCAAAACATGATAATTCTCAAATTACACTGATTTTCTCTGGGGCATCTTTCTATTTTCATTTATTTTTTATTTCAGTTATTTATTCTAGTGTTCACTATTGTTGATTTACCTGTGAAATTGAATTTACCTTTTATAACTTCAGTTTAAATTTACTTTTCCCCTTTCTCTGTAACAACTTCGTTGTTTATTTGGGGAAGTATATATAGTACTGTATGCATATCTATTTCTCTTTACATGTTTTCAAAACTGCCATTAAGACAAGTTTCTGGTAAAATTTTAGTATGCTTTTCAGGGACGGACACATCTTGCTAACTTCAAGAGGAAACACTTCAAATCCTTTTCAGGAGTATCAATTTAAATTCTTTTTGCACTGTCAACTGAATTAATTCAATAGTTTCAGATTTTGAGAGCCTGAGTCTGTATCTGCACAATTTCTACTTCCCTGTTAAAATTACCACACTATGTAGATCACATTGGAGTCTCTATTACAGAAATATTTCTAGAGAAAATTTTAAAACTCCTATCTCTAGTGCATTTATTCCAGAGAAAGTTGTTGAGCAATAATAAAATGTGAACACCTTAAGAGTTTTTTGATAGAAGAATTGGTTATGTATACATATACATTTCATACTCCACAATAATTCACAAATACTGTTTTATAACACAAAGCTAGAGATAACACATAACCACCTTTACATTAAGCACCCCAAGCTTTTCCAAAAGGAAGCCATGTGGATTATTTTGATTTCTCATGAATTTGAGTCTCATATCTGAGAGAAGATTGCATGGGGAATGTGTAATTTATACATGCCAAGACCCTCTAATTAAAGTGTTTCAGCCTGTTATAAGCCTTACTCTACAAAGAACAAGTATAGACACGTGGATCAGTCCGTTAACTCTCCTGCTTTCAATTTCCCTATATAGAACAGCAACCTCTGTGTACTGGGGAACATAAAACTTTCCAGGAGTCATGTGAATGTACATGGTTTTAAGCAAAGCAGTGTCTCGTCCTTTGCTTCCATATGCATCTGTTCGTAAGGTTAACAAACCCAAGAAGGTGTCTGCTTTCAAGGCATCATACAAGTTCTCTTTCCATCTTCCCTCTCACATTGCTCTTTGGTAGTTTTTTTCTGAGGAAAAATCAGAGATTTCACCAATCTTGGTATGCTGCATTGTCCTGAAGGCAGAAAACCTCTGGAGGCAGCAAAGTTTCAACAAGAAAGCAAAGCGAAGCCAGAGAGAGGTTTCTCATCTCCCATACTTCCTCATTTTAAATACTGCCTTCAGAATCAACACAGCATTAGAAGCATTAGCCTGCGTTGATATATTTTGAAATTAGTATATGTTGCATGGAGAAGTGGAGAAGGAAATGGCAACCCTCTCCAGTGTTCTTGCCTGGAGAATCCCAGGAATGGCGGAGCCTGGCGGGCTGCTGTCTATGGGGTCACACAGAGTCAGACACGACTGAAGCGACTTAGCAGCAGCAGCATGGAGAAGGCAGTGGCACCCCACTCCAGTACTCTTGCCTGGAAAATCCCATGGACAGAGGAGCCTGGTAGGCTGCAGTCCATGGGGTCGCTGAGGGTCGGACACGACTTCACTTTCACTTTTCATTTTCATGCATTGGGGAAGGAAATGGCAACTCATTCCAGTGTTCTTGCCTGGAGAATCTGTCTCTGGGGTTGCACAGAGTCGGACACGACTGAAGCGACTTAGCAGCAGCAGCAGCAGCAGAACAGATATTTAGTCTTGAAAGAGAAATATGTTTGTTTCCCTCAAATAATCATTGGACATTACAAATCCATGTCTGTATTTTATCTTGTGATGAGTGTCTTACTTTTTCTCATTCATTGTCCACGTTTTTGCTCATGTATTCATCCCCATCTGGCAGTATGTGGTTTATATTAAATTAATGGGACTGTATTGTGGATTCCATGGCAAATAACACGTTTAACAATTGTCATTAATACATTGTTGATAAGCTTGTGTTTNCAGTGTTCTTGCCTGGAGAATCTGTCTCTGGGGTTGCACAGAGTCGGACACGACTGAAGCGACTTAGCAGCAGCAGCAGCAGCAGAACAGATATTTAGTCTTGAAAGAGAAATATGTTTGTTTCCCTCAAATAATCATTGGACATTACAAATCCATGTCTGTATTTTATCTTGTGATGAGTGTCTTACTTTTTCTCATTCATTGTCCACGTTTTTGCTCATGTATTCATCCCCATCTGGCAGTATGTGGTTTATATTAAATTAATGGGACTGTATTGTGGATTCCATGGCAAATAACACGTTTAACAATTGTCATTAATACATTGTTGATAAGCTTGTGTTTACTAGTGACCCAATCACATTCTTTTCTTTTATAAAAATTGAACTATAGTTGATTTACAATGTGTTAATTTCCACTATACAGCAAAGTGATTCAGTTATATATGTATAGACATTAAAAAATATTCATTTCCGTTATGGTTTATCACAGGATATCGAATATAGTTCCCTGTGCTCTGCAGTAAAACTTTGTTGTTTATCCATTCTGTATGTAATAGTTTGCATCTGCTAACCCCAAACTCCCAACCCACCCCTCCCCACCACCCCTTGGCATTGACAAGTCTGTCTGCTATGTCTGTGAGTCTGTTTCTACTTCATAGATAGGTTCATTGATCTCATACTTTAGATCCCACATATAAGTGATAACATTGGTATTTGTCTTTTTNACTCCCAACCCACCCCTCCCCACCACCCCTTGGCATTGACAAGTCTGTCTGCTATGTCTGTGAGTCTGTTTCTACTTCATAGATAGGTTCATTGATCTCATACTTTAGATCCCACATATAAGTGATAACATTGGTATTTGTCTTTTTCCTTTTGACTTACTCCACTTACCATGATAATCTCTAGTTCCATCCATGTTGCTGTGAATGGCATCATTTTATTCTGTATTATGGATGAGTAATAATCCATTGTATCCATCTTTTTTGTCATTATTGTTGATTTGTTTAAAATTAATCTTTGTTGGAATATAGTTGATTTACGATGTTGTGTTAGTTTCTGCTCTACAGCAAAGTGAATCAGTTATATATATACTATATCCATATATATAGCCACTCTTTTTTAGATTATGTTCCCATATAGGTTATTATAGAGTATTGAGTAGAGTTCCCTGTGCTATACAGTAAATTCTTATTAGTTATCTATTTTATATACAGTAGGATGTATACCTGCAGAAGGGAATGGCAACCTGCTCGTGTTCTTGCCTGGAGAATCTCAGGGATGGAGGAGCTTGGTGGGCTACCGTCTATGGGGTTGCACAGAGTCGGATACGACTGAAGTGACTTAGCAATATGGCAATCCCAATCTCTTAATTTATCCCTCCCCTACTTTCTCCTTTGGTAATCATAGGTTTGATTCTTACATCTGCAACTCAACTTCTGCTTTGTAAATGGATTCATTTGTATCATTTTTTATAGATTCCACATATAAGTGATATTATATGATATTTATCTTTGTCTG
>SJYX01023925.1:11214-27656 GCA_006410675.1 Oreotragus oreotragus | reverse complement strand
GCAGAGTGAAAAAGCTGACTTAAAACTCAACATTCAAAAAACGAAGATCATGGCATCCGGTCCCATCATTTTATGGCAAATAGATGGGGAAACAATGGAAACAGTGAGATATTTTATTTTCTTCGGCTCCAAAATCACTGCAGATGTTGACTGCAGCCTTGAAATTAAAAGATGCTTGCTACTTGGAAGAAAAGCTATGACCAACCTAGACAGCATGTTAGAAAGCAGAGACATTACTTTACCAACAAAGGTCCATCTAGTCAAAGCTATGATTTTTCCAGTAGTCATGTATGGATGTGAGAGTTGGACTATAAAGAAAGCGGAACACTGAAGAATTGATGCTTTTGAACTGTGGTGTTGGAGAAGACTCTTGAGATATCCTAAAGGATATCAGTTCTGAATATTCATTGAAAGGACTGATGCTGAAGCTGAAACTCCAATATTTTAGCCACCTGCTGCGAATAACTGACTCATTGGAAAAGACCCTGATGCTGGGAAAGATTGAAGGCAGGAGGAGAAGGGGACAATAATAGAGGATGAGATGGTTGGACGGACTTTAATTTGAGCAAGCTCCAGGAGTTGGTGATGGACAGGGAAGCCTGGTGTGCTGCAGTCCATGAGGTTGCAAAGAATCAGACATGACTGAGCAACTGAACTGACGGATGGATGGATGGATAAATAAATAGAAGGAAAAATAAATGAATAAATGAGTGAATTCCTGCATTCCTTCTAGCACAAAATTTATATTACTCCAAATAATACAATAAATGAGGGACAGAGACATTTATAAAAAGAAATCACTCACCTAGAGGATTCTCCAGTTAGAGAAACTATTCTAATACAGATCTCTTTTTTCAAGCTTAGGGAACCTTTAATACATATATCCTTCTCTGAACTTCCCAGGTGGCACTAGTGGTAAAGAACCTACCTGCTAATGCAAGAGACTCAGGAAATGTGGATTCGATCCCTAAGTCAGAAGATCCCCTGGAGGAGGGCATGGCAACCCACTCCAGTATTCATTCCTGGAGAATCCCATGGATAGAGGAGCCTGGTGGATTGCAGTCCATGGGGTCTCATAGAGTCAAACATGACTGAAGCAACTTACCACACACACCCCTCCCCATGCATCTGGATCCCTCTTTCACAAAACTTTCTGCTCTAGCTCATCCTAATTCTTCCCTAAGCAGGTCTGTATTTAAAGAGTTATTTATTTCTCCTCATATGATGAGGATGAAGGAAGAATAAATGGTACTCTTTTTCCTATGTACAGTTAGCGAATGCTGTTTTTCAAATAATTTCCCTTATCACAGTTTTTATTGACATTCTAATAATTCATCCTGTTACTTTTTTGTACATGTTTATGAGTCTCATTTATTTATTCATATATGCAAGTTAGCCACTAGGTCAGGTACAGTGCTGTGTTTCACTTTATGCTCTTACTGGATTCTGTTTCTTAAAAAACAAGGGTTGCCTTTAATACTACAATGTGTCAGCCCCCAAAGCCAGTACAGGATCTTGCATATTGTGGACTCAATAAACATTAATAAGATTAATTATTTGCCCCTGAGCATCCATGTCTCCTTTCTTCCAGGTATTAGTTTGATCCTACAGTGTTGAATAGAGGGCTAGACTGTCAGTGTTACAGGACTTCTATAGATTCAAGGCATGGTTGCCTGGGTCAGTGGGGCGTGCATGTATGTGTGTGTGTGTGTGAGAGAGAGAAAGTGTGTGTGTGTGTCCCAAAGGATTAAGTGTATGGATGAGTATGTAAAAACCACTACTTATATTTAAAGGAGAAAAGGCTCTCTATGTCCCTTCTATCTTCTATTGACTTAATGAGTTGCTCAAGTGTTAATTAAATACATCTGTTGAATTAGAAAAATTTAGTCTAAAAGTTGTAGTTCCTGGGTAAGTCTTTAATTACTGTTCTGGGTTAGAGTAGGGGGTTCACAAATTGGTTCTATTTACCACTTGTCCTCAAATTCAGATGGAAGGGACTTTCTTCCACCAAACTAAGGAAAGATCCTCGGTCTTAGCTCTGCTTTTCTTGTGCTCCTTGTTCTTATGGGACATTTTATGTGTGCAAGAATTTATTTAAATGTGTATCTGGGTTGGTGGGCTTCCCTGATGGTTCTGATGGTAAAGAATTTGCCTGCAATGCAGGAGACCAGATTCAATCTCTGGGTCGGGAAGATTCCCCTGGAGAAGGGAATGACTTCCCTCTCTGGTGTTCTTGCCTGGAGAATCCCATGGACAGAGGAGACTGGTGGGCTACAATCTATGGGGTCCCAAAGAGGCAGACATGCCTAATCAATGAACACTTTCACCTTTACTGGGTGTTGGTCATCTATAAGAAGTCAGATGGAATCCTTGGAGACTTAATTGCTGATTGTCCCAAGTGATACTCACCGTTTGTATTGAGTAGTTCCTTGGAAGCTAAACAAGGATAGTCCTGCTCTGAACTGCTATGGAAAGGACAGCTAGTGGCCCTGCATGGAAACCAAGATAGCTATGCACAGGGACTCAGCTTCCGTTGTCAGGAACAATGCCTCTCACACTGTCTCTTCATTGAGCTGCCACTCACTCTGGTTCTCAGGGCCCTCATGTACAGACCCTCTCTCTTAAGGGACTAGTCAAACCACCCGCTTATGTCTATTTTCTTACACATTTTCAAATCGCCAGGTGAAATCCCTTTATCTCTCCCTCTCATGTTCCTCAGTCCTCAAGCTCTCCTTCCGCTTTAAAGCTCAACACAGAGACCATGGGCATAATGCCTTTAACTGGCGCGTTCTTTTGGAAACAAAAATGAAAATTAAGCTATATTCTGTTTTTTCTTTCTCCTTTGAGCCAACTGTGGGAGAGGGGGAAAGCTACTTTGAGTTAACATCTCAAAAATAGAACCTTGCCACATAACATTGGGAATGTACATTTTCCCCATGGTCCACACTACTCTTTAGTAATTCGATCCTTTTCATTGCATAAGTTTCCTTATGCATGGAAATGTATAGTCCCTTCCAGGAAGCTCACAGCTCTCTTCCCCAAATAGATTTTTGATCAGAAAGAAGCACTCACAATCCCATTGGAAGTCATAAAATGCTAGCAGAACAGCAATGAAATTCATTGCAGGTGTTCATGCTATAATCCCACTGCTCACCTGATATGCTCCTTCTCTTATACCATCATCAACAGTAAGAAAGAGGGACTGACACCTGGAAGAGCAGCATTCGAAACCCACATAGCCAGCCATCCAAAGGGACATAAGCAATTCCATGTGTGTGCTTGAGGTGACAGAGACTGCTTTTTGACATACAGGGAAGTGATTCACTACACTGTAGCTTCTAAAGCACAAGGGGAAAAAAAAAAACAAAGCAACTTTGGAATGTATACTCATATAAGATAGTTTCGTATGTTGAGGAAAAGAGGGATAACTTTTTGAGACAAAGGTAGATTTGCAAGAAATTAGTCTGAATCATGGAAAAATATTTTCCTGGATAATTCTGGGAAAAAGCACAAAAGCACTTACTCAGATGGTTGCTTTTTCTTTTTATTTCTGTTTCTTCTTTCTCTTTTCTGAGTTCATTTTATTCTTTTCTCTATTATAGTCTTATCCTTTTCTCCTTTAGTTTCCATGTTCTCCTCTCCCCATTCTGCCTCTGCTCTACCGTCTGCTGCCAACCCTTAGCCTAAACACACATCGCTGGGATTCAATTCCAGTGACCACTTGTCAACTTAGTACTCCCTCTATCTGATCCATACCCTTGATAACTCATACCTACCCATCCACACCCTCTGTCTTTTATTTTTCTAATTAATTAAATTATTTTTGGTTGCACTGGGTCTTTGTTGCTTTGCATGGGCTTTCTCGAGTTGCGGTGAGCGGGGGCTACTCTTCGGTGCAGAGCATGGGCTTCTCATTGCAGTGGCTTCTCTCTTTGTGGCGTGTAGGCTCTGGGCATGCAGGCCTCTGTAGCTGCCGCAAGTGGACTTCAGTAGTTGTGGCACACAGGCTTAATACTCTGCAGCATGTGGAATCTTCCTGGACCAGGGACGAAACCCATGTCCTCTGCATAGGCAGGTGGATTCTTATCTGCTGAGCCCTCTCTAACCTTTTAAATCATTGTCATGAAATTAATGATTAATTCTTTGAAATCATTGGATAACTCTTAGATGCTAAAGAATGCATCTATATCTGAAATATTTCAATCTTTTGTGTGACTATATCACAAAATTTAAAAGTACATTTTAGTGAAAAATTTTTATAAGAACAGGAGGGACACAGAACATGTTCACTGGCACTCACCTGGAAACAGCATGTTTTGTTAATAGCAGGCCTTTGTGAATCTCTGCAGATGTTAATCAGATCCATTTGTCTGTCCCACAGCCAATCAGGTGGCCAATGGGTGAGGCAGCAATCATTATTTGATTTGCGTATCAAGCATGCACACAGACAGGCTGGGAACAGAGTATACTTCCCCCCATCTGGACACATTTCACAAGTGAGTTTCTCAGCTACTTGCAATCACTGAACAAGAAAGAATGTGCTCCTGGTATGTGTCTGCTCCAGCAGCTACTGGGGGGCCAACAGATTATGGTCATCACCCCTAGCAGCTTACAGTTGAATTGTTAAGACTAAAATACTCCCTGTAAAAGAAGGAAATAGATAGAAACCTCACAGTGACCTTAGCTGAAGTGTGTATTGGGAGAGGAATGCTCCCAGCAGAGCCTGTGTCCAGACAAAGGAGCGCTTTCCTGGAATCCTGACATTTGTCTCTTCTGTAGACAAGGAAAATTTGGAGTTTCCTATTAAAACTTTTAAGAAATGTATTTTAACACGAGTATATATAAAACAGATAACTAAGGACCTACTGTATAGCCCAGGGAACTCTACTCAATAATCTGTAGTAGCCTATATGGAAGAAGAATCTAAAAAAGAGTGAAAATATATATGTATAACTGATTCACTTTGCTGTACAGCAGAAATCAGCACAAATACTCCAATAAAATTTTTTTAATGTAGTTTGAAATGGTAGATGAATAGATTTTATGTTTTTCTTACATTTATGTTGCTTGTTAAAATTTCATAAGATTCTCACAATTGCTGGGTTAAGAAGGGAAACTATTAATTATCCACATTCCATCAATAAAAAGCAATTGATTTATTTGCCTAGTATAAGGTTTTACTTAAAATCAAGATCAAAATCCAGAATTACTTTAATCAAAATCCAGAATATCTGACCCCAAATTCAGTGTTTATCCACAATGACAGGCTGTCAGGTGAGTGACTGCACTGGGAAAATGAGGCTATGTGCGTGTATATGCTATGAGCATAAGAGTGTGCACAGTGAAATTTAGTTAAATTTAAATTCTTTAAAACAATGATAACAGAACGCAAGTTAATATACAGGAATTACTTAAAAACATTTGAGATACTTCTTCATTCACTAAATATAAAAGCCCAATAAGACTCTGTAAGCTTCATCTTTGCAAACTAAATTTGGACTCATTCACTTGCCAGGAAAAGAAAAAAATCTATAAATATTTATATACATATAAGATGAAGATCTTAATAATCAAAGTAAACAAAAGTTCTACCTATATTTAAATACTTCTGGAAGCAGAGATTGTTAACTGTTAGCATCAGTTTTCTGAAGATGCTTTGGCTGATTTTCAAAATTTCAACTCATGATACATTTTTTAAAAATGCCTTGCCATAATAAACACCAAACAACTGTCATATACATAATGAAGATTCTTTGTTTCATTTTCTTCTTTGAAGAAATACATCCTTTATTTTTGTGAACTTTCTATACTTTCATTCATATGTATTAACAGTTTTTAAAATCAGGCTTTGTTTGTTTTATAGCCCATAAACCGAACCATGGTTTTATTTTATGTAATTTATTCATCTCCACTTTTATTGTTGTTGCATATGTTAATGTTTTAGCTTCAGAAATAAAATATCATGTAGGTAAGCACTTAATGTCCTTCTGTATTTTTTCTTTAATACAGAGAACAATTAAGCAATTTTCATTGGGTAAGGAATATAGATAAAGAGACATACTTTTCTTTTGGATGTGTAGAAGATATAATGTGATTAATAGCACCATAAACATAGTGTAATTTACTCTGAAGTATTGGAAAGAATATGAGCTCTTAAACAATGACCCAAATGAACTGTATTTTAGAGGTTTGTATCCTTATTTCCACCTGTGGTGAAGATTCAAGTGTAAACCTCACATAGCTTCTTTATAGTCACAGCTGGCAGACAATTAAAGTAGAATCAATTCATTTTGCAAGAATAATGATTTATATCAGAATAAAAGAATGACAGCATTTCTGATAGTTGAACATGTGTTTTAACTAAGTCCAATCTATGTGGTTCAAGCAGTTAAAGAGATTTTGCTATATAAAAAAAAACAAACAAAAACTTTGGATCTGGATTTGTTTTTTGTTTTAATCTTGCAGAAGTAGAGATAAAATTGAACTTGTGTTTTCTAATCTCTTCTGTATAGAACCAAATATGAGGCTATGTACTTTGGAGGTTATATAATTTGTTTTCCCTTGTGCTTCTGAGCAAACAAGTATGCTAAGCCTTCTTATAAAGCTACTGAAGATTTAAGAGCATGGTTCCAGAATTAGCACTTGTCTCTTTCTTTGGAGGAAGATTTCTGACTTATAGTAATTTGGCACAGAGACGGTAATGAAGTTCTAGAACTCTTTTATGTATCTAGCTAACAGATCCCTTTTACCAGTGGTAAAGGTGTGTTCAAGGAACTATATGTTTGGGACCTGGATATGATGTGTTGTGCTGGAAAGGGCAATGTGATACTAATAGTCAGGAGAACTGTCTAGCCTTGGTGCTCTTATTAACACTAGAATCTTAATTCTTAGGGTGTAAATTCTTCATCTAAAAAGTGATTCTTTTTTTCTGTACTGTCTAACTCAAAGAAAGGTTTTGGAAATAAAATTATTTCATAAATGTGAAAAGTTTTTCAAAAGGTTTTGGGACGTGCTATAGATATATATACTTTATAAGTTTGAATCAGATGGCTGAAATAACTAATCTACCATTAATTATTAAATACTCATGGCTGAAATAACTTGCCTACTATTAATTATTAAACAGTTACTGAGTGGCTTGATAGCATTATTCAAGCAGGTGTAAGATATAAGAAATTACACTGTAGTTGAAGAGTCCAGGCACAAATACATGAAGTTCAATAGGAACACAAAACTTAACAAGTTTAAACATGGAAAAATTGCATGCCATCCTAAAGCAGCTCAAGGTTGAGTATCAAATAGAAGAATATATATGCTGAGTTCATAAAAGGGGTGTGTCTTGGATACTGGAGTGGTCTTTGGTGGGTGGGTGACGTCACTAGATTTTTGTCATGGAGGAAGATAGAGCTGAAATGAGTTAAAAGGCAGAGAAACCATCATGAGAGATAAGAAAGCAAATTATAAGATCTATTTTGTTAATGATCAGCCTGTTTGCCTAGAGGGGACATTTATGGATAGGACATTAATGGGTTAGTAACTCTGTGTCTCCCACACTCTTTCCCCTCATGTCTAACTATGAGACCAATCCCCAAATGAGAGTCCTAATGGAATCCTCTCATGCCCACTGGATCATTGCTCTTTATCAGTCCCACTTCTCAGCTTTTGTCCTAGAATAAGGAACTATATTCAATATCTTGTAATAACCGATAATGGAAAAGAATCTGAGAAGTATATATTAATATATACATATATATTAATACATAAAACTAAATAGCTTTGCTGTATACCTGAAGCATTGTAAATCAACTATAATTCAGTTTTTAAAAATACAAAAGATTTTTTTACATTTTCCATAGACTAAATATCTAATAAAGGTTAAACTAAGTCAATATATAGGGTAATTTCTACAAAACTGTTATTCACTGTTCTACCTAAAGTCAGTTTAAGTCTCTTCTCCATGAAGAAGAAAACTAGCAAAAAGAAGATGGAATCTCACAATAATAAGTCCCCAAGCTACAATTTAACACCAATTTAGCAATTTCATTAGAGAGCACATCCAGCTCATTAAAAGCAGCAAGCTAACCTGTCTATAAATTGCTTCATCTATAAATATTGGCAAAATAACCAGATAGAAAATATAGTACCTGTCTGAAATATTAGCAATTAATTATAAAATAGCCAGTTTTTATAAAATGTCATGCATTTACCATATGCTAATATTTGTTAAGCTGACCTGAAAGAAATTCTTTTTGACCTTTTAACTTGTTTTTTCTTTTTTAAAAATACATTCAAAAGTCAGCTATCTTTATAAATGTGGCTTCAATCCATACAGAAACTGACTTCTTCAATTATGCAGACAAATTTGTATTAATAGCAGAATAACCTTTCAGATATCAGCTAGAGTTCTAGATGGCTATTCCCTTCTACCATCACATACAAGGGAGGGCCTTTCTGCAGAGAGCCCAGAGTCTGATGTAGGAATTCTTTCTATAGTGTCTCTGATTTGGCAAGATAGTCCTTCTCTCAGGACATGACCTGTTGCCTTGTGAGCATACATTGCATTGTGTTAGAAATCTCTTTTTAAATTGGATTGAAACCTAGATTAATATAATTTTTGTCCCTCCTTCCAGTTTTGCCTTAGTCAAACAAAACTATTCTATCCCAAAGCGTCATGAACATTTGAAGACAGCCCCATAGTCTTCAAATGTTCCTCTTGCCTCAAGTTCTTCAGCCACTTTCCAGGAGGACATGGTTTCTAGTTCCCTTTACCCTTGAATTGTGAATAACTATAGCAATATGTTTATGGATTAAAATTTTAAATTGTATACTTTTATGTCATTAAAGGGAAAACCAAGCTTATGGAATCATTTTGGCTATATCCAAATTGAACTGATGACTTAAATATTTGAGATGGAGTCTCCTCTTTTGATGTAAAAGGGACATCCGTTTACTTGAAAGAAGATTCTTAAGGTGTGCTAATAGTAACAGGCTCTTATGTGCACTGAAAGTGTTTGTTAACAGGCCTATTTTCTATAATTAAGAATTTTCTATGGAAATAGGCATTTTTATGCTAATGAATCAGATTTACCTAGAACTTCTTTAAATGCATTCAACAGGTATTTATCAAGTGTTGACTGTGAACTGGTCATTGTGCTAGATGTTGTGCCAATGAAGAAGCACAACCTCAGGCCTTGACCTTAGGGGAAGAAACCACTGATTGAGTAGTCAACTATACTATCACACAGTGGTGTTACAAAGAACATCCACTAGAAGGCCTGAGATGACAGAGTAGGGACATCTGTTTCAACCTAGGGGCTCAAGGAAGCCCTTGAGTCAGCTCAGACTGCTATAATGAAATTCCCATAGACTGGGTGAGTTAAACAACAAATAGTCATTTCTCACAGTCCTGCAATCTGTGAAGTCCAAGATCAAGAAGGCTTTCTGGTGAGACCTCTCTTCCTCACTAGTAGATAGCCACCTTTGGCTGTGTCCCCACAAGGCTGAGAGAGGAAATTCTGGTGTCTTTTCTTATCCTTATAAAAACAAATCCCAACATGGGGGCTTCACCCCAACATTGTTGAGACCTTTACCTTTGTGTCCTCATCTAAACCAAACNCTTCCTCACTAGTAGATAGCCACCTTTGGCTGTGTCCCCACAAGGCTGAGAGAGGAAATTCTGGTGTCTTTTCATATCCTTATAAAAACAAATCCCAACATGGGGGCTTCACCCCCACATTGTTGAGACCTTTACCTTTGTGTCCTCATCTAAACCAAACTACTTTTGACTACCATCACATTGAGGTTAGGGTTTCAAATATATTTTAAGGACGCATAAACATTCAGACCGTAAGAGAGGACTTCCCCATGTAGGTGACATTGGAGTTGCAACATGAAAGATAAGTGGAAATTAATTAGGTAAAGATGTAGGAGAGAAAATTGTGGCAGGGAGGCAACTAGGAGTTGAGGCTCTTAAGTGAAAGGGAGCAAGATATGCCTAAGAAGCTAACTTGAGTCCACTGGGGCTGGGACAGTGCAGTGGGGTCTCAGGGAGAGTGGTGCCAGGTGAATATGGAGCACATGGCTGAGACCAAACCCTACAGGACCTTGTGGGCCATGTTAGATATTGTCTTCCTAATTCTGGGAATAATGAGAGACTTTAATGACTTTTACCAGAGCAGTCTTATTGTTACAAAGCTCACTTAGGAAGCAGAGTGCAGAAGGAACCTGGTGGGGTGCCAGGAGGGCATGAGAGTCATCTGGGTGAGACCTGATAGTGGGCGTGAGAGTGGTGTCCGCAGATGTGGACAAAAGGTGACAGACTTGAGATACATGTAGGGAGGAAAATGAAAGAAACTTGAAGGACGGGTTGTAGGAGCTGAGGAGAGCAGTGTGGCGAGGGTGGTCTTTTGAATTTTACCCTGTGCATCTGATTGGATGGCAATACGCTTGAATGTGACTGGCACAGACAGGAGAAGGGGGGTGTGGGAGGAAAAGAAGGAAGTTTTATTTAGGATATGCTGAGTTAAAATATCATCCAAAGGTACTAGTAGACAGACCTGGGTTCAAAATGTATTGGGTAATGGATGGTAACTGGAACAAAAATCACTGCTGTACTGTTCCTTGTGGGTGACCACCATCTACGGAGGGCACAAGGCACAAGGAGGTGCCTGGGGTACACTCCCCGCCAGCGCACCAACACATACTTTGCTATCAATACAGCTAGAGCACAGCCAAGCTGGAATGGTATTTAGAATCTTTACATCTCTCTCAGTCTCAAGCAGAGCTACTCCCCACTGTGCTGCTGCTGCTAAGTCGCTTCAGTTGTGTCCGATTCTGTGCGACCCCATAGACGGCAGCCCACTAGGCTCCCCCATCCCTGGGATTCTCCAGGCAGGAACACTGGAGCAGGTTGCCATTTCCTTCTCCAATGCATGAAAGTGAAAAGTGAAAGTGAAGTCCCTCAGTCGCGTCCAACTCTTCACGACCCCATGGACTGCAGCCCACCAGGCTCCTCCGTCCATGGGATTTTCCAGGCATGAGTACTGGAGTGGGTCGCCAGTGCCACTCCCCACTGTACCCTTGTTAAACATGGAGAGTCTTTCAACAAACCAGAGAGCAGTGGATTAGAGCAATTGGATTAGGGTAAAACTACCCTTGGCAATCTTTTCTTTGCGGGTTGAAATGTGAATCTAATACTCGCCTTTTCTCCATCATTTGAAAAACCACCTCCCAGGAATCCCTTCTAAGAGGTGACTCCAGTCCATTCCTTTGCAGCCTCAATTAGGAACCAGGAAGAAAAAGAACATTTTAGCTAAAATGGATTTTAGAGATCATTCCACAGATGAAGACACTGGGCTCAAAACAAAGACGTATTTAGGCAATGCTTAGAGAAGTTTCCTCCTCCTGTTCTGGTCCCTTTTGTTTGTTTGTTTTGGGTATTTCTAAAATGAGAACAGAACATTGCAATATTATGTTATCTGCATTTCAGCTTCTGAGAAGAATAATCTCGGGAACTGAAGGAGAAAACATTTTGTTCTTGACCTCTCTGTCTTCTGACAGTGCTGCCTGGCAGTTAGTAACAAAATTTTATTCAAGATAATTTTAATGTTTTAACACTCACTGAAAGTGTCAGACTGATAACTGGGATAGATTTTCCAAATTAGTGGGGCTAAGTTGCCAATCCTGTGAAAGAACATCTGTTTATTTTCAAATTGTAAACAAATTCAAGAGGTATCTGGCTCAACCTCCAGCCCAGTGGGTTATTCATGGAACACAGCTCTAAAGGAAGGCCTTTATTAAGATTGTGGGCACATGGCTTAGTGAGGGCTTTGTTATCTGCACCATCTTAACCAGTGGTAAAGAATGAAATATTCTTAATAAAAACAACTCAGCAGCTTGGTTTTGCTTATTCTTTAGAGTTTTAAATCAAAATCAATGTGACTTTTTAAAGTAAACCCCAGGTAGAGTTTAAAATGCTGAATGCGCCTGAATTATGCATATGTACAAGGTCCACAGCCTCAGGAGTGTTGTTAGTATAGCAAGCGCCATAAATAATCCATTCCAAGTAGCTGGTTTGAGAAGACTGGGGCTGCTGCCCCATACAACACATTGTTAACACAGTGAGGAAGAAGAGCATGGCCCATGTGGAGGGATGTGGATAAATGTAGGTGTTGGAAGTAGTCTGGTGATAANTCTATCCCAAAGCGTCATGAACATTTGAAGACAGCCCCATAGTCTTCAAATGTTCCTCTTGCCTCAAGTTCTTCAGCCACTTTCCAGGAGGACATGGTTTCTAGTTCCCTTTACCCTTGAATTGTGAATAACTATAGCAATATGTTTATGGATTAAAATTTTAAATTGTATACTTTTATGTCATTAAAGGGAAAACCAAGCTTATGGAATCATTTTGGCTATATCCAAATTGAACTGATGACTTAAATATTTGAGATGGAGTCTCCTCTTTTGATGTAAAAGGGACATCCGTTTACTTGAAAGAAGATTCTTAAGGTGTGCTAATAGTAACAGGCTCTTATGTGCACTGAAAGTGTTTGTTAACAGGCCTATTTTCTATAATTAAGAATTTTCTATGGAAATAGGCATTTTTATGCTAATGAATCAGATTTACCTAGAACTTCTTTAAATGCATTCAACAGGTATTTATCAAGTGTTGACTGTGAACTGGTCATTGTGCTAGATGTTGTGCCAATGAAGAAGCACAACCTCAGGCCTTGACCTTAGGGGAAGAAACCACTGATTGAGTAGTCAACTATACTATCACACAGTGGTGTTACAAAGAACATCCACTAGAAGGCCTGAGATGACAGAGTAGGGACATCTGTTTCAACCTAGGGGCTCAAGGAAGCCCTTGAGTCAGCTCAGACTGCTATAATGAAATTCCCATAGACTGGGTGAGTTAAACAACAAATAGTCATTTCTCACAGTCCTGCAATCTGTGAAGTCCAAGATCAAGAAGGCTTTCTGGTGAGACCTCTCTTCCTCACTAGTAGATAGCCACCTTTGGCTGTGTCCCCACAAGGCTGAGAGAGGAAATTCTGGTGTCTTTTCATATCCTTATAAAAACAAATCCCAACATGGGGGCTTCACCCCCACATTGTTGAGACCTTTACCTTTGTGTCCTCATCTAAACCAAACTACTTTTGACTACCATCACATTGAGGTTAGGGTTTCAAATATATTTTAAGGACGCATAAACATTCAGACCGTAAGAGAGGACTTCCCCATGTAGGTGACATTGGAGTTGCAACATGAAAGATAAGTGGAAATTAATTAGGTAAAGATGTAGGAGAGAAAATTGTGGCAGGGAGGCAACTAGGAGTTGAGGCTCTTAAGTGAAAGGGAGCAAGATATGCCTAAGAAGCTAACTTGAGTCCACTGGGGCTGGGACAGTGCAGTGGGGTCTCAGGGAGAGTGGTGCCAGGTGAATATGGAGCACATGGCTGAGACCAAACCCTACAGGACCTTGTGGGCCATGTTAGATATTGTCTTCCTAATTCTGGGAATAATGAGAGACTTTAATGACTTTTACCAGAGCAGTCTTATTGTTACAAAGCTCACTTAGGAAGCAGAGTGCAGAAGGAACCTGGTGGGGTGCCAGGAGGGCATGAGAGTCATCTGGGTGAGACCTGATAGTGGGCGTGAGAGTGGTGTCCGCAGATGTGGACAAAAGGTGACAGACTTGAGATACATGTAGGGAGGAAAATGAAAGAAACTTGAAGGACGGGTTGTAGGAGCTGAGGAGAGCAGTGTGGCGAGGGTGGTCTTTTGAATTTTACCCTGTGCATCTGATTGGATGGCAATACGCTTGAATGTGACTGGCACAGACAGGAGAAGGGGGGTGTGGGAGGAAAAGAAGGAAGTTTTATTTAGGATATGCTGAGTTAAAATATCATCCAAAGGTACTAGTAGACAGACCTGGGTTCAAAATGTATTGGGTAATGGATGGTAACTGGAACAAAAATCACTGCTGTACTGTTCCTTGTGGGTGACCACCATCTACGGAGGGCACAAGGCACAAGGAGGTGCCTGGGGTACACTCCCCGCCAGCGCACCAACACATACTTTGCTATCAATACAGCTAGAGCACAGCCAAGCTGGAATGGTATTTAGAATCTTTACATCTCTCTCAGTCTCAAGCAGAGCTACTCCCCACTGTGCTGCTGCTGCTAAGTCGCTTCAGTTGTGTCCGATTCTGTGCGACCCCATAGACGGCAGCCCACTAGGCTCCCCCATCCCTGGGATTCTCCAGGCAGGAACACTGGAGCAGGTTGCCATTTCCTTCTCCAATGCATGAAAGTGAAAAGTGAAAGTGAAGTCCCTCAGTCGCGTCCAACTCTTCGCGACCCCATGGACTGCAGCCCACCAGGCTCCTCCGTCCATGGGATTTTCCAGGCATGAGTACTGGAGTGGGTCGCCAGTGCCACTCCCCACTGTACCCTTGTTAAACATGGAGAGTCTTTCAACAAACCAGAGAGCAGTGGATTAGAGCAATTGGATTAGGGTAAAACTACCCTTGGCAATCTTTTCTTTGCGGGTTGAAATGTGAATCTAATACTCGCCTTTTCTCCATCATTTGAAAAACCACCTCCCAGGAATCCCTTCTAAGAGGTGACTCCAGTCCATTCCTTTGCAGCCTCAATTAGGAACCAGGAAGAAAAAGAACATTTTAGCTAAAATGGATTTTAGAGATCATTCCACAGATGAAGACACTGGGCTCAAAACAAAGACGTATTTAGGCAATGCTTAGAGAAGTTTCCTCCTCCTGTTCTGGTCCCTTTTGTTTGTTTGTTTTGGGTATTTCTAAAATGAGAACAGAACATTGCAATATTATGTTATCTGCATTTCAGCTTCTGATAAGAATAATCTCGGGAACTGAAGGAGAAAACATTTTGTTCTTGACCTCTCTGTCTTCTGACAGTGCTGCCTGGCAGTTAGTAACAAAATTTTATTCAAGATAATTTTAATGTTTTAACACTCACTGAAAGTGTCAGACTGATAACTGGGATAGATTTTCCAAATTAGTGGGGCTAAGTTGCCAATCCTGTGAAAGAACATCTGTTTATTTTCAAATTGTAAACAAATTCAAGAGGTATCTGGCTCAACCTCCAGCCCAGTGGGTTATTCATGGAACACAGCTCTAAAGGAAGGCCTTTATTAAGATTGTGGGCACATGGCTGAGTGAGGGCTTTGTTATCTGCACCATCTTAACCAGTGGTAAAGAATGAAATATTCTTAATAAAAACAACTCAGCAGCTTGGTTTTGCTTATTCTTTAGAGTTTTAAATCAAAATCAATGTGACTTTTTAAAGTAAACCCCAGGTAGAGTTTAAAATGCTGAATGCGCCTGAATTATGCATATGTACAAGGTCCACAGCCTCAGGAGTGTTGTTAGTATAGCAAACGCCATAAATAATCCATTCCAAGTAGCTGGTTTGAGAAGACTGGGGCTGCTGCCCCATACAACACATTGTTAACACAGTGAGGAAGAAGAGCATGGCCCATGTGGAGGGATGTGGATAAATGTAGGTGTTGGAAGTAGTCTGGTGATAATGCTATTAATGAAAGCTAAGGTAATGATGATTGATAACTTTCTAAACTGTTGAACAGTTTGGCCACATACTTTGTTGAATGCCAGCTACATGCAAGTTCCCACTTCCGGATTCACAAATGAAAAAGATTGGATTCTGTCCCTATAATGCATCATAATTCACCTGGTGATTTACATGGCTAATTACAACAACACAAAACAAACAAGGAGCATCGGGACAGGTCAGAAGCTCAATTCCAATTGGCCTGTTTAATTTTCTTTCCAAGTTCCAGAGAAAATGTTTGTTATGGAGTTTCCAGGATGATTGCTGTCCTCCAAATTTGTTTGTTGGAGAGCTTATTCAACCACTGTATAATGAACTTTTGGCCTAAAGTTATTTATTATAAAATTTAAGAACTGGAGTGGTCACATAGTCTAGCTGGTCATTTTCAAAGTTATGAAAATCAAAGGTAAAAGAGTTTAATGTTATAGGATAATTTATTGTTATTAATTTTAGAAGCTCTACACAGTCAACAAAAACAAGACCAGGAGCTGACTGTGGCTCAGATCATGAACTCCTTATTTCCAAATTCAGGCTTAAATTGAAGAAAGTAGGGAAAACCGCTAGACTATTCAGGTATGATCTAAATCAAATCCCTTATGATTATACAGTAGAAGTGAGAAATAGATTTAAGGGCCTAGATCTGATAGACAGAGTTCCTGATGAACTATGGAATGAGGTTTGTGACATTGTACAGGAGACAGGGATCAAGACCATCCCCATGGAAAAGAAATGCAAAAAAGCAAAATGGCTGTCTGGAGAAGCCTTACAAATAGCACTGAAAAGAAGAGAGGCGAAAAGCAAAGCAGAAAAGAAAAGATATAAGCATCTGAATGC
>SJYX01023924.1:222858-263982 GCA_006410675.1 Oreotragus oreotragus | reverse complement strand
TTGCCTGGAGAATCCCCATGGACAGAGGATCCTGCTGGTCTACAGCCCAAGGTGTCGCAAAGAGTTGGTCGTGGCTAAGCGCAAAAAAAGGAGAAAAATGGAAAACAAAGCCGTAATAGAGGAATTTAAACTGATTTCAGCCAATCTTGGCATTTCTTAGGTTACATTACAGGTGGTGTGCTGGGGCTGGCCTGGGGCTGTGTCTTCGCCAGTCCCTGGCTTCGTTGTTCGGTAATGTTAGGCATGCAGCTTGAAACTGCCTATGGCAGAGCTATTCATACCATGAAAATCTGCAAATACTACAAATCAGAGCTCTCCTTTTTCTTTCCCCTGAAGACCTAGTTTGCCAGCATACCACTTTCACCAGCTCATGCATTTTGTGTGTCTACCAGAGTCAATTAAAATCGGTAATCAGTCAATTAATTATATGAAGACATGTTAATACGTGTTAGTAGTAGTTGAACAATGTTTAAAAGAGCAATATTTTAAAATCATAGATCTATGTGCTGAAAGACGTTCTCCGTCAGTCCGAATATTTTTCCATTTGCCAGGGGAGGAGGCAGATTTGACTCAATAAGAAGAGCTCTGATCCTTCTTTCTGGATGATGTAAGCCAGATGCACTTGGAAATGCCTTTCTGTGTGTTTCCCCAAAGTTTCAGCTATTAGGATTCAGAGGTTATGGGTGTCCACAGGGATATGTTAGTCAGAGCTTTGCTAGGGTGGGGGAGAGGCAGAGAGAGGGAATAAACTCAGGATTCAGAGATCTGAGTGGACCCGTCAGGGATGGTTTGCCTAAACTTGGAACAATTAACAAGATAAACAATTCCTGTTTTTCAAAAGTCCTTTATTAGTTCTAACCCGCTGCTGCATGTCCAGCCCGGAGATCCTAGGGCTGAGCCGGGGTCAGCCACAGGCTGTTATGGGACTCTCAGCTGCAGAAACTTCCATGACACGGGCAGGTACGTGGGCTCAGGGAGAATTCAGGCCAGAAGCAGGTGTCTTTACTGTGTCTGTTCAGGAAGTCGTCCTTCCAAAGTTAACCAAACCAAATGGATTGATTTGTTATAAAAAATTTCCATAAGGAGAAAGTTCACCATGAAACATCCCGTAGGAACATAGGCTTTCTGTAATTAGCATCCGGAGAAGAACATACGGATGTTTCTTCTGTCAACATTCCCTGCTCTGCACTCCCTGTTCTGTTGGCTGGACTCAGCCCCACACCGAGCCTGTTGGAGCATGAAACTGGGGAGGTCAAGCATCTCACATGGACTCAATCACAGATGTCACCCTCCTGCTTCCAGCCCACAAGCCACTGAACCATGTAGGGCGAAGGTTAGTGCTGCAGTTCTTGGCACTTGCTCTGGGTTCCTGGGAGCTGTCTTCTCTCCCCATGATCCTCTGGCCTCCACATGTCGCCTCCCACCCACTAACCCCACCTCATCATATAACCATCCTTGTAAAACTAAGCAAACAGGAAAGATCATATAATTAGCAGTTTACATACGAACTCTGCTGTGCTGTAAAAACTGAGTTCTTGTATTCCACCACCTAAGGTGAATCCGGTCGTGTGTATTTTATATAGTGCTATTTAGTTGCTAAGTCATGTCCAACTCTCTTGCGACCCCATGGACCGTAGCCCACCAGGCTCCTCTGTCCGTGGGATTTCCCAGGCAAGAATCCTGGAGTGAGTCGCCATTCCCTTCTCCAGAGAATCTTCCTGACCTAGGGATCAAAGCTGGGTCTCCTGCACTGGCAGGCAGATTCTTTACTGCTGAGTCAGCGAGGAAGCCTGTTTTGCATAGCAGTATCTGGAAATGGAGTTTATGATTCCAGAAGACCCCACAGCAATGACTATAGGTTAATACAGCAGCTCTTTCCAGAAATTTTACTAGCCTAGAACTCCTCTGCTCTTGCAAACTTCTTAGTTATTGCAGCCAGGCATAAAATTACTAGGACTAACCTTCTTAACTGCCTAGCCAGGGCTCCTTGAAAGAGTTTCTGAGGCTTGACACAGGTGTCATACGATGGCATGGAGAGGTTAGAGGCTGGTGGCTCAGTGAGGATTCCTCTGCCATGAGGTGTGGGCTGGGTTATGATGGTGCTGAGCCTGGAGAGGGAGAGATAGGAGACACAAGAAAGGGTCAGATGGAAAAGATTTTGTTCCTGATGAGATTTAGGGATTCCAGCATTAGGAAGAATCATCTCTAACTCTGAGGGCTCGAGTCAGAGTTTTGGGAGAAGGTGGAGACCATTGACAGACATGGGGAAGAATTAAATGGAATCAGTCTTGAAGTGGTGAATACCTAAGGGAAAAATTCTGGGACTGCATTGGTGTTATTACTAAACATGGATTCTGTGGTACTGGCTTATAGCATAATACTATCAAAAGAGATATTAATACTAATTAAGCACTGACTGGCCTAAGGCAGCTGCAATGAGGGTAGAAGAGAGCAAACTGAGATGGGTCAGCCCCCTCCTCTCCCCGGAGGGCTGTTCCCCTGGACGGGTTACTTCTGCTGCTATGCATTTATAGCCTCTTGAGACAGAGCAAGATTGCTGGCAGCCACTCAGACAAGAGTTGCTCGCCAAGTGAGACCACCTGGAACATTTCAATTCCAGAAGAGTTTATACTGAGTCATTGACTTATTCCACAAACCCTGACTGAGTATCCTGTAGGGCAGGCACTGGGTTTGGCCCTGAGTGTGTATGTCTGTGCTCAGTCATGTCCGACTCTGTGCAACCCCGTGGACTGGGGCCCACCAGGCTCCTCTGTCTGTGGGATTCTCCAGGCAAGAATCCTGGAGTGGATTGCCACTTGCTTCTCCAGGGGATCTTCCCACCCCGCTGAGTCTCCAGCATTGGCAGGCAGGTTCTTTACCACTAGCGCCACCTGGGAAGCCCTTCCTTTACCTACATTGTTGCAACATGCCAGAGGCTGTTCACCTTGGAGACCTGCTACGGATATGGGTACAGCCCCAGGGGCAGATTTAACCCTCTCCCCTGGATTTTCGAGGAGCCAGTGAGAGCGTACCCGAGGCCGCCGGAACCTTGATGCAGAGTAAACCAGAGAGGCATTGTCCTGCCACGTGAGCATCCCCAGGTATGTCTTAAGACGTTGGTCTTGATGGAAGGTGTATTAATCTCCTAGGGCTCCAGAGCCAAGTTCCACAGACGGGGTGGCTTAAACAATAGCAGTGTATTTCTTCCCCGTGCTGGAGGCTGAAAGTCCAAGATCAAGGTGTCGGCATCACCGGCTTCTCCCTGGGCCTCGCTCCGTGTTCTGCAGATGGCTGTCCTCTCCCCACATCCTCACACCATCTTGCACGTATCTGAATATTCATCTCCTCTTCTTGTGAGGATGCCAGTCATATTGAAGCCTGGCTCATCCTATGACCTCATTTTACCTCACACTCCTGGGGGAGGAAATGGCAACCCACTCCAGGATTCTTGCCTGGAGAATCCCATGGACAGAGGAGCCTGGTGGGCTACAGGCCATGGGGTTGCAAAGAGTTGGACAGGACTGAGCGACTAAATAAGTCCTTTGTACTGAACTCACTATAGAAAGTGAAAGTTCCTCAGTCGTGTCTGACTCTCTGTATATGGACTATATACTGGAGTGGGTAGCCTTTCCCTCCTCCAGGGCATCTTCCCAACCCAGGGATTGAACCCTGTTCTCCCTCATTGCAGGAAGACTCTTTACCACCTGAGGCACAAGGGAAGCCTGAAAAGTTTTCTCATTTTTTTCCAAGCTACAGCTCTTTGTAAAATTCTTAATTATCTCTACAATTGTTTCCTATGACTACTCAAAATTCCCATCCCACCTGGGTGGCATGGAATTCAAATTCATGGCCCTGTGACTCAGATATTATTGGCACGAAGTCATCTTATCTATATTATACATGATTACTCCAGTCCTAAAGAAAACGCATCTGGTCGTGAATATACATATGGTCGTAGGAGAGCACACACTGCTTTGTAGGAGGGTGGGAACTGTTTTGAGTAGAAGCCTCATGAGCTTATTAGGTCTTTTTTATTTGTTTTTAAATTCTACTTTTCATGCCTGAATTGCTGACAAAACCCATCTCTTCCAGAAGAGTTGGCAGCAGTATTTAAAAGTCCATAAAAATCAGACACTAGGTCGTTAACATTTAAGCCAAGTGTTGAAAAGTTAAAAGAGCCGCGGTGGCTAAGAAGTTACTTTAGGGCCTTGCTAAGCCAGAACGGGTTGCTACATAAGGCCTGGTTTGATGTTAATGCTATTTTTACAAAAGTATTTTGCAACTTGATTGTTTGAAAGGGGAAAGAAGTTATTTTCTTGTAAATGTGAGAAAGTCTTAGTGGAGCACTTTAGACTGCTAAGTGCGGGCTGAGGCTTTTCCTTCTTCTTCGTGTTCGGTTGCTTCAGTTGGGTTGGACGCTTTTGCAACTTCACGGACTGTGGCTGGCCAGGCTCCTCTGTCCATGGGATTCTCTAGGCAGAAATACTAGAGTGGGTTGCCATTTTTTCCTCCAGGGGGTCTTCCCCACCTAAGAATGGAACCCAGGTCTCCTGCACAGACAGGTGGATTTTTTTTTTTTTTTTTTTAAACCACTGCACCACCCAGGAAGGCCTGGGCTGAATTTTAAAAGAGAAAGTGGCTCATGGTCTGGAAAACCAGGGGAGGCCACATGGGTAGGGATTTGGAGTGAAAAACTCATCAGCAATACGACTGGTTTCCTAAATACTGCCTATATTGTTATTTGATGAATTCATTCATTATAGTGGCAAAGGAAATGGCAACCCACTCCAGGATTCTTGTCTGGGAAGCCCCATGGACAGAGAGGAGTCCACGGGGTCACGAGAGTCAGACACGACTGAACGACTAAATGAAAAACAACAATTCACTGTTCACTCGTGAAATCTTAGGGAAAGAGTAGTGATTATTATTGTTGACATGTATTAGTAATAAGCACAAGAACTATAATAAGGATGAAGACAACAGTTATCAATGTCCAACTGCTTGAGAGACTCCTTTTTCTGAATCTTAAATAATACTGTCTGGTAGAGGAAAGCTAGTCAGTGCAGCGCTGCCATTCGTGCAAGATGTTTGAACCTCCGACCTTTTTAATCTCCAAAAAGAAAGAAAGGAAAGCAATAAGGGCAAATACTTTTGAGAGCTTGCTTAAAAATTAATATCTTCTGACCTTGGCTTATTAGAAAAGCAACAACAAAAACCAGTAGGATGGCTATTTTGTTTCCACCCAGTACTGTAATTTGCTTGGCTGTGAAAATTTCAAGAGGCCAAACTGAAAGGCTAAAGAAAGCTTGTGCTCCAAAAATAGCGTGGAATCTTTCTGGAGGCCCAAGAGAACAGGCAGAGGAGCCTTCTCTCTCTGAGGCAACCTGCCGCTCTGCCTTTGCGGTTCATAGATGGCTAAGTTGCGGGAGGTGGGATGGATCCTAATTCTTTCCTCCAGAGAAAGACCATTTCTTGGCCTCTAAGCAAAGGTGGGTTTACCACGAAGTCCGTGAAGCTTGAGCTCTGGTCCCCACCCCCCGCCCCAACGCCCACTGTGCAAAGGCACTCCTTTCTGCAAAGGACCCAGACAATAGGTTCATAAGTAATAAGCCTTTGACAATTTATGGAAAGAATCTTTTCATATGCATTTTCTTAAAGAGGTTCCCCAGATTGTCTGAGCTTCAGGGTCCACAAAACCTGGGTTTCTGCCCTTGCCTCTAGGATGACATTGTTGAGAAGCGTTTTGTGATATTCAGCAAAATTGTGCTTTTTCTACCCCCAAGTGGCTTTGGCCCCTGACACAGGGATCAGGCTCCTTCATGGGCCAGAAGCTTGCAGGCAGGCAAGATAGTCAGTCCTCCACGAGTGAACGGGGGCGCTTTCCACCTAGAGGGGCGCGATGCTCAGACCGCTGCTTATGAAGAGCGCCGATGGAGGCCGGCCAGGTGGGAGAAGTCTCCAGCACCAAATTATCGGAAACCAAGCCACGTGTGTGCTTTTCATGTGAGAAAAGTCCCCGTGGGGAAACTTCTTTGAAATCCCAGGCTAGGGGCGGGTTTCTGTCCATGTGAACCTGATCCGATCGGTTTCCTAAGAGCTGGTACATGTTGCTGACAGTAGCTGCTTCTGTTTCCTGAGTTGCTTGCCAGCATCCATCTTTTATCTTCTCTTCGCCCAGGATCGGGGCTCAGCAGAGTGGCTGGGAAACAGAAGGTCCTGAAACTATTTGCTAAACACTTTTCTCTTTCCCATTCTCCCCCTCTCTCTCTTACTCTTCCTCCCTCTCTTCTCCTCAGGTGGTTTATAAAAAAGGATGCTGATGTACCCCAGGATCTCTCAGGTGAGGCTGTTATTGTGTATAATCTTTGTATACAGACCCTTGTAGAGTGTAGGCAGCACCAGCCTTTTGAGTGACTCTTCTAAGTGACAACTACCACTGTGTGATTTTTAGGGGAATCAGGCAAGAAGGATTCCTGCCTTCCCCTACCCCATCCACACTGATCGCCTCCTCATCAGAGCTGTCTTCCTTTAAGTATGAGAGTTTTCCAATACATGTGTGTGTGTGTGCACACACGTGCTTAGTCATGTCTGACTCTGTGCGACCCCATGGACTGTAGCCCACCAGGCTCCTCTGTCCATGGGATTCTCAGGCAAGAATACTGGAGTGGGTTGCCATGCCCTCCTCCAAGGGATCTTTCCGACCCAGGGATTGAACCCACATCTCTTGCATTGACAGGCGATTCTTTACCACTAGCACCACCTGGGAAGCCCAGTATGAGTCTACTTTTCAAATGGAAATCTTGCACCNCTGTGCGACCCCATGGACTGTAGCCCACCAGGCTCCTCTGTCCATGGGATTCTCAGGCAAGAATACTGGAGTGGGTTGCCATGCCCTCCTCCAAGGGATCTTTCCGACCCAGGGATTGAACCCACATCTCTTGCATTGACAGGCGATTCTTTACCACTAGCACCACCTGGGAAGCCCAGTATGAGTCTACTTTTCAAATGGAAATCTTGCACCTTAGTTATCAGTGAGTGCGTTAGTGGGATATTTAGAGGAAAGGGACACACTGGACACCATGAGGATTAGGAACCGAATGGAAGGCAGGCAGCAGCAAAGACAAATGCTTGCTCTGTGAGTGTCCAGGACGAGTCCTGAGTGGCTTCTCAGCTTTGGGAGGCGGGGTGGCAGGCTCGTATCCCAAAAGCTTCCAGCCCTGGCCAAAAAAAAGATCTTTCAGTCCTGCATGCCTCAGATCAGGCCTGGGGNGCAGCAGCAAAGACAAATGCTTGCTCTGTGAGTGTCCAGGACGAGTCCTGAGTGGCTTCTCAGCTTTGGGAGGCGGGGTGGCAGGCTCGTATCCCAAAAGCTTCCAGCCCTGGCCAAAAAAAAGATCTTTCAGTCCTGCATGCCTCAGATCAGGCCTGGGGGTGGGAAAAGCCTGCAGAGGTCAGCCCATGGGCCCCCGAGCACCGTGTTGGCATCTCCGGCGGTGTCGGACGCACTGCAGGTCATTGTTTTAAGGTGTTTGAATGGAGGAGGAAGAAAGTGGTTTGTTTGTTTGTTTGTTTTTTCTTTCGTGTTCTGGGGCACTGACGGATAGCAGCAGGGCTTGATTGTCTGGACCAAGATCAGCCTCTTCTCCATCCCAACACTCGTGAGTCCACCCCAGGGAGGGGCTCGCTTCTGAAACATGTTTCCTTTGAGAGAAAAAGTCAGAGAGCACTGTTGGCCCCTGCTGGCCCTGGCTGGTAGCCTCGAGCCTGGAGAGCTGAATGCGTGGACTGTCAGGGAGGAGCAGAGTGTGGCACCTCTGCAGGCCTGTATCTGCTTTGTCAGGAGAGCAGGGCCGGTGCGTGCTGACCTGGCTGTCCCTGCCTGACACTGCCCCAGGGCCCTGGACCTGAGCGGGGCGCAGGAGTGACAGACAGGCCACCGTGTGCTCCAGCCTCTGGGAGAGCCTGTCCAGACCTATGGGCTTTGACCCGTGTGTGCAACGCGTGGTTTTGAACCTGTCTGCCTTTGGCTATGAAGGCTGTTCTCATATCCCTCAGCCTTTGTGCCAAACCTGGTTATGGACGTTGAGACTGAGAATATTTTTAGTTAAGGCCTGACTCTGTGGTTTCATTAGAAATGAGGAGGAAAAGAGGAGAATTTTCCTTTGAATTTCGATAGGGGTGGCTGATCTCTACAGGGAGGCACAGTGTGTGTGTATTTAACATGGCGAGATGATTTAGAAAACTTGCTCTGAGTTCATCTTTATTCAGGAGCTAAAGCTACTGAGTTTTAGTTTTGTGAGCTTTCTTCACTCTGCTTAATGTTCACCTCTTTGGTACTCAACCCCTTCCCTCCACACCAACACACAGTTGCTCAGAATTATCTCTCTTGTTGCTTGATATTCAGCTCACATTTATTTTCTCAGACTTTTGGAAGTTACCACTCAGAGAGATGCAAATGTGGTATTATGCTTGCCAAAGTACTGAGCAGTAACGAGACTTCTTTTACACCTTCCATGTTTTGAGTTTTTGGTTTTGCTCTTTCAATCTTTGCTAAATAGTAGACGGGGAGATTGTTATTGTTGAGATAAACACAAGGGCATTTGCATTACTGAACTGGCAGTTTCTAGTTCTAAAGAGATCCTTTACAATTTCCTTATCAGTGAAGGAATTGCCTTGATTTCTTTTTGATGACGTTTCCCAGCTGATATTCTAGAATTAGCACAGAAGCAATTCATATCCTCCTGAAATGGCTCTTGCCCAGTAATCCTGCTCTATTTGTACATGTTAGGCTTTAATTACAGGACACGGTTAAGAGGATGGATGGAGAGGAAAGCAAAAATACCCACTGCCCCCGAATTGAGCTCTGTCAAATCAGCCTGACTCCCTCAACAGAGACTTACAGAAATGCATTTATATTATAACTGTTCTTTACCCCTAGTTGTCAGCCACAAAGAATAAAACACTTTAAAAAAAAAAAAGAAAGAAAGAAACAACCTTTAGTAACTTAAACTGAACACAAATAGAACTCTGTTAATAGTGGCTAAAATAATCTGAGCAAGGACAGCATGGTTAGAATGAGCGTAGTTTTCCATGGGGATTACTGTGAAGAATACCATTTATTTGGAGATGGCAGTTCTGGTGTGTCACTGAGCAAACAAGAGCTGAACTTCCTTACCTAAACAGTCACACAGTTAAACCCCACTATCTTTGGGCCCTGGGAGATTCTTTGGTTGGGCGAGAAAGTTCTTTGGGGTGCTAATGTTCCACTCTGATCATTAACTGATGCTAAGAAATCTCCTGTAATCATATTTTTATGTCAGAATTGGGTTTATGCAATTGATCTCACTGGTGTCCTCAATGTATCCTTCTTTCCTTGATAAGTGATAGATTGAGAACTGAAATTATCTATTTCTTCCTAGAGGTCCAGGTGGTTTAGGGAAATGTGGGCACTGTGTATGTCTGTGTGTGTTTGCATTTAGCAAAATGGGATTGTACTGCGTTTATCACTTTATAAGACGTTGTTACTATTATATTATTACTTTGTGATGAATGGAAAGCCCGATGTATTATGAACTCTCCTTGTCATTCTTTCTTCTATGTCATATGCAGTCAGGTGTGTGATCTGGGGAAAGGATGGCCATCTTTGCTGCAAAGGGGATTAAGAGCAGCTCTTTCCGAGTCTGGGCTGCCCTGGGCAGTCACCCGCACTGGAGGCATCATCTTGGTGCTGAACTCCTTGGCTCCCTGGACAGTAGGCGCCCACTGTCCCTTGTCAAGGCTGTTTGCTCCCAGCAGACCAATTACTTCATTCCTTCTCTCCTCACCTCTTTAGTTTATTGGAGTCATGCTTTCTAAATTTTTTTTTCTAAGTTTACAGACCTCAAGTCACCTTTCTATTCTCCAGGAAAATCTTAAGGGTCTCATTGCTTGTGTCTCTTTAATGCTCAGTTATGAACTTAGCAACTGCGTCAAGCACATGACAAGCCCTCCTTTCTCCTCCCCGGGACCCTCTCTGCCCACTGAGTGCCCTGCCTCTCTCTGTCTTTTCCTCTTGGGGGCCTCTAGGTACCGTAGTTTCAGTCCTTGTATCCTGAGAGAGCGTACCCCTGGAGTTGTTCAGCGAACCTATGCCAGGCACTCATCCCAGGCTGGTGGCTGTCGGGATTCAGAACCCCTGGGCAGTACACAGGGGATGGTCCTTGTATGTCCCAGTAATTTAAGATTCACAAGTATGAGAGGTTAGGTTCAAAATCATACGTGCGAAGCATGTTAGGCTCAGGCGCGTGGGAGAGAGGAGACCCTTGAAGAAACATGGGGAGCTGTAGGCTCAGGCACGTAGGAGAGAGGAGACCCTTGGAGAAACATGGGGAGCTGTTTGGGGTGCTGGAGAATCCCCTTCTCTACCCCGTGGGGTTCCCAGTTCCTTCTGCCATGGGCCCGGGGTCATGGAGACCTTGAGCACCATGGCAGAGAGAGCTGAGAAGCAGCCAGCAGCAAGATGTGGCTAGGAGATCTACGGAAGAGGCCTGATCAGCTAAGTGCCTTAGATGCTGAAACATGAGCTGGAGTTTCCAGAAAAATCTGGACCTTGGTGCTGCCACATTTCACTTGGAAAAGTACAAAGGGCTCAGCTCACCACTTAAGCCAACAAAGGATAATCTGAGTTTCAACCCAGCACCAGCTCTGATCATCTGATGTCCGTAAGACTCCCCCACGGCAACCTTGTGAGCTGCTTCACCTGTCTAGGTCTCAGCTTTCCCATCTGTGAAATGGGGCTTGGAGTAAATGTTTTCCGCGTCCTTCTTCCACCCTACAGTTCTCTTCCCCCTCTACTCCTCCCCAACCCCTCCTCCTCATCCCAGCCTCACTCTTCACACAGCTGTCTTGGATGCCCTCAGCTGACCGTCTGAAATTCTTCTCTGGGATCTCGGTCAACAGGAGAATTGCCAAAAGCTTGGAGGTCTGCCACCCCCACAAAGAGTGAGAATGTGTGTTGTTTGGAAAGAAACAGAAGAGGGTCATTAAAGCTAATTATGGAAATGACGAGTTAGTCAGATAGCCTAAGAGGAGAAAAATCCGGGTCCCACTGCCTGGTGGTGATGAAATCATTCTGGGTTGGAAGCCTAGCTCCCCTAGAGAAGTTGTGGGAGGAGGGAGAGTTAGGGCCAGAGGGTGGGCAAGAGTTGGTCATCTTAAAGCACAGTTGTATCCCCAAGTGTCTGAAGAGCTGGAGACCGGGGTAGAATAATATTTATAAAGCTAGCTGGGCAGAGCCCATGATGGCAGCCTCATCCCTCCTAAACTGGTCTATTTCTAGAAATCCGTTCTCCCCAAATGTAAGGAAAGAGAGCTGGTTTTTATTTGCCACTGAATTAAAAACACAGTGACCACGACTTGCTGGAGTGCACTGGCTGTCAGTTCGCTGAGATCTGGTGGCCGCAGAGGATGCACTGAGTTCAGCAATCACCTTGCCTTACTGAGGGGACTTTGCCTGAATTCACAGGAGATACAGACAGTCACAGGAATACAGGAGTACAGGCCCTGCCGGGCCCCAGCACACATTTCCTCACAGCAGGTCCTGTAACTTCTCTGGGGAAACCTGAGACCTCGAGAAAGCCCAGTTTAAAAACCACTTGTGTAGTTGAACCTTCTTATTCACTCAAAAGGCATTTATTGAGCACCAAGGAGAATTGATGCTTTTGAACTGTGGTACTGGAGAAGACTCTTGAGAGTCCCTTGGACTGCAAGGAGATCCAACCAGTCCATCCTAAAGGAAACCTATCAGTCCTGAATATTCTCTGGAAGGACTGATGCTGAAGCTAAAGCTCCAAAACTTTGGCCACCTGGTGCGAAGAGCTGACTCACTGGGAAAGAGGGAAAGATCGAGGGCAAGAGCAGAAGGGACTGACAGAGGCTGAGATGGTTGGATGGCAGCACTGATTCAACGGACATGAGTTTGCGTGAGCTCCGGGAGACAGTGGAGGACAGGCAAGCCTGGAGTGCCGTAGTACAGGGGGTCACAAAGAGTCAGACACAGCACAGCTAGGTTTGAGGCTTAAAAGAAGAAGTGAATATGGGAGGTCAGCCATCTTTCTCGACCTAACTGTGCTTCCCTATTTGGAGGTTGCTGGGGATGGTGGGGGCCCGCGTGGGTGAAGTGGGGACATGTGGTTTTCACCACCCACCTTCCTTGGTGAATCTGTCTTCCGGAGTACGAGGAATCTGAGGCCTCCCTCGTGTTCATTCTCGCAGAAGCCCCACTCCCTCGATCCCACTGCCGACCCACCCCTAATTGTGGGACAGCCGGCCTGCGTGTCTTCTCATCTGTCCGCAACTGCTCTGCCTCTTTGGAGACTCTGACCAGTCACTTACGTGACCGGTGTGGGACCACAGAGCTGCGACAAGACGTGCTCTCGCGCTCAGCACGCCTGCGTCCTTGGCACTAAGCTGCTTCTGCGAGCCCAGGAGCGGACTCTTTATTCTTAAAACCGATGTCATAGGTGAGTCAGACTGCTAGCTCCATCCTCATAACGTGCCACGTGGAAGGTTGTTTGCAGGACGCTGGTGGCCCCCACACCCCGACCTGGCGAGAGCTCTGGTCCTGCGCGGGGCCAGAGTGAAAGAAAGAGCTAGGCGCTTCTGCCGCTCTGCAGTGGGGCTTGGCGGCTGTTCCCAGCAGAGCCAGGAGCCCACTGTGGTCCCGGGGCCGCCGAGGGGCCAAGTGCTCCCAGGAGAGAGGAATCTAGGAGACCAGGAGCACAGGGCGGTCCGGCTCGTTCCTGGCCCGCGTCTCTCTTCTCACGTCCCGGGTCCAGGCTCCCTTCATCAGCTCGTACAACGAGAACAGTGGCCTCCTCCTGTCCTGCCCTCTCACTGTGGCCAGAGTTGCTCAGCAGAGCCGACTTTCTCAACAAAGCCCTAAATTAGCAGTGATAGTTGTCAGTGGTGGAAGAGGAGGATGGAGAGAGGGCCGGGGGTGGGGGTGACAGGCAGAAAGACAGGGAAAGAGGATCCCTTGATGCTGCCAGACTGCTTGTACGATGAAGCTAAGATCTCTGAGCATGGTGGTCAGCGACACCCACGCACCGCAGTGAACACTCAGCACAAACGTATCTCTAAGCAGAGGTAGCCATTCCTTTATCTATGTCTCCACATGTGATGTACACCCTCCTTCACAGCAAACGTTTCTGTTTTTTTAATTTTGATGTATCTTTGGCTGTGCTGAGTCTTCGCTGCTGTGCGTGGGCTTTTTCTCTGCTTGTGGTGCACAGGCTTCTCGTGGCAACAGCTTCTTGTGCTGCGGAACGTGGACTGCAGCCTGCTCGGGCTTCGGTGCTTTTAGCTCCTCAGCTGCAGAGCACAGTCTCAGTAGCCGTGGTACACGGCTTAGTTGCTCTGGGGCATGTAGGATCTTCCCGGACCAGGGATCGAACCCATGTCCCCTGAATTGGCAGGCAGATACTTTAGCACTGAACCACCAGGGAAGCCCCAAACATTTTTATTCTAATTATCTATTTCTGTGACCATCTTGGCCTCCTTGGTGAATCAGATGGTAAAGAATCTGCCTGCAGTTCAGGAGACCCAAGTCTGATCCCTGGGTTGGGAAGATCCCCTGGAGAAGGAAATGCTTAGCCACTTCAGTATTTTTGCCTGGAGAATTCCACGGACAGAGAAACCTGGTGGGCTACAGTCCATGGGGTTGTGAAGAGTCACACATGGCTTAGTGACCGAAGAGCAACAACACGTACGTGTGTGTGTGTGCACGTGCGTGTGTGCATATGTGCATGAGTGTGTGCATGCATGCGGTGTGCCTTCACTGCCTGGGAATGCCTTTTCTTTGAGATATTGTTGCCTGGTTTCTTGTAGGGCCCTTTCTCTATTTTGGTTGGGGAAGCGTCCTTTTTTCCTCTTTGCTTGGCCTTATTTTTCCCCATCTGGAATTTTTCCCTAGCCCTTTATAAACGGGATCACTGGCAGTGAATGTTTTTCCTGACCTCTCTGAACCCATGGTTGGTAGAAAGGATTCTAAGTCCTAACAGCAAATATTTTTAAAGAAATAGGAACTCCTGGACCTAATAAGGCTTCTTTTTACCCACTTTCCTTGCACACAACTGTGTATTTAATAGAAAGAAATGGAAAGCTATATTTTGGCTCACAGAGAACAATAGACAAAATGAAGATACAGCTGGTCATGTATGTGTTTCTTCTCCCTCCCCAGACTGTTTTTCATTAGAAGAGAGGTATGTGGAGGAGTGGAGTTTCAAAACTGAATTGTGAGCCCAGAATCTTCCTATGTGACTAGAACTGTTAGAGGACAGGGCTAAGATGGGCAGTTTCCTTTGGTCGGTGCCTGAAACGGACATCCTGGATCTCAATTTAGCGCTTGTTCATAGAAAAACAGCCTGTGGTTTTGAATAAGAGCCCATAGGAGCAATGGAGTGACAGATACAGCATCCAGGGAATTAGGGGAGAGAAGAGGCCAAAAGACTTCCAGGAAACAGGCCAAGCTTCTGCAGCAAACTGCCTTATAGCTCACCCCTCGGCCTTTATTAGACTCATGATGTAGTCACAGTGATCCGGGACCTTTTCATGGAGTTGCCCCTTCCTAAAGGCAGAGACGTTTCAGAGCTGTGCAGGGAAGTCAGGGGTTAGAAGAACAGAGCAACGCAAGTTGTAGCTCTGATAATCCGCTCCCAGCCTGGCTCAGGAGGAGTCCTCAGACGACTCTGTCTCCCCTACTTGGCCACACCCTTTCCTCCAGAACTAAGGTGCCGGGTGCAGCCCCGACTCAAGGAACAACTGATTGGGTGGCTGCACGTCAAAGGCAGAAAGCATGTTAATATGAAGGTAACAGTACATGTTGAAGGGCTGAAGTAGATAGTTCTTCATCCAGCTTTTCTATACCTGCAAATATTCTACTCATACTTGCTGCTGCTGCTGCTAAGTCACTTCAGTCGTGTCCGACTCTGTGTGACCCCATAGACGGCATCCCACCAGGCTCCCCCATCCCTGGGATTCTCCAAGCAAGAATACTGGAGTGGGTTGCCATTTCCTTATGATTTTACAGAGTTTAAGGCATTTGTAAACATTTTAAAATAAATATCTACTAAATCCTTAAGACTGTAGAATGATTATAAAGTGGCATGAGTATAACAGGGGAGCTGGATTATCTCTTCCCCAGTTGCAGATTGTTGTAGGGCTGAGAAGTACTGTTGGCGTCTGTTTCTCAATCTCTGCGTGTGTGCTCAGCCACTGAGCCGTGTCTGACTCTTGATTTCCCCGGGCAAGAATCTTGGAGTGAGTTGCCACTTTCTCCTCCGTTCCCAGTCTGTTCGAGGGGTTAATAATAGTTCCTACTTTGTAAGATTCCATGCGTGATAGCTCATTGGTACCAATCAGAGAACTTCGTAAGGGCTTGTATTTGCTGTGACCAGAACTTCAGTAGTAATAGTAAAGGTGTTGGTGCTTTCCTAGTGGCTCAGTGGTAAAGAATCCACCCACCAAGGCAGGAGACAAGGGAGCTGCAGGTTGGATCAGGAAATGGCAACCCACTCCAGTATTCTTGCCTGGGATATCCGATGGACAGAGAAGCCTACAGTCCAGGGGGTCGCAAAGAGGCAGGACTGAGTAACTGAGCACGCATGTCAAAGGTCGCTGCAACAGAAGGGGAAAGTTTGTCTTACCAGAGAAAGAAACAAGGGACGAAAGAGCGGAGCTGGGGTCCTTCTCACATGTGTCCATTTATGAAAATGTGTGTTTGTATTCATTTCAAGCGGCACTGAGATGGATTCAACTGAGGCGGCTGCTGCTGGTCCTGCCTGGTGAGAGGACTTGACTTCAGTGGTTTTTGACTTTCGGAATCTAAATGTGAATGAATCCCGCTGTCCTGGAGGCTCATCAAGTCTTTACCCCTCAAGGCTCTTTCCAATTACTCAGTGAGAGAGTACAGCAGGAGACAATGGACATGCACGCTGTTAGTACAGGGAGACTGATGCCATCTGAAACTCTATTTGGAGGTTTGTAACATTCTCCTAAAAATCCCTGTGCCCAGAGTCAAATTATGGTTTCCTTTGCTATGATCTATCTTGAGAGAATAGTAGAAGGTTGTGGCTGGATGAAACCTTTTAAATCAAAGCAATCCCCCATTTACAAATGAGGAAACCAAGGCCTGGAGAGGTTAAGTCTGAGGTCACTGAGCTAATTAGTGGGCCTTGAGAGAAAATTAAGCTTTGCCTTTTCTTTTTAAGAGGGTCCTGGTGGCTCCACTCTGAGTGCATGTTATAACTGCCTTTGTGGAGTGATACCAAAACTTTTTAGTAAAAAAGGGGATTCTTTGAAATATGAAGCCAGTTCTCTCCCTGCCAAGATACTTAACAACAGCAATGAGCTAGGACATCTGTCTGTCATGGGGAATTTGGGAGGCAAATATTTTTACAGAACCTAAGTGTTCAAACAAACATGAGGAGCAAATATGGTCTCAATTCCAACTGAGGCATTAAAACTTGGACAGGGGGAGCAACAGAGAATGCAAATAGAAGGTGGATAGGAAATACAGAGTCCAGGTTTCTTGTATGAATTACATGAAAAAATGAAATTAATGCAGGCTTGAGTTTTCTTTAAACGATATGACTGCATTAAAAGACTCATCATTGGTTTCTAGGAAAGCATTTGAATTAATAAGTTTCTCTTTTGGAGTGTAAGTCTCTGGTTAAAACTTGGCAAGGCTGGCTGTATGCTTAGAGGATTGGGCAACCTGAGCCAGGGAGAGCCTTGTTTCTACCCTGCAGGACTGGGGTGGCTTGGAATTGTCAGGGCTGTGAGTTGGATGTAGAGCCTCTCCAATAGAGTCAAGCCAGGACTTGATTAGGCAAGCAGGACCAGGGCAGGGAGAGGTCATGGATGGGGAAAATGCAATATGGGAGGACCAAGAGCGAGGGCCAGGCTACTGGACTGAAGTAACACAAAGTCACTGGGTGAGGTGGGAGCTGTCACAGAGGGAAGCATCCAGCCTAGATTTGCTCCTGGTAGGGGAAGGCCGCGTGGGAGCAGGTAAATGAGGGGTCTTGACTTTGAACTTGCAAGTTCTTTTTTTTTTTTAATTTATATTTACTTACCTATTTGTATTGTGATTAAAGTCACATAATGTCAAACATGTTATTAACCACACTTCACTATAGAGTTGAGTGGCCCTAAGTACATTCACATTGTTAGTGAACTCTCACCATCATCCATCTCCTGATTTTTTCACCTTCCTAAACTGAAATTCAAAGATATTTGCTCCTTGAAAGAAGAGCTATGATCAACCTAGACAGCATATTAAAAAGCAGAGACACTAGTTTGCCAACAAAGGTGTGTATAGTCAAAGCTATGTTTTTTCTAGTAGTCATGTATGGATGTGAGAGTTGGACTATAAAGAAAGCTGAGGGTAGAAAAATTGATACCTTTGAACTGTGGTATTGGAGAAGACTCTTGAGAGTCCCTTGGGCTGCAGGGAGATCCAACAAGTCCATCCTAAAGGAAATCAGTCCTGAATAGTCATTGGAAGGACTGATGCTGAAGCTGAAACTCCAGTCCTTTGGCCACCTGATGTGAAGAACTGACTCATTGGAAAAGACCCTGATGCTGGGCAAGATGAAAGGCAGGAGGAGAAGGGGACAACAGAGGATAAGATGGTTGGATGGCATCGCCAACTCGATGGGCATGAGTTTGAGCAAGCCCCAGGAGTTGGTGACGGACAGGGAGGCCTGGCGTGCTGCAGTCCATGGGGTCGCAAAGAATCTCAGACACGACTGAGTGACTGAACTGAACTGAACTGAATACTGAAACTTGGGCTTCCCGGGTGGCTTAGAGGTAGAGAGCCTGCCTGCCAATGCAGGAGATGCAGGTGCCATCCCTGGGTTGGGAAGATCCCCGAGGGAAGGAAATGGCAACCCGATCCAGCGTCTGTGCTGGGAAATCCTGGGGACAGAGGCGCCTCATGGGTGACAGTCCATCAGTTTGCAAAGAGTCAGGCTCGACTTAGAGACTAAACAGCAACATTCTGAGACTCTGTTCGCACTAAGCACTACACCTCCATCCCCCACCTCTGGCCCCCGGCGTCTACCAGTGCACATTCTGACTCTACGAATTCGACTCTTCTAGATTTTTTGTGTGCGTGTGTGCTAAGTTGCTTCACTCGTGTGCCACTCTTTGCGACCCCATGNAGACTCTGTTCGCACTAAGCACTACACCTCCATCCCCCACCTCTGGCCCCCGGCGTCTACCAGTGCACATTCTGACTCTACGAATTCGACTCTTCTAGATTTTTTGTGTGCGTGTGTGCTAAGTTGCTTCACTCGTGTGCCACTCTTTGCGACCCCATGGACCGTAGCCCGCCAGGCTCCTCTGTCCTTGGGATTCTCTAGGCAAGATTACTGGAGTGGGTTGCCATGCCCTCCTCTGGGGGATCTTCCCAACCTAGCGATCAAACCTGCATCTCTTATGTCTCCTCCATTGGCAGGCGGTTTCTTTACCGCTAGTGCCACTTGGGAAGCCCAGATATCTCGTCTAAGTGAAATCAAACAGTATGTGTTTTCAAGGGCTTTTGAGGTAAAGGGTGGAGCAAGGAGGTGGGTTCCTTGATGCTCCTCCTACACTTACCCATGAGTTCAAGGTGGGCCAGGAGTGCTAGGTGATGCCAGGACAAGTGGAAATGGAAGCCCCTGGGATAACTAACGTTATCCAAATTGGAGGGAAGCCTGGCGTGCTGCAGTCCCTGGGGGTCGCAAAGGATGGGACGCAACTTAGCGACTTAGCATCAACGACAAGCGTAAATATTGACACAGACCTGTTTCTCCCCTTCTTGTTAGGGAAAAGCTATGCTCTTACAGAAAAGTGGGTGCACTTCTTCACTGTCTCTTTTGAAATACTCCTGCCCATATTATAGGAGGGTCTTCTCTCCCTAAAGCAAATGACACTCTTAATGCACCTGCCCAACCCCCACCCCTGCTGACCAGGAATATGTGATTGCCCACAGGACTGACTTGAGAAACCTCCTGAAAAACTAGCTTCCTCAGGCCAAGGCGACAGTTACTGGAATTTCAACATTAGAGATCCTTTTCTTTAGCGTCGACTGTAACGCTGACAGTGCAGCTTACCTTTAAAATGTGAAATACTGCTGGGGTAAATGAAGAAGGAAACAGACAGAACAGGCTCCATCTTGAAAGCAGGACTCCATCGTGGGCTGGACTGTGGACTTTGAGCTCTATGCCCAGTATCTATGGAAAGGACATACCAACTGGAAAACCAGGCCCCTGGAAGGAAGAGCCCAGGGCTCGCTCCTAGACTCTCTTTACCCTAATTATCTGTGTAACTGAATAGAACCACGCATTCTGTTATGCTTCTTGGGGTGTGACCACAGGCCTATTGATAATTGTCTACTGTCAACTATCTAGGCTTAAGGCATATGAATCACGGGTCAACTTTGATTATATTTTTCTTTTCCTTTGTTCAGACTAGTTTCAGGGAATCTGGGGAAGTGGGTTTGGACATGTATACTTAGGGTATGTAAGGTTTTCACAAAAACTGGTCATGGTCCTTGGCTAAGAAGAGACTCTTCCTTGGGCCTGTAGGTGTAATAAACTGCACTCCACTATCTGCATTGTCCTTCTGAGTGAGTTTGTTTCTTGGAACACGTGGCTTCAGTGTGAATTAACTCAGCAGTTCAGAGTCCTGTGTCAGCTCTGAGTGAGGACGGGTGGGGAAGGAAAGCTGAGAGGTAAAAGCAAGGGCCATGTGTTGAGAGGGAAGAAACCCAAGGTGAGCTCTGCTTATTGCAGAAAACTTCCTGGGTGGCTCAGTGGTAAAGAATCCTGCCAATTGTAGGAGGTATGGGTTCCATCCCCTGGTGGGCAAGATCCCCTGGAGAGGGGAATGGCAACCCACTCCAGTATTCTTTGCCTGGGAAATCCCATGGACAGAGGAACCTGGTGGGCTACACCAGGCATAACTGGTGAGGTGAGGTGAAGTCGCTCAGTTGTGTCCAACTCTTTGCGACCCCGTGGACTGTAACCTATGACCTCGTGGACTGTAACCTACGAGGCTTCTCTGTCCATGGGATTCTCCAGGCAAGAATACTGGAGTGGGTTGCCATTTCCTTCTCCAGCGGATCTTCCCGACCCAGGGATTGAACCTGGGTCTCCCTCAGTGGAGGCAGACGCTTTAACCTCTGAGCCACATAACAACATTGCAGAGGGCTGGTCCTGGAAAACACTGTTGCTTGTCTGCTTCTGATAAAACACAGAAGAGGTGAGCAGACTCGGTGCCAGGTATTAATAATGTCCTACGTGTCCAGGGAAAGGCAGAGAAGACTAAAGCCTCTCCTTACTGTGGGTTGTACTTTCCTTAACAGAATCGCGATGCATTTGCACAGTGATCTGCACTTCCGGTGTGCGTCCATAACTGATATTTCACTTCCTCTTCAGAGTACTGTGATGGAGTAGGAGGAAGCACTGTGAGAGCAGGCTATAGGGAAGATGAAGCCTGGGGGCTCAGGGAGGTAAACTGATGTCATAATGTCAGAGGTGATCTATTGAAAAGCCTCAGTGGATTCCTGGAAAATTAGAGGAAGAAGCTGGTGATGACGGTGGTGAGTCGGGGTAGGGCTAGGGTTTGTAAACACTCTGTAAAGGAACCGAAAGTTTAATTTCTGCAGAACTTCCCCGGGGTCGAGTGGTTAAGGACCTGCTTGCCAGTGCAGGGGGCGTGAGTTGGATCCCTGGTCCGTAGTCGGAGTAGTGTTAGCCGCTCAGTCAGGTCCGACTCTTTGCGACCCGCCTGTGACCCGCCAGGTTCCTCTGTCCATGGGGTTCTCCGGGCAAGAATTCGGGAGTGGAGTGCCACTTCCCTGGTCCAGAGAGCTCTCAAATGCCGTGGGGGCAACTAAGCCCGTATGCCACCACTACTGAGCCCGAGTGTTTCAAGCCCATGCTCAACGACAAGAGAAGCCCCTGTTCGCCACAATGGAGAAAGCCCTGTGCAGCAACAGAGACCCAGCACAGCCAATGCATAATTTTTAAAATTTTTCTTAAAAAGATAGTTTTTGCACATGCATATGTGAATTTTTATTGAAGAGATTTTTTACTACATTCTCAAAGTAGTCCTTGATCCACAAAACTAAGACCTTTAGGCTTTTCAATGTGTCACTGGAGTGGTATGGAAAAAAAACTCACCAAACGCAACCCTTTCCTGAAGAGATTAGGGGTCCATAAGCGAAGTGGGGAGTCCAGGCTGGGAGTGGTGGTCCCTCTGCTTCCAACACTGCTTAAATGACCCTTCCTTGGGCAGCAGACAGTGGGGCTAGGAAGACATCCATCTTCATTACTTACTCAGAAGACCATCCTAAAGCACACAGGTACTGATCCTAGGGCATTTGTTCACAGGTAACAGAGGTTCAGTCTATAGAATGTTAATTTATAGGCTTGTTATGATGCCTATAAGTTTCTTTGAAATGGTGATGGTGGTTTAGTTACAAAGTCGTGTTTGACCCTCTGTGACGTCATGGACTGTGGCACATCAGGCTCCTCTGTCCATGGGATCTTCCAGGCACGAATACTGGAGTGGGTTGCCATTTCCTCCTCCCAGGGACCTTCCTGACCCAGAGATTGAATTCCAGTCTCCTGTATTTGGCAGGCGGAGTCTTCACTGCTGAGTCACCAGGGGAGCTCCTCTTTAGAAATACTTGGATATAATGAGAGTGAGGTTCTGTGTGCTGCGTTAGGTCAATCTCAGGTGCTAATTAAGAAGGCCTAGTATGGACGGAGGAGCCTGGTGGGCTGCAATCGAAGGGGTCACAAAGAGTCGGACATGACTGAGCGACTTCACTTTTACTTTTCACTTTCATGCATTGGAGAAGGAAATGGCAACCCGCTCCAGTGTTCTTGCCTGGAGAATCCCAGGGACGGGGGATCCTGGTGGGCTGCCGTCTATGGGGTCTCACAGAGTCGGACATGAGCGACTTAGCAGCAGCAGCAGCAGTTAGGAGGTGGCCAGCCAGAGTTATATCAGAAAGGTCATTCATATCTTTTATAAGGTCTCCTCGTTCAGTTACATTGCTTTGCTAATTCATATAATGATCAGCAATGGGTTTTTACTGACGAAACTAGAGTCTTGTTAATTGCTTCTCATTGTGAATTTAAAGGGATTCAAGATGCGTAAACTACAGCTCAGAGGTGCTCCTTCTCTGTGAATGAATAGGACCTAAAATTCAACTCAACGGCAGACCCATNCTCGTTCAGTTACATTGCTTTGCTAATTCATATAATGATCAGCAATGGGTTTTTACTGACGAAACTAGAGTCTTGTTAATTGCTTCTCATTGTGAATTTAAAGGGATTCAAGATGCGTAAACTACAGCTCAGAGGTGCTCCTTCTCTGTGAATGAATAGGACCTAAAATTCAACTCAACGGCAGACCCATTTCACATCTTAGCTTGATCCCTATTTGGTCCTACATCCCGTCACTGGTTTAAGGGATGAAATGGTGTCAATTACAATGTTTTGACTCTTACCTAGGAATTTTGTTGTATCTGCTGTGAGCAAATGTGTTACAGGACATGTTTGGCACACCTAAGGGAACAGGCAGCTGGGGCTTGGTCAAGTTTAGAAACCCGGTTGATGAATTGTTCTAAGCCTGTTTTGTTAATGGATGTTTATCAGATAGGTGTCTGTGTGTGAAAATTTGGCCTGAGACTTGCTCTCATTATGGCTTGCTAATGAGGTTGCAGAGGAAAGGTAACTATTTTCCATTCGAATGTTTTTGAAAGCTACTAAAATTTATCAGACCAAACTGCAAAAGTTGTCCATGAGCAAGGTGAGTTAAGTTACTTTCAACAACTCTATTTGTCAGGCTTCCCTTGTGGCTCAGCTGGTAGGGAATCCGCCTTCAATGCGGAAGACCTGGGTTCGGTCCCTGGGTTGGGAAGATCCCCTGGAGAAGGGAAAGTCTACCCACTCCAGTATTCTGGCCTGGAGAATTCCATGGACTGGATTCATTCCATGGATAGATTCTATTTATCGGAAGGTTGCAAACTGTAGATAAAATGTAGAAGTTACTTACATGGATTTGGAACATTTTTATTACTCCAAAATAGTGTGAGGCAAAAAGGCTACTGTTGAAGAGGATTCAGTGAGATGAGGAAGAAGGCGTAAAAAGGTAAGCACAGGAAGACAGCGTCGCCGAGGTCTTCAGAGTCTAGGCGAAGATCTGCTCTAGAGCACCCTGGGGAACGGAGACCTCACTTCTGGATGGAATGAATGGAAACAAGAGCAGGAGCTCCACCTCTCTCCCTGCCCCCGGCAGAATAGCTAGAGAAAGACAATGAAGACTTCGGTGTTTCTAGGAATTCTTGAAGGTGCCCGGAGAAAGGTTCTAAGTGGATAGTGAGTAGAGCAGGACCATAATGTCTTTGAAAGCTCTCTACTTCTGTTTGTGGACCTCTGTAGACTGGGAGCACTGTACCTGTTTGGTGATATCGGCCTGGACCACACTTTCGTAGGGATTCCCTTGGTTCTNGACCATAATGTCTTTGAAAGCTCTCTACTTCTGTTTGTGGACCTCTGTAGACTGGGAGCACTGTACCTGTCTGGTGATATCGGCCTGGACCACACCTTCGTAGGGATTCCCTTGGTTCTGTGTTTAGCAAAACCAATCAAATGTTTTCGTGTGCTCAGCCGCTCAGTGTCTGACTCTTTGTGACCCTACAGACTGTAGCCCCCCAGGCTTCCCTGCCTGTGGGATTGTCCAGGCAAGAACACTGGAGCGGGTTGCCGTGCCCTCCTCCAGGGGGTCTTCCTGGCGCTGGGATCTCTGGTTCTCACTATGTTTTTGTGTGCTCAGCTGCTCAGTGTCTGACTCTTTGTGACCCTACGGACTGTAGCCCCCCAGGCTTTCCTGCCTGTGGGATTGTCCAGGCAAGAACACTGGAGCGGGTTGTGTGCCCTCCTCCAGGGGGTCTTCCTGGCGCTGGGATCTCTGGTTCTCACTCCTAGCACCACCTGGGAAGCCCCTGCTTAGCCCTGGGCAACTGCTAGTCTACTTTCTCTCTCTATTTCGTCAGTTCTGGTCTGTCTCTGTCTGTCAGCTCTGGACATCTCGTAACATGACATCGTGATATATGTGGTGTTTTGTACCTGGCTTCTTTTATTTGGGCTTCCTTGGTGGCTCAGAGGTTAAAGCGTCTGCCTGCAATGCGGGAGACCTGGGTTCAATCCCTGGGTCAGGAAGGTCCCCTGGAGAAGAAACTGGCAACCCACTCATCTTCTTGCCTGGAGAATCCCATGGACGGAGGAGCCTGCTGGGCTACAGTCCACGGGGTGGCAAAGAATCGGACACGACTGAGCGACTTCACTTTCACTTTCTTTTATTTAGTGTTTTCAAGGTTCACCAATGTTTTAGCATACACCAGTGCTTCGTTTGTTTTATTGCTGGATAATATTCTGTTGAATAGCTATATCTCATTTTATTTATCCATCCAACAGTTGTTGGACATTGGGTTGTTTCCACTTTGGGGCTATTATGAATGTTGATGCTATGGGACAATCCCCTTGANCCAATGTTGTAGCATACACCAGTGCTTCGTTTGTTTTATTGCTGGATAATATTCTGTTGAATAGCTATATCTCATTTTATTTATCCATCCAACAGTTGTTGGACATTGGGTTGTTTCCACTTTGGGGCTATTATGAATGTTGATGCTATGGGACAATCCCCTTGAGAAGGAAATGGCAACCCACTCCAGTCTTCTTGCCTGGAGAATCCCACGGACAGAGGGGCCTGGCGGGCCACAGGCCATGGGGTTGCAAAGGGTCAGACACGGCTGAGCACAGCACAGAACAGCACAGCACACACGAATATGCAAGTTTCTGTGTGGCTATTTTCCCATTCCTCTTGGATGAACACCTGCGAGTGAGTGAAACTGCTGGATCATATGGTAACTGCATGTTTAACTGTATATGGAACTGCAAGATTGTCTTGCAAAGTCTCACCATTTTACATCCCCATTAGCAATGTCTGAAGCTTCCAAGTTCTCCACATTCTCACCAATGACGATTATCTGTCACCTTTATTAAAAGTATCTTAGCAAATGTGCTTCCTGGTGGCTCAGCCGTAAAGAAAATCTACCTACAATGCAGGAGGGAGAACAAGTTTGATCCCTGGGTTGGGAAAATCCTCTGGAGCAGGAAATGGCAACTAGCTTCAGTATTACTGGGCTTCCCTAGTAGCCCAGATTAAAAATCTGCCTGCAATGCAAGAGACCCAGGTTCGATCTCTGAGTTGGGAAGAGTCCCTAGAGAAGGGAATTCCAGTACTCTTGCATAGAATATTCCATGGACAGAGAAGCCTGGCGGACTACAGTCCATAGGAACGTGAAAAGCCAGACACGACTGAGCAATAAACACACACTTTTGAGCAGATATGCAGTGGTTTTGATTTGTGTTTCTCCGATAACTAGCAATATTAAGCATCTTTTATGTGCGTGGTGGCCGTTTGTGTGTCTTCTTTGGAGAAATGTCTATTCAAATCTTTCCCACTTTTAACTGTGTGATTTGTCTCGAGTCATAACAGTTCTTTAAATATTCTAGATCCAAATTCCTTATCAGATATGTGATGTACAAAATTTTTCTCCCATTCTGTAGGTTGTCTTTTCATTTTCTTGATAGTGTCTTTAAGGAACATTAAGTTTTAAAGTGTTATAACTTCATAGGCTTTTAAATGTGAATTACAGTTTCTATATCTTTGGGTCATTTACATATAGATCTTATTAAATGTGTGTGTCTGTCTGTTTGTTCAAGTCTGTCAGCTGTATCCAACTCTTTGCAGCCCCATAGACTGTAGCCAGTCTCCTCTGTCTCTGGGATTTCCCCGGCAAGAATACTGGAGTGGGTTGCCATTTCCACCTCCAGGAGGATCTTCCAGACTCAGGGTTCGAACCCTTGGCTCTTGTATTGGCAAGTGGTTTCTTTCCTATTGCTGCTGCTGCTGCTAAGTCAATTCAGTCGCGTCTGACTCTGTGTGACCCCATAGATGGCAGCCCACCAGGCTCCCCCATCCCTGGGATTCTCCAGGCAAGAATACTGGAGTGGGTTGCCATTTCCCTCTCCAATGCATGAAAGAGAAAAGTGAAAGTGAAGTCGCTCAGTCTGTCCGACTGTTAGCGACCCCATGGACTGCAGCCTACCTGCAAAGCGCAAGACCTTACTATACATGTGATAATTAAATATTTGCTGAAGAACATATAGCGTATTGATCTGTTTGAGGCAGGTTCAACTAGATGGAAAGGACAATAATTTTTTTTTTTAATTTGGCTGCATTGAGCAGCTTACAATCTTAGTTCTCTGACCAGGGGTTAACCAGAGCCTTGGCAGTGAAAGCAAGGAGTCCAAACCACTGGACCACCAGGGAATCCCCTAAAAGACAATAAAATTGATAAATGCTTTCATATTATAGAAAAAAAAAAGTAGAGTGCAGTGCCTGAAGGCACATCGTGGAGAAGGGCCCTTGCAATCTTGTACAACTAGGAATCATTCCACTTGCCTGGTATCAAAGGTCCCCTAATTAGCATCATCGTGAGAAGAACTAATATCCTTAGGGAACAGAACTCACATAGAAAAGGACACCCACAAGAGACTGTAGTTTGTAATTTTCTGCATTCTCCTGCTTAGAATGCTCAGAGCCTGGTGAGCAATAACTGTTCGTTAATGAGGCCAGGTATGCTTGCTCATGCTCGGTCCGGCTACTTTTCTGTATAGCACGGCTTTTTGGTAGATGTATGTGTATTTATGCATGGGTGAGCACTTTTATTACACTAGTGGTGAAGCCAGAGTTCCAAGTTGTTATCACTATAGCATGAATAGAATGAAGTATTTTTTTTTTTCCCCTTGTTATTTTTCTTGTCTTTCTCCCTCCACTTCCCCCAATCCTGCCACTTCCCGTCTAAACACAGGAATATACTAATCAGGGAAACATGCACTGCTGTTTAGTGAAGGGGTCAAATCCATTTGGATGGAATTCCAGGCTGAACTCGCTAACAATGGCAGGAAACTGGTCCTGGAGCTGGCTGCGGGAGGAGCTGCTGAGCGATAGATTGTTGAAAGAGCTGGCCCTGGGGTGTTCTGCTTTGGCTTGCTCAGTGTTTGGAATGCTGTGCTTGTTCCAGACACAATGAGGGATCTGTCTGTCCACACAGAAGTTGCAATTACAGGAACAGAAGCCATCCTGCTGCCCCTAATTGCAGATGGTCTGTACACAAGGTGGCTAATTTTGTTCTCTGGACTGTGTAGGGACAGGCGGGATTTTTAGTTTAATGATTTGGGTGATTAGGGGAGAAGACCTTGTATCTTATGTCCACTTCATCTTCTTGGGGGTGTTGCCAGGATCCCTTCTGACTACCTGTCTTTTTGACTTTGATAACTCAGGCCAGTATGTGACCTTGTCTCTGCTGAGAAGACAGGGTGTTGAAAGTGTCTCTGTCTTCGGTATCCTAAAACCTTGATTGGGTGTGACCATAACATCCCGTAGAGAGGTCTCCTCGTGTGTATCATTTAGGAACCATCTCCTAATTAGCGAAGAAGGCTGAAATCTAGCCTGACACCATATTCTGGAAAACAACAGATGAGAGTTTGGAGCCAAACATAATCATCAAGTGGATTTTATTTTTATTGTGAACTAGAATCTTTGTCTCTTTATCTACTCTTATACAATATAGTAGGAACGAATTGAAAAGTAGCATAAGGAAAGTTCTGCTCCATGAGCTTACAGTCTCGTGGGGATCAAACGTCCATGAATAAGGCAGGGGGATTGTACCATGATAGTTATGAATATTTCATGGCCTATAGATAAGAGCAAAGAAGAATGTTTTGAGAAAAAGCCAAAAACCTTCTCTCACAGATCAATGCTCAAAATTGCGACGCAGATCAGTACTAAACCAGTCACTGTTAAGGCAGATAGTCTGACTCTTAGACCAATCAGTCACACTTCAGGAGATGGAGGGAAGGACATCTTTCCTCCACACAAGGCAGTAAGGGGAGTTGTGGACCCCCGAATAAAATCCAGCCTTTGTTCGCAAGGACTGACGTGTCAGGGAGCCCACTCTAGCAGCAGAGGGGAGAGTGGGGGTGGGGCGGGCAGCTGAAGGCAGGGAGATGGAGAGGATGTTCTCAGGTATTTTGGGAGAGGGGATGACAGCTACCAAGGAGAAGAGGGAAAAGTGCTGGGAGCTGCGAGGAAGAAATTATAGCGGTGATTCTTAAATTTTGGGGGGAAATGAAGCCTTTTGAGAATCTGATGTAAGCACTTTTGTATTAAATGTCAAACTTGCTCCTTTGCTCCTCTTAGCATCAGTGTGACCTCAGTGACAGGGAAGCTGGGCTGGCAATCCCTTTGTATGGGCCTTAGTCTTCGGTTCGGATAGAAACCGGTGAATTCTCACCACATCAAGGGGGTTGGAGAGAGAGAGTGAGAAGCAGCGTTTATCAAAGACTGACTAGTTTTATCACGCTCTGAGGGCCGCCCCCACCCCACCCCCCGCCCCAGCCCAAGCAGATGGGAAAACTGAGATGTTATATATGATCTTCAATGTCCTATGCTGAAAAATGTCAGCTCTCGAGTTTGAGCTTGAGGTTGCCTAGCTCAGAATGCCCATCAGCTGCCTACTGGAGCTGCCATATTTGATCCAAGTGTGAATTACGATGATTCCCAGCTTTTTTCTTCCCCAAAATTCTTTGATGTCCCCTGTTGGTACAGCTGAAGTAGACACTCACTACCTCATTGCTGACAGTTTTGGGAGCTGACTGCAGAACATTCAAAGAATGGCATCGAGTGACTTTCCTCAAGGTCATTTCCTGTCTATGAACTCTACAAGGATCGCATTCCTTAAGGATGTGTAGGGGTCGAAAACAGCCCCTACTCTGTCAGGCGAGAGACGCCTGGGCCAGCTGTACTAGGCAGATGAGTGTGTGTGTGTGTGTGTGTGTCTACATCCTCTGTGACATGCTTTTCTGCTGAGCACACCCCCTCCCTGACAGTTGGCTAAAAACAAACCAGGTCTGCTAGGCTGCCTGACTCATGCTTGAACTGGAGTCTACACCCCAAGTCAATAATTCTCATTTTAAAGGCAAATGTTGAGCTCAACAGCTACTGGGATTACGCTGCCTGGGACAGCTCTCTGTATTAATTTGACTTACTAGAAACAGCACCTCCTTAGGTTCTTGAAGCAGGACTTTATGCAGTGTGGTCACGCTATACTGAAGAGGGTTTATGATTCTTGAAGACAAAGTGTGGAAGGTGCCTGGGCCGTGGTTGGTGCCTAATAACATGGACATCAGTGTTCACTTTGTTGCTTTCTCTCTACCTCACTGGGATGGGGCTTTCTTCCTTCCCCCTTTATATTGCATTAAGAGCTTTATTTATTTATTTGAAGGAGAAAGACATTCGGTCTAAGTGATGGATGTTACATACACTCCAGAGGGGCTTTTGCCACCACCTCTGCATTTTGCATCACCAAAAAGAGGACACCGGTTAGAGCCAGGATGATGGAGAGGGAGAAACAGCAAGCACAGGTCAGGCACCCACCTTTGGCTCTTCTCTGACTTGATAAAGGCCCCTGAAAAAGTCACCTAAACTCTTGGGACCTCCATTTGTTTGTCTGTAAAAAGAGAAAGTGTCAGTCGCTCAGTTGTGTCCAACTCTTTGGGACCCCATGGACCGTAGCCCGCCGGGCTCCTCCGTCATGGAATCTCTAGGCGTGGATACTGGAGCGGTTGCTGTTTCCTTTACCAGGCGATCTTCCTGACTGACCTGGGGATCAAACCCCGGTCTCCTGAACTGCAGGCAGATTCTTTACCATTTGAGCCACGAGGGAGGCCAGAGGCTTGAACTAAAAGATCAGAGAATTCAGGCTCTTGCTGGGCCGTTTCTGGGGGCTGTTCTCTCTCCAGGATTGACTTCAGTTCCTATAGACATTTCTCTCTTCTGGCTGATCTTAGGATCGCCATTTCCTATGGCTGGCACACTAACTCTTTTGCCGTGAGTGTTCCTCTGGAGTCTCAGGCAGACAGGACATGTTTCTGTTTATCAACCTACACATTTCCAGGAAAATTATGTTTCCCCCCTGTAATTCACACACATGGCTTGTGCATGTGGAGATTTTAAAACACAGTTGATTTATAAAGGGGTGAATTTCCCTGTAGCGTTATTTGCATTCATTATTCCCTGAAACATAATTTGCGTTAATTACGTCAGCTAGTTAAAACTGGTAGCTGGCATGAGTCTGTTAAGACATTAAATGTCACTCTTCTTGTTTTTCTTATATTCAGGCATGAAAGGTTAAGAAGTACATTTCCAGTTCATAAAACATCACAGGGATTCACTGGGTCTATTTATGTTTTACTCGAGGGTATGGAACATGAACCTTTGCTCCAAGTGAGGACTGACCAATAGGGTGAGAATGCTTGGGCCAGGCATTCTTATCAGAAACATTTTCAAACCTTCTCAGCATCCTAGGATGCTAGAGTTTGGAAGGGACCTGAAGAATTTCTGGGAAATTCCTTTTCTTTCTCTCATTTGTCCTTCTTTTAGGTCAAACATGAGATGCATCAAAATTTATTATTTTAAAGAAAGTTTTCACTTAGAGGAAGATACCTCTGCAGGAACACAAATTGCCCCAAGTGGTTGGAGGTATCAGATGGGAATTTTTTTTCAGTAAGAAACGTAAATTCCTTGTATTAGAAATGTACCAAATAAGCCGTATCAAGGTTTTTCATATCTAGTTCATTTGAGAGACATATTTATTAATACATTCTGTGAACGCTCAGAAGTCAGCGTGGATTTTGCCAGCAGGTGGCACCAAATGTTTTCACAAGAAAAATAACATTAAGAAGGAAAACCTCCTTTGCATCCTCCCTACTAGTAAAAAAAAAAAAAAAAAAAGGCTTTTAAGTGAGTACTGCAGTTCATTCACCCAAATTCAGGAAACATGTGCCTTTCTTATTTGATGGCTCTTTGGCAGTACACTGTTGTAGTTCAGGGTGAGTTATTTCCTTAAACTTTGTTAAAAGGGAAGTATGGCAAAATAAAAGACTTGAAACAAAGGTTTATTAGGGTTCTGCCGACCAGTTAAAGTCCAGTCTCTCAGCCTACAAACCCTTCCATCAGCCCCTTCTAGGCCTGCAAGTACACAGGATGCCAAAGCAAAGAGCAGTGAGATGCTTCAAGTTTCCCTTTTTATCACAATCTTTTTTTTTTTTTTCCCAGACTCCTAAGCTAGCTTTTATGGTCTGGCTAAAAGTTTGCTCTTGTGGTGCTGATCGTCTGGTGGAAGAACCGGGTACTAACCAAGTCACCTACATGAATGTATAGAGGCCAGCTGGGGAAAGTGCTCTGAAGGAAAGGAACATGATTGCATGGTACTGTTGAAGCAAGGAGGCTGACCTAGATTCAGGGGCAGTCACGGTTTCTTAGGGAAGGGACCCTGCCTGGAGCTGAGGTGGGATTAGTTAGATGAAGGGGTGGGAGGAGCTGAGAGGAGTGTTCAGACCAGAGAGTAGAGACTTCAAAGACTCTGGGATGGGAGGGAGAAGGGAGACTGAGACGCAGAGCTGCAGGTGAGGGAGGGACTCAGCGATGGGAAGAGAGGATGGATGCTGTTACACAAGTGAAAACTCATCATGATCTTTGCACTCTTTCCCATTTCTATTGTATTTTCCCTCCATCAAAAAACCCAAAAAGGTCAAAACACTGTCTCCAAAATTCAGTTACTACCTGATCCCCACTAGTCCCCCTGCTTTCATAGTATTATTGAAGTCAGTGTCCAAATATTTCTGAAAAGTTTGGGCATTTTCCTTTCCCTGGTGTGCTGGGCTGTGCTTAGTCACTCAGTCGTGTCCAACTCTTTGCAACCCTATGGACTGAAGCCCACCAGGCTCCTCTATCCATGGGGATTCTCCAGGCAAGAATACTAGAGTGAGTTGCCATGCCCTCCTCCAGGGGATCTTCCCAACCCAGGTCTCCCACGTTGCAGGCAGATTCTTTACCATCTGAGCCACGAGGGAAGTCCTTCCCCAGTACAGTGACATATAAACAGACGCAAGTACCTTTGGGGAAGGCAAGGAGGAAAATTTACAGAACACACTTGCAGCATTAGTAGAACTTGACTCCTTAGATATTTTCCTTTTCCTGTCAATAGAGGATATGATTCTGTGAATTGCTTGGGGTTTAGAGCTACCATATGACCCAGCAACCCCACTCTTGGGCATATATCAAGAGAGAACCATAATTCATAAAAATACATGCACCCCAATGTTCATTGCAGCACTATCTACAATACCAAGACATGGAAGCAATATAAACGTCCATCGATGGGGGATGGATAAAGGAGATGTGATACATATAGATGATGGAATATTACTCAGCCATTGAAGAAGAACAAAATAATGTCATTATGGACCTAGAACCCAGGACCTACTGTAGAGCCCAGGGAACTCTGCTCAATAATGTGTAATGGCCTTTATGGGAAAAAGTTGAAAAAAGAGTGGATATATGTATATGCATAAGAGATTCACTTTGATGTACACCTGAAACTAACACAACATTGAAAATCAACTATACTCCAATAAAAATTAAAAAAAAGAAATGACTCAGACTTTTAGATATGGTGATAGCCTTGATTCAAAAGACTTGAAAGTTTTTTCAGTTGTATACATCAAGCTGGCCCGGAATCTCCACGACCAATCTACCACACCCTAAAGTCTCGCCAGGTCCATCTATTCTCATGAGCCCTAATGTCTGTTAAAGTAACCACATTCATTTGTATCTGACTGTTCTAGTGTAACTACTTGCCCTTTGCCACCTTGGGACTTTTCATTGTAATCAAGGGGTCCTGTTTCTACCACTGTCCCAAACCCTTACAAAACAGCCACTGCATTGCTTCTCGAAGATGCTGGCATTTCCTTTACCAGTGTCTGTCTCAGGCCTTGATGATGAGATCATCTATAGGCCTAAATCTACAGCCACATTCCTCTCTCTTGACATCTTTGAATTCTTTTCTGTAATTGAACCTCACCATTTCCGGCATCTCAGCTTTCCCTAGGCTACAGTCCTAATTGATCTCAAGCCTTCTTTAGCCAGCAAAGCAAGCTAATAGAACCACTCTCCGTTGCTCAAGCTAGCATCACTGCATCCAGAGTCACTGCTTGGTGCATCCAAATTTACCTTGATCAAGATGATGTTCCTTCCTCTATGACCAGTAAGCCCTTGTGATCCCTTTCTTCACACATATTCAGACCTTTGCAATATAACTGAGTACAGTCCTGCAAATCTTCTGGTGGGGAAATCTCTTACTGGATTTGACCTTGTAAATATCCCTCCTCTTCTGGAATGTGCTGCACTCTGACTTCAGGTATAGGGCTCAGGATATCAAGAAACTGTATGAGGTGGGGACAGGTCTCAAGACATGAAGAATATGTGTATGGGGTGGGGACAGAGCATGGTGAGAGTCTGGTCCCCTCTCCCGAGATTACTAATGGTCTCTGGGAGAAGACAGCAGTGTTCTCAGATCAGACATGAAGCACCTAATCAGATGAGGAAGAAGAGGCTGGCAAGGGAGGCAAGAAGGGCCAAGAGTGAACTGGGGGCTGGGAAAACTGGAGGTCTGGAATCCTCCCACGCAGCCCCATTCCAGTTGTTTCCCAATCAGTGTCCTTTGTTGTTCACTCACTCAGTCGTATCTGACTCTTTGCAGCCCCAGGGCTGCAGTACGTCGGGCTTCCGTATCCTTCTCCATCTCCCAGAGTTTTCTCCCTTTCACGTCCGTGGAGTCAGTGACGCTGTCCAACCATCTCATCTGTTGCCCATGTCTCCTCTTCATGCGCACATGCATTTTGGAAACTGGGACTTAGAATTTCTAAGTCAATTACATGCTCCCCCACCCCGCCCCACAGCCCTGGTGTGGAAAGATCACACCATATTCAGGGATCACACTATACTCAGGGATCACACTATACTCAGGGATCACACTATACTCAAGGGGTCACACCATATTCAGGGATCACACTATACTCAGGGGGTCACACTATATTCAGGGATCACACTATACTCAGGGATCACACTATATTCAGGGATCACACTATACTCAGGGATCACACTATACTCAGGGATCACACTACATTCAGGGATCACACTATACTCAAGGATCACACTACATTCAGGGATCACAGCTCCGCCAATGGCCAGTGGTGGGATCACAGACAGTCTTTTGCTTCTCTCACCTGTAAAAGGAGGGTGTTGTCATAGAGGATTTTAGGGTCTTTTTGATCTCTACTTTTCACATATCGAGGGAGTTAGGAAGAGGGAATGGAGGAAAAAAGAAGAAAGGGAAGAACAAAACAGGCATTGTGGCTTTTCCGAGTGGCTTTTTCACGGCCCTTTAGGTCTTCTGACAATACGAGGAAGACTATTTTCATGGCAGAGGGAGGGAATGAAAGTTCAGAGAGCTTAAGTCACCTGCTCAAGTCTACTTAGAAACTAAGCGGCACCTGAACAAGAGTCGTCTGGTTTTGAAAGTCCTGTACTTTCCGCTGAACCGCCCCGTCCCCTGCTCTAAGGGAAACACGAGAGTCAGCAGATGCTTGCTTGAGGCGTTCTTCCTTCCCCCAGCTTTGGGTGCTCTCTCTTAGATGCCTTGGGTCCCCCACTTTCCTCAGACCCTGTGCTATCCCGTCCTGGCGCACGTGTCCTTGCCCATGCCCTGCGTTAACCCTCTTGCCTTCTCGCTTTTCAGCTTCCCTCTCTCTCACTGAAATGCACAGTCAGAGACAGTGAAATGCCCCAAGTGAACTCTGAGTGAACTATACCAGGCTCCCAGGACTGAGTGCTGCTGATAGATTGCTAATCTGGTTAATATATATGTTAATGGGAGAAGGATAAAGCAGAGGCAGGGCTTTCTGCCTTGAAGCTGTGGAATGAATTAGACATCCGTTTCAGTCCAGTATCTCTAAAGCATACATCCATATAAGCTGTGAGTTTAGGGCTGAACACCACTAATTCACAGCTGATGTTGCAATGGCACCCCACCCCAGTACTCTTGCCTGGAAAATCCAATGGACGGAGTAGCCTGGTGGGCTTCAGTCCATGGGGTCGCTAACAGTCGGACAGACTGAGCGACTTCACTTTCACTTTTCTCTTTCATGCATTGGAGGAGGAAATGGCAACCCACTCCAGTGTTCTTGCCTGGAGAATCCCAGGGACGGGGGAGCCTGGTGGGCTGCCGTCTATGGGGTCACACAGAGTCGGACACGACTGAAGTGACTTAGCAGCAGCAGCAGCAGTTGGTTCTAGTGTAGCGGCAAGAGCCCAGGACCATGAATTGGGAGAGCAGAGTCCTAGCTCCGACTCCAGGGGGATGTGGAGGAGTGGGGTGCAGAGTGATGAGAGACAAAGGAGAGCTTCCGAGTCCCTGCACTCCCACGGGCAGCCATCAGGTCTACCCAGCCTAGGCGCTTTCCCCCTGGTTTCTGTGTGTGTTGCCCTGAGCAGAGATCGGAATGCAGATTAAATTAAAGTTTGGGAAATTAGGTTAGAAACAGGTGACCAGTGGCAATTTCTGAACAGATGCGACTGCTTTTTCTCATCTCAAAGAGCGTAAGGACTACATTTTCCCCACGGTAACACCAAGGCACGGTCGTCTGGTGGGGAAAGCAGTCTACTGAGAGTCAGAGCACCTTGCTTTGGGCCTGGTCTTCAGTAAATTAAGTAAACCCTCTACGCTTCTGTCCCTCTCTTCCCCACTTTTAAATCAATGTGACTGAAGTATAGTTTACAATAAAGGCACCCATTTTAGGTGTACAGCCCATGTTGTTTCGTGTTTGGCTGCCAAGTCGTGTCCGACTCACCTGGTGTGCTGTGCTGCGCTCGCTCAGTCATGTCTGACTCTTTGTGACCCCGTGGACTGTAGCCCAGCAGCCTCCCCTGTCCATGGGGTTTCCCAGGCAAGAATACTGGAGTGGGTTGCCATTTCCTCTTCCAGGGGATCTTCCCAACCCAGGGATCGAACCCACATCTCCTGCATTGGCAAGCGGAGTCTTTACCATTGCGCCACCGGGGAAGCCCATAAGGCTTGATAAACGGGTGTTTGTCATAATCAAACATCCATTTGTCATGACTTCTCCATCAGCCTCAACTTCTTTATTAGATGTAAAGCTCTAAAGATGATTTAATTCTTGAGTTTTGACAATTTTTGTTTTTCAAGAAATTTGGCTATGTCACCTCTGCCATTAAATTTATTGGCATAAAATTACTCATAATATTTTCCTATTATGCTGCTGCTGCTGCTAAGTCACTTCAGTCGTGCCTGACTCTGTGTGACCCCATAGATGGCAGCCTACCAGGCTTCCCCGTCCCTGGGATTCTCCAGGCAAGAACACTGGAGTGGGTTGCCAGTTCCTTCTCCAATGCATGCATGCATATTAAGTCGCTTCAGTCGTGTCTGACTCTGTGTGACCCCATGGACAGCAGTTCATCAGGCCCCTCAGTCCAGGGGGTTCTCCAGGCAAGAATACTGGAGTGGGTTGCCAGTTCCTTCTCTACCTATTATGCTAGCAATGTCCATATTATTATGGACACTTAATACTCAGCAAAAATTCCAGGGTAGCCCTGTTCAAATCTGTGAAACACTTTCTCTGTGCAGCTCTGTCTTCTCCTGTACTTTGTCCGATATATTCTTTATATCGCTTTAGCCTCCCTGGGTTCAGAAGTCTGTATTCTCAATTCATTGAGACTACCACGCTCTGCCTAGGTTCCCTTGTCCTGTGTCAAATATGGACACTTAATACTCAGCAAAAATTCCAGGGTAGCCCTGTTCAAATCTGTGAAACACTTTCTCTGTGCAGCTCTGTCTTCTCCTGTACTTTGTCCGATATATTCTTTATATCGCTTTAGCCTCCCTGGGTTCAGAAGTCTGTATTCTCAATTCATTGAGACTACCACGCTCTGCCTAGGTTCCCTTGTCCTGTGTCAAGCTCCAGAAATTGCCCACAGGAAGAAAGCTGGTCAAACGGTCATGCTCATATTACTGGCTCTTGTTTTTTCAGTGATTACAGTTTTGTATGCCTATTTTCTAGTAACTGAAAACACTTGTTTCATACATTTTGTCTAGGTTTAGACGTGTTTACAGTGGAAGAACAGTGTAGTACTAGATAATTCAATTTGAATGCAAGTGAGAGTCCTCTGAAATATTTTTTATCCAGTAAATTATAGGTTCTAACAATATTTGCCTGGACTATTTCACTAGATGATTATAAAGATAAATTGGGATAATGTTTATCAAAGTGTGCTTTATACACTGTAAAATATTATACAAGCCTGTTATAATAAAACAATAACAGCAACAATAACTGTCATGATTAAATAAATCAGCAAGGACATCAGTAAGGCACAGCTCTTCATGATAAAAGAATTACAAAGCAATACCTCCAATCTAGGGAGTTATGACATATATATTGAAAGTCCACACCAAAATAAGGTGACAAATATTATGTGCCATATAGTAACAGTATCGCTACTCTTCATTAAGTACTTAAAACATGCTAGCTAAGTTCTTTATAAACATTATTTCACGTAACCTTTGAGAATCTTTTGAGGTAGATATTAGAATCTCTTCTCCACAGATTAGGAAACAAAGTTCAGGAAAGTTAAGTAACTGAAAGGTTTGCATAGAATGTGCTAGAGCTTGAATTTAGACATATGACTATATCTTGATTCTCCATTAGTAGGTTAAACTATCACTTTTATGAATTGAGAAGTTAAAGAGGGATATGTTGGCTTGAAGGCTAAGGGAATGCTTTATATAGAAAATGGCAGTGTAGATGTTATCACTTTGAAGAAAATTTAAATAAGAGTAAATAGGAATACAATTTTAGAAGAAAAGGATTACAAAGAAGCAAAGAAATAAAGATCATGTGTCCCAGAGACAGGGACTAGAGTGAATTTATTAGTTTGTAGGAGTAGCAGCTAAGTTTGCAGCCACATTGAGCAAGGCAGTGATAAATTAAGTTTAAGATATTGATCCATTATTTCAGTTTTAACATATCTTCACATGTGATGCAAGTGTCGGCCGTTGCTTTTGTTACTTAAAAAAGTAACAGTTACCTGTGCCAACTTACTTGACAATTAGTGCTTTCTGCTGCTGTTATTCCACAATCTCACAATTTTACAAAACATCTATTCATTTTCTTAACATCTGTGAGTGTCTGCTCTGTAGTAGGCCTTGTACTAAGTATGGAGGATATAAAATGGAATCTGATATTGCTCTTGCTTTCAAGGAATTCAGTTAATTTTCAAGCAGGAAGCTCTGTCAAGCAGACAGAACTCGGGGGGTAGAATTCTGGAGAGAAGTCAGGGCTAGAAATGTAAATTTTGGAGTTGCTGACACGTGCACAGGGAACCCACGCATCTAGAAAGACAAACAATGGAGAGATTTAAGAGAGCAAACAAGAGCAGCTGGAACTTTAAAAAAACTTCTGAACCTTACACTACACACACTCCTATTGTAGCTCATCTTGCAATAAGGAGAAAAGGAGAAATGTTACTTTGCGGTCACAGGCTAGTTATTATTCCAGTGTGCACGTTCCCTTGAATCAGTGGAGTACTCAGTAACGGGAGAAATGGATGTCGATGTTACCCGGGTAATCGATATCTTTTAAATGCTTATGATGAACCTGTGGTTAAATGCTTCTGAGCTTGAACTGAGATTTATTTTCTTAGGGAAATGTAAATCATTTTCTCAGGACTCTCTCTCTTGGAGTAGAAGAAAATAGCTCCTTCCCAGAGGTAGAGCTGAACTGTGCTCAATGTATTGGGACTCATCTTTTCTTCAGGAAAAAATTTTATGGGGAATTAATAGCAATGAAATCTGACCATCTACATATGACAAACCCAGGGATTTCTCTATCCATACTATATTACAATGGGGCGGACTGCAGAGGGTTCTGAATAAAAGGACTTGAGAGATCTTGGGGGCCTGAAGGCAGCTGCAGAACTTGGCCTCTGGCCAGGGATCCCAGAGGTCAGGATCATTGAGAGTCACCAGGGAGGGAGTTACCCCCCTGGGGATGCTGGATGAAGAGTTGGTCAGTCTGGGACAGGAAGAGTGAGGAGGGGCAAAGATCAGGGGGTGGGACCTTGGAGAAGGCCTGTGAGTAGGGTGTGAGAGAGACAAAAGGATGGAGTGGAACAGAAGACGAGAGCAGTTTCAGGAAAGTGCTGACTCATAGAAGATGAGGAAGAAAGATTTTGTCAGAATCGAGCACAGCTACACGGGATAACACAATAGATTTTTTAAAAGCTGAGATTCGGCTTTGCAAAGTCTTCAGCAAAATTTTGGAATATAATTTCTGATCTTAACTTTCTGAGGCCACCAAGATGTTTTGTTAGCTGCCTTAAAAGTATGTATTCATTTATTTTTTTGGCTGAGCTGGGTCTTCAGGCCTGCGCGGCCTTTCCCCAGCTGTGGGGAGCAGGGCGTCTCTAGCTGTGTGCCCAGGCTCCTCCTTGCCATGGCTGCTCTTCTTGTGGAGCATGGCTCTAGAGTTCTCCGGCCTCGGTGGTTGCAGCACGTGGTTGCCGTTCCTGGGCTCTGGAGCACAGGCTCAGTAGGGTTAGGGCAGGGGCTTAGTTGCTCTATGGCACGTGGGATCTCCCTGGACCAGGGGTTGAACCCGTGCCTCCCGCACTGGCAGGTGGATTCTTTACCAGTGAGGCACCAAGGAAGCCCCATTAGCTGCCTTTTTTGTTTCTGAAAGCTGACCTTGAGGATCAAATCAATTTGTACACATACATATAAATGAGTAATAAGCATATTTGCTACTTGAAGATCATCTTACAGAGAAAAACATGGGAGAAAAGACGTTCAGTATTAATGCATATGTAAGTTTATAACAACAGATAAAAGCAAGTTCAGGAGCCTTCTCTGTACAGAAGCCAGTGGCTCCCTTTGTCTGCAAGCCAGAGCACTCCTTATTCCATCTGAAAATCAACACTCTGCCCTTTGTCGCCCAGTACAATGACCCTGGAACCCACCTGTGTACCTGTGCTTACCCCTCCACTTAGATTTTGTTTGCTGCATTTTTTCCACAAGTATTTAGACTCCTTCTGTTTACCAGGTAAGGGGATGACTGTGACAACTAAGATGGCCATGGTCCCTGATCTTGTGAAGCTTGACATCTTGTGGGAGAGGAAGACATTAAATATCACATATAAGTTGTGCGCAGAGGAAATTGAAATGCAACTATAATGGCTGAATAAAAAGAGCTGGACTCAAGTTGGTGTAAAGCAGAAACTTATGCCAAGATCTGAAGGGTATGTAGTAATTAATTTGGTAAAAGGTGGGGAAAGTGTTGGAGGTAGAGAGAACAAGGTGAAGGGGCATAGAAGATGAGGAGAAAACAGCCTAGGATGGGGTGGGGAGGAAGGCAGGGGCCAGGGTATGCCATGACCTGGGTTAGAAAGAGGCTTTGATCTTTTCCCAACAGGTGATTGGAAGTAACTGAAAGATAGAAGCAGAGTAATCACACAGTCATTTTTATGCTTTAAAAGATCATTCTGGGGTAATATGCATGAATAAGATTATTTTCGTATAGTGACAACAGTAAGTGAAATTTAAAAGAGGCCATCATCATCACCCTGATATCAAAACCAGACAGTTCAGTTCAGTTCAGTTCAGTCGCTCAGTCGTGTCCGACTCTTTGCGACCCCATGAATCACAGCATGCCAGGCCTCCCTGTCCATCACCATCTCCCGGAGTTCACTCAGACTCACGTCCATCGAGTCCATGATGCCATCCAGCCATCTCATCCTCGGTTGTCCCCTTCTCCTCCCGCCCCCAATCCCTCCCAGCATCAGAGTCTTTTCCAATGAATCAACTCTTCGCATGAGGTGGCCAAAGTACTGGAGCTTCAGCTTTAGCATCATTCCTTCCAAAGAAATCCCAGGGTTGATCTCCTTCAGAATGGACTGGTTGGATCTCCTTGCAGTCCAAGGGACTCTCAAGAGTCTTCTCCAACACCACAGTTCAAAAGCATCAATTCTTCGGCGCTCAGC
>SJYX01023924.1:168355-212806 GCA_006410675.1 Oreotragus oreotragus | reverse complement strand
AGAGTTAAGTGGCTGAGGGAGAAAGCCCAGTGACCAGAAAGCTGGAGACTCCATGAGGCAGGACAGTGTCTAGATGGCAGGCTCTGAAGCAGTCAGCAGAGGGCCCAAAGGAGGGTGGCGACGGGAAAGCTGACTCCCTGAAGGACATTACTTCTAAAGCTGTTTTTCCTGTAGATTTAAAATGCAGTAAAGATGGGTGTCTTAGAAGCACTGATGCACTTTGAAATCTCGTACATGCTACTATAAATAAGGTAAAGAATACTCTTGGCATTCTCATAAAATACTTTTTATATTAATGTGTTTGAATCTGTATAACACATATTACCAGTTCAAATCTGGGAAAATGCCATCACTTCCATTTTAATTTAATTGTTTGTTCAATATCATCTCCCTGTCTCACCATCCTAAACACACACACACACACACAAAGTTGATGATACCAGCTGAACTGACGAGATGCTTTAACTCCACACGTCACTCCTGTGTTGACCTTGCTTTTGCCTTGTGCTACGATGGTCAGCATTGGAAATAAAAGCATTTATTCTACGGGAATCACAAATAAAGACCTTACAATTGCATTTATAGGGCTATATGTCTAATAGCACCTATAATATAATTGCAAAGCAACATTAAGGACTTTCAGTAATTATTTGTTATGTTTTTGAATATAATTTTGTTTATTTACTGGTTTGGGGGCTGTGCTGGGTCTTTGCTGCTCCTCAGGGTTTTCTCCAGTTGCAGAGTGCAGGCTCCTCATTGCGATGACTGCTCTCACTGCGGAGCACGGTGGACTCTGGGGTGTTTGGACTTCATTAGTTGCCACACGTGAACTCGTTACTTGAAGTTCCCAGGCTCTAGAGCACAGGATCAGTAGCTGTGGTACGCGGGCTTTGTCGCTCTGTGACACGTGGGATCTTCCTGGATCAGGGATTGAACCTGTGTCTCCTGCACTGGCAGGCGGATTCTTTACCACTGAGCCACCGGGAAAGTCCTTCTTATGTGTTTTTTTTTTCAAGTAAACTTTTAGAACAGTTTTAGAAATACAGAAAGATTGTGTGGATAGAATAGAAGTTTCTGTTTACTCCACACCGAGCCTCTCCTGGGGTTGACATCTCCCATTGCTATGGTGCATTTGATCAAAGGACTAGCCAGTATTGATACATTATTATTAACTAAGATTCATGCTTCATTCAGATTTCCATAGGTTTTACCCCACGTCTGCTTCTGTTCCAAGGTCCCATCCATGATGCCACGTGACATTCTGTCCTCAGACCTCCTTAGGCTCCTCTAAGCTGCCACAGTGTCTCAGATTTTCCTTGTTTTTTATGAACTTAAGGTTTTAAGTTATACTGCTCAGGTGTTCTGCAGATGCTCTCTGAATTGAGATTTGTCTGATGTTTTTCTCATGATTACACTGGGATTCTCTGTGGTAAGAAAATCACAGAGGTAAAATATCATTTTCATCCCATCGCATCAGGGACACTTCATTAATATAACAGTTGATATACTGAGGTTGATATCAACCTATCAACTGAGGTTGATATCAACCTCAGTCACCTGAGTTATTAATAAATGTGTACTGTGATTTGTGTTGTTTACTCTGTGCTGTAGCCAGCCTGCCATTTATTTTTTGTTTTCCAATATTATGAGAATTTGAAAATGTGAGGAAGTAACCTGTAAGATTTAGGGATTTTCCAGACCAACTGAAAGGTTATCTCTTATCTCTGTTATCTCTGTTATTTGTGACTCACAGACCCTGACCTGGAGGATTTGTAACTTACAGACCCTGACCTGGAAGGTTTGACTTTCCAGAAGAGTCAGAAAAACAAGTTGTGTAAACTGTGTGTTATCCGCAGAATTATATCGCCAGACCCTCACGAGCCTATCCTTGTAAAGGTCAGCAGTATTGTGACCAATCATGATATATCTATACCTCCTTGCCCAATGTGGTTTCTTGTGCTTAAAAACTGTTCTGTAACTGTCATCGGGGTTCGCTCCTTGCTTAAGGAGGACAGAACCCCGGCGCGCCGGTTCAATAAATCCTCTTGCTATTTGCATCGATCCTGTGTCTTGGTGGTCTTGGGCGACGGACTCCAGGGCGGAACCTTGCGGTTCAACAAAAACATACAGAAAAATTGAAGGTTTAAGTTTTTATAATAGTTTTTTCTTTTTAACACATTCCTCCAACATAGATGATACTGTTGGTCTTTTACCACACTCACTTTTATCACATTTACTACACACTGTATCATATACTTGCCTGTCTATCCATTCTATCATTTTTCACATTGTCAGGCGAGTGTATACTCCTCGGTTCTGGCTCGTCCACAACAAAGATTTGGAGTGACGGACATTAAAGCCCTCGGCGTGTCACAGCTCTCGGGTCTTGGACAGACTGTGTTATAGCTCTCAGGTCTCAAACGCACCGTGTTATAGCTCTTAGACAAATCAGTGTTACAGCTCTATTTTATTTAGATAATAGCAGGAAAATCCATCCTCGAGGTGTGAGGGCATGTTGACCTAAAGATTCGAAGAGAAGAGCACCCCAGTGCAAGGGGGTTCAGTTCAGTTCAGTCGCTCAGTCGTGTCCAACTCTGCGACCCCATGAATTGCAGCAGCCAGGCCTCCCTGTCCATCACCATCTCCCGGAGTTCACTCAGACTCACGTCCATCGAGTCCATGATGCCATCCAGCCATCTCATCCTCTGTCGTCCCCTTTTCCTCCTGCCCCCAATCCCTCCCAGCATCAGAGTCTTTTCCAGTGAGTCAACTCTTTGCATGAGGTGGCCAAAGTACTGGAGTTTCAGCTTGGGGGAGGGGGAGAGAGAGAAAAAAAGATCCCCAGCCCTTGGCTCCTCTTTTTATACGTTTTCCCGCTCCCCCGCCCCTCCCGGGCCTGCCCTATGTAAATCAGGTTAGCCAGGGATGTTGTTTGTTCTACCTGAGGTCCTCACTCTGGTCCTTGGACCTTCCTTTGTTCTATTTTTGTGGGCTTTTTTCTTCCTTATAGCCACTGCCGTTCTGGACTCCTTTTCGCTATTCTAACTACCTAACAACATCAACCCACCTTTTAAACAAATTCTGTCATTTATTTTAAATTTATATTTATTGTTAGCTGCGCTGGGCCTTGGTTGCCGTGCCTGGGCTTTCTGTTATTGTGGGAAGTGAGAGCTACTCTTCCTTGCAGTGCTCACGCTTCCCATCGCGGTGGTTTTTCTTGTTGCAAAGCACGTTCTGTGTAGAGTGCGCAGGCTTCCGCAGCGGTGTCATGCGGCCTTAGCTGGCCCTCAGTGTGTGGAATCTTCCCAGACCAGGGAGTGAACCCATGTCCCCAGCTTTGGCAGGCAGATCCTTAACCACTGGACCACCAGGGAAGTCCTGTCATTTATTTTAGATACTGCCAGTTTTGCCCTTTAAAGTGATAGAAAATAGAGCCGCCTTGCTGCAGAGACCAAGGGAGAGAACCGTGCTGGATTTTAAGATAGAAATTTTATAGATGTGAGGGAAGGGGCACATGTAGGAACGTGAAGGATAAAAATTAGCCTGCAAGTTGAGAACTGCAGAAGTCCTTTGGCATGAGGAAGTGAGTCAGGATGCTCACTGGAACCCCAAAGATTGCCAGACATTTGCATAGAAAGAAGCGACACAAAACTGGTTCAAAGCCTGCTGCCTTTAGGACATTTGAAAAGAATGGAAGAGCATTTGCCAGGTTTAGATACCCAGGAGCATGACTCCGAAGGGATCAGTTCAGTTCAGTGGCTCAGTTATGCTCGACTTTTTGCAACCCCATGGACTGCAGCACGCCAGGCTTCCCTGTCCATCCAAAGGGATACTGCCAGAGAGACCAGACTTCGCCTTCCCATTTCCAGGAACCCATCCCCAGCACTATGCCGGGCATGCTGGGATACCATTTTAGTTATCCACTCCTCTAATGCAAAGCATGAGTAATGTCTGTCTCCCCTTGACTACACGTGAGTTTCTCCAGGAGAGTGGCCTTTGTACAATTTGCCAGGGCTGGTGTCAGAAAGGAGTACAGGCTAGAAGGCTTACACAGCAGAAATGTATTTCTCACAGCTGTGGAGGGTAGAGGTCAAAATCAGAGTGTTAACGGGTGGTTTCCTCTGAGGGTGGTCAGGGAAAACCTGCCCGAGGCCTTTCTCCTTGGCTTGTAGCTGGCTGTCTTAGCACTTGTCTCTTCACATTATCTTTTCTGTCCACTTGTGTTCAAATTTCCCCTTTTATAAGGACACCAATCATACTGAATCAGGGCCCACCTTGATGACTTCATTTTAACTTGATTGCCTCTATGAAGGCCTTGGGCTTCCCCGGTGGCTCAGCGGTAAAGAATCTGCCTATTAATGCCGCAGACGCAGGTTCGATCCCTGGGTTGGAAAGATCCCCTAGAGGAAGGAATGGCAACTCATCCTGGTATTTTTGCCTGGAGAGTCCTATGGACCGAGAAACCTGACGGGCTGTAGTCCATAGGATCCCAAAGAGTCAGACATAACTGAAGTGACTGAGCATGCACACCGGAAGGCCTTATCTTCAAATAAGGTCACATTCTGAAGTACTGGGGTTGGGACTCAGATGCGTGAATCTGGTGGAGGGACACAATTCAACCTGTAAGTCTTCAAGTTTATTTTTTGCATAACCCTTAAAGAATTTGGAAAAACTCTGTGTCCCTTACACAGTTTAACATTGGCATTTAAGGATTTAGATCATAGGTTTAAATTGTTCCAAAGAATAAAATTTCTGACATTTTGTAAATATTAACACTTGAAAATAAAACGGTTACCCTTTTAAGTGTATCCAGAGGAGTCAAATACCATAACAATTTGACTCAATAACTATAATCCATTATGAAAAATGCATGCATAATTTCCTGTGGAAAGTTTATTTCTTTCCATTTTCTCTTTTCATTCCGATTCTCCCACAGAATTTTATCTTCATGTAATATATTTTCATGCCAGAAAGTCTCTTTTTGAACCACCCTATCATACTTCTCCTTAACAAAATAGTGAATGGAATTTGAAGTTTTAAAATGTGTTTTATTTCCTGGGGTCATAAGGCTGTATTTAAACTTTCTTGTAGATTGAGTTGTTGCTATTATTATTGCTAATACAATTGATGAAGATAAATTTTTTTATAAAATAATTTTTCTATTGTAATTTGTTAAATAGAAAAAAATGAAGTATCATTGAAAATGTTTCTCTGAAATAATGCTTGTCTCTCTAGTTAATTCTTAAATCCATTGATGAGTGGCATAATGCTAGAACAATACAGATTTCTGCATTGATTTTATTTTTGCCCCAACCTCATTTTTACAGCAATAAGAATGAGAAGCAGAAAGACTTGGGCACTTGCACTAGAAGGTGAAGTGAGCTCAGAGCGGGGCCTTAGGATGGTGGTGGTGGCTTAATTGGTAAGTCAAGCCTGACTCTCGAGACCCCATGGACTCTGTCCTGTCAGGCTCCTCTCTCCATGGAATCCTCTAGGCAAGAATACTGGAGTGGGTTGCCATTGCTTTCTGTGGGTTATCTTCCCAATCCAGGGATGAAACTGGGCTCTCCTGCATTGCAGGTGGATTCTTAACCAATTAAAGACACCAGGCCACTAGGATACTCTGTGTGATATTAAAAATTTCTGTAATAGTTGAAAAATAAAAACATTAATTTGTTACTAATCAAAATATTTATCTTATCATGTTTTAAAATATATTTTAATCAAACTTAAGTGGCAGATTTATCTCATTTAATTTATTTTTAAAAAAGTCCTCCCAGTATAAATAAACCCAGTACCCTTTGGTAAACCTATCAGCAAGATAAGATTTATTTTCTGACAGAATGTTTTAACTTCATTTTTAGTTCAAATGTTAATACTGGATTAAAAAAATCTCATTATGTATTCCTTGAATTTAATATTGAATAAATATTAAATACTACTACAACTAAGAAATAAATTTCAGAATGCATATAGTAAAAAGAGATTTTGAGAAATGCAGATGTAATATAATTTATTTACTTTATATGAAGTTATACAAACAAGATAATGAATTGAGATGTTGTTTCTCGTTATTTAATTTATAATAATGTAACATACTATATCTAGCAAAAATCATAAATTATTTTGAAGTAGGTACGTGAAAAAAAGCATGCTGGTTCTTTGGCAAATGTGTTTGTGTGTACATATTGATTGTTGGTATTCTGCCATGAGGAATAATTAAATTAGAAGCAAGTATAAATATCATAAATAAATAGCACTATTAATTTTTAGACCTTAAGATACGTTCCTAGTATTTAAATGAAGGAAAAAGAACCTAGGCTGAAACTCATTGATCTAGAAGCAAACATATAATTTTATTATTTTTTTTTAAAGGACTAGGATTAAGTGCTTTATAAATAAAATTATACGAGAATTTTCTTCAACTGTAATACATGTTTAATGATAAGCTTTTATCACATGCATTTTAGCTGCTTTATTGAAGCACACACACCAAGTCAGAAAGGAATTATATTTCATTTGTGGATTTTATCCAGTTTACTCTGCACAGTTTGGTAGTTCCAGGAAAACATTTCAAGTGCATTTAAAACAAATCCAAGTCACTAACATGTATTCCTCTGGTTATTCAAAGCTACTTTTCTTTCTGGCTGATGATATCTTTTGTACATAAATATTGAGGACAGCCTAAAAGAAAGGCCTATACCTGAAATTGCCTATACAGGAAAAAGTATTTAAAAAGGCATTAAAAATATGTTACCTATGATTTGTTCTCATAAACTTCCCCTACCCCACCACTGCCAATAGAGTTGCAATTTTTGACATTAGTCTAGGAGTAGCAGAGGCAAAATAATAGAGGTAAGATGCCGAGGTTGTCTCTTCTACCATCTCCACCGTATAACTGAATATTCCATTTTAACCCCAGTAGGAGTAGGAGTAGGAGTACTTTGTTGCTTGGTCATGTCCGACTTTTTGTGACCCCATGGACTGTAGCCAGGCTCCTCCCTCCATGGGATTCTCCAGGCAAGAGTACTTACTGGAGTGGGTTGCCATTTCCTTCTCCAATTTTAACCCCAACTTCACTCTTAACAGAAATGTGTGTAATATAGGAAAGACTAGAAGGCCAAGGGCTTTATGGTACTCTAAGTATCACGAAAGGAACCTTCTCTTTTATTTATTTACCTAAAGGTTTTTAAACTCAGGAACAACACACTGAAATAAGATTTGGGATGAATGTGGAAAGGGCTTTTGTGAACACAGGCAGGTCCTTAGGCCAGTTCATTAAAACTCTGTGCTTGTGAACTCCCTGAATAACCCTGGTGTGAAGACCACCAAATTCTTGGATATGTTCAGTTTTAATATATACTGCCAAATTGCCCTGCAAGGTATTTTTGGCTAATTTCTACTTCCACCCCCTGTGTATAGGCATTCCCATAACCCTACCTGCTTGTCAACATTTGATATCATCAGACTTTGAAATTTTTGCCAACTTAATAGGTGAGAAAAGTTATTTCATGGATTTTGCGTCACATTTCCCAAATTATTGATAAGTTTGGGTTTAAATATTTGTTGGCTATTTGTGTTTCTACTTCAGCCAATTGCCTTTTTATTACTTTTTTTCATTTTTTCCCTTTTGGTCACACTGAATGGCATATGGGATCTTAGTTCCCCCACCGGGGATTGAATCTGTGCCCCCTACATTGGAAGCACTTAACCACTGGACTGCCAGGGAAATTCCACTTTCCCTCATTCTTTGATATTATTTTTTAGTGTAATTTTGAAGTTTCTTATATGTATATATATTATATATGTTACTCCTTTTTCATACGTTGCAAGTATTGTATTCTAGTATGTCACTGTCTTATAACTCCAGTTATAGTCATTGTCATCATCATTATCATCTTTTTAATATGGTTAATAATAACCATATAGTTAAAGTATATTGAGTGCTTCCTTGGAGGAAGGCATGGCAACCCACTTCAGTATTCTTGTCTGGAGAATCCCATGGACAGAGGAAGCTGGCGGGCTACAGTCCATGGGCTCACAAAGAGCTGGATGAAACTGAGTGACTAACACACACACCCCCACCCCTTGTGCCAGGTCTGTTAGGTACTGTAGGGGTATTACCCAATTTAATTCTCACAACAGCCCTCTGAAACTGATGCTTGTTATATACCCCACTTTATAGACACAAAAAACTGAGCTATAGAAAGGCCTAAGGAAATTGACCAAGGTTGTTCAGCCAGTAAGTGGCAGAGGCAGAACTGGCACCAAGGCCGTCTCTTTCCGAGCACTCATGCTTAATCACTGTCCTGTCTCATACGACTTCACCTTAAATACAATACAAATAGTATTACAATCTTCAAGTAGCTTCATTTTGTTATAGTATAAGTGGTATTGAGTGTTGTAGTTAAAAACTCCTGTCCACTTCATTTTGAGAATTGACATAAAGTTCTCACAATGGGTTACATACTATGCTAGACTTGTGGATTAAGTAAAGAAAGAAAAAAGACAGTGTCCCACTCTCTGAGAGTTTACAGTGCAGTAGGGAAGGCAGACAATTGCAGTACTGCGTGATGAGCATTGTAATAGGGTTCAGCCAAAAGCACAGTGAGAACTCATAGCAGGGGTCCCTAGCCTCCAATCATGTGTGATCATGTAAATAACCACTTGTATAAATGATTCGGGGCTTCCCCAGTGGTTCAACAGTAAAGAATCCACCTGCCAATGCAGGAAATGCAAGAGACATGGGTTCGATCCCTGGATCAGGAAGATTCCCTGGAGAAGGAAATGGCAAGTCACTCCAAGAATTCTTGCCTGGAGAATCCCATGGACAGAGGAGCCTGGCGGGCTACAGTCCATAGCATTGCAAAGAGTCAGACACCACTGACGCGACTTAGTACACACACATGAATGATTCATACTGAATCTTCAGTCAATAAAACTGCCTCATCTCTACCATGTGTGCCAAACTTCCCTTATCTCACATATTAGTTGGGACCTAAATGTCCTAATTAAGCTTGTTTATCTGCTTGTTGAGATCTTTTTGGACTCTCCTTCACCCATGAAAAGTTTTAGCTAGTGTTTCCATCAATTGCCATTTACAGTTGCTTAGTATATTATTGGGTGGAAAAGGCAATGGCAACCCGCTCCAGTACTCTTGCCTGGAAAATCCCATGGACAGAGGAGCCTGGTGGGCTACAGTCCATGGGGTCACTAAGAGTCAGACGTGACGGAGCGACTTCACTTTCCCTTTTCACTTTCATGCACTGGAGAAGGCAATGGCAACCCCCTCCAGTGTTCTTGCCTGGAGAATCCCAGGGACAGGGGAGCCTGGTGGGCTGCCATCTATGGGGTCGTACAGAGTCGGACACGACTGAAGTGACTTAGCAGCAGCAGCAGCAGCAGCAGCAGCAGTTTGTTATTGACATTCTTATTCAAGTCATTTACTCATGAAAAATTGACAGGAGTGCTAGGCTAGGTTTCTCAGACAACTCTGGGGACAACAACCAGGCCACTGCTCAGCACTGAGAAGACAGTCCACCAGTGTTCCATGTGCTTCTAGAACACAGAGGGTTTGGGGTGGGGTGGGGGACAGAGCAAGGTGGTGGCCCACCTGACAAGCAACTGGGGCGGCAGTCGTGGGGTGGCCTCAGTGGCGGTCACTGCTTCAGCTTTTCTCTTTCCTTCATTTTTTTACATACCCCACCAATTCTGTGTCATCCCTTCAAGAAACAGAATGGAGCTTTAAGTTTCTGGCTGAGCCGAAAATGACAAGATTTACACGAAAACTGCCAGCCCCTCAATTTATCCCTCTTTCAAATGGAAAAAGTTATGCTGGACACTAAGTGAAATTTTTAAAATTCCTGAATGTGTTTTGGAGAGAAGAAAGATTAAGGAATGCATGAGATTATTTTCGTTTTTAAATATTTGTGCTACCATCAGGGGAAAAAAAATGCATCGAGCAGTAAAGCCACTTGTGATTTCATAGCAGGGCAAGCGTTGTTTTATCTGGATTCTTCCTATTGTGTCATTCCAGATCGGTTATTTTTAAGCACACAAGCACAAATATTTATTTTTTGGCTGCTCGTTTCTGGTCTCACCTCAGTTGCTATTTTAGCAATTGTCCTACAAACGGACAGTGCTGTGATCTCACAGAAGGCTGGAAAAGGGAGAGGAGAAAAGGAAGAGGCAAACATGATGACATGACTGGGAGGAGCATGGAGCCATGAGTGCTGGCAGCCAGAAGCCAACAGGAAAGCAAAGGGTGAAGATGCTGCCCCAGGGGTGGGGATGGGCTCTTTGCCATTTATGGGAGAGCTAGGTTCTTTTGAATCACAAGAAGTGAGGCTGGGGGACATTGACCACAATGGTAAACAAACAAGGAGCGAGTCCCTCTTTTCTCTATTAAGCCCTCACGGAAGAGGCAAACATGGAAGGACCGGCAAAGCAGAGACGCAGTTTGCAGAGCAAGGCCAGAATCACAGGGCCAAGTAGAGAAGGGTGGATTTCACATAGAGAGAGTAGCTTAATAACTGACTCAGTGACGGAGCGCGCTAGGATGAAGTCCTAGCCGTTTATTATGAATACACTTATAAGCATGGTCAGAATCAGGATGGTAATTAAGGCAAGTAGGGGAGGACATAGACTTTTCCTTGGAAGGAAACTATTATTCGTTGCTCTATGAAAATGTTTATTTCTACAGTCGTGTCCGTGGGGTTGGTCATTTATGCCATGAATATTGCTCATCAGCTCATGCATGTACGTAGTTCACATCAGGATGTGCCATCTAGGTTTATGGTGTTGCTGCCTGGAGCCTGTCTGCAGGAAAGCGGGTTCATTTAAAGTTGAGTTTTCCATGTGGTGCAAGCAAATTTGTCTGAAGCCTGGCAGTGTAGTTTTGTTTTCACCATGGTCCATTCTCTGTTATCAGAAGATATGTGTGTGTGTGTGGAGGGGGCTGGGGGGAGATAGATTTAAAAATATTAAAAAATAGAAGCACTACCTCATCCCTGCTACTTAATCCATTTTTGCAATCTCTCGGGAAATTAGAGAGAGAAAAGGAAGTCTGAGTCTCTCTTTAGGCCCTGATTATATAAAGTGAGGTTAGTTTTCCCATCTGGTGCATGGAATCCACCTCATGGCTTTGCAGTCATACTTTCCTGCCTCCCTTAAGTCTATTTGCGTCTCGCTAAGCACACAGAATAGGGTGTAGCTTAGAATAGAAAAAAAAAGGAGATGGGAAGGTTAAAAAGAGGAAAAAAATATGTGGAGGACAAAGAGGGAGACAGAGAGTAATTTGTTTCTAAGCTCGCTTTTCAGAATGAGTCCAACCTACTAAGGTCCAGTCATGCTTTCAGGCATTTACCATTTATTGAATATTTACATGCCAGGTATTGCAGAATACAAAGTCTCAAGACAACAAGGCATATAAAGACAAATAAAACATGACCCTTACCCTCAAGAAGCTTTCTGTCCAGTAGAGAAGCTGTGTAAGTGAAATAAGCTACAGTACAATACGTCAAGAGCTCCGCAGAGACGTGCACAGGGCACTGGGGGAGAAGAGAGAAAAGGTTCAAAATCTCACTAGAAGTCTGGAAGGCTTCCTGGAGGAAGTGGTGCCATTAGATGGTTGAAAACAAAGGAAAGAAGATTTGGGGTAGAGAGACAAGCATCTTTTAAATCATAGGGGCAGAAACTAATTAAATACAACTGGAGCATAGGAGAAGAGACAGAACAAGAAAGAAAAGGTGGGGCTGTCAAAAAGTGAAGGATATGGAATCTCCCCCCATTTGCAGGCTAATAAGTTAACTGGGTACCATTTCATGGATGCTGGCAGGTGACACACAACTCCTAGGTCAGAGGCAAAGGACTTCACTGTCAATGTTTTGCAAGCATCACGGGCCCCAGCCTATTCACGCTGGTTTTCCTTCCCCTCCGTGTCCCACTCAGCTGATATGCTACCCATTCAGTGGGTTTGCTGTAAAGAGACTGAGCACAAGGATTGATTTTGAGCTGTGGTGCTGGAGAAGACTCTTGAGAGTCCCTTGGACTGCAAGGAGATCAAACCAGTCAATCCTAAAGGAAATGAACCCTGAATACTCATTGGAAGGACTGACGCTGAAGCTCCAATAATTAGGCCACCTGATGCAAAGAACTGACTTAATTGGACAAGACTCTGATGCTGGGAAAGATTGAAGGTGGGAGGAGAAGGGGATGACAGAGGATGAGATGGTTGGATGGCATCACCGACTCGATGGACATGAGTTTGAGTAAACTCCGGGAATTGGTGATGGACAGGGAAGCCTGGCGTGCGGCAGTCCATGGGGTCACACAGAGTCGGATGCGACTGAGCAGCTGAACTGAATTGAACTGAACCAGCCAGGAAGAGGGCCTTACCAGGACCTCAGTCAGGTGGCACTTGGATCTTAGACTTTCCAGACTGCAGAACAGTGAGAAACAAATTCCTGTTGCTTATGCCACCCACTCGGTGGTGTTTCGTTATGGCAGCCGAGATGAGTATGAGGTATCTGGGGAATATCTTACTCATGCTTTCTAGTAGATATTTCAGATCTTTGTTGGAGATATAGATATAGAGGCAGTCATTGAGTGGGTGGTAAGTGAGTCTGAATGTACTCCTGAAAAGTATAAAGAATGAGAGGAGCAAAGGGCCATGGAATGGAGCTGTGCAGAGTGCCTACATTTTGGGGTCAGGCAGAGGGAGAAAGCCTCCAAAATACAGAAGAGGTGTAGTTGGGGTGGTGGAGTCTGGACTCTGGTCTAGCATTCCTGCGCTTGCTTCTGCAGTTAAAGTTGAACACGAGGGGTTAAGAGAAGAGATCTGCTCTCTCGTTGGTTTTGCTGAAACAGACTGCTGTTTGTAAAAGTGCTGGGAGTCTTTAAAGATAGTAGAGAGCTGAGACAGGCCAAAAAGATCATGTGATGGAGACCTTTAATCTTTCACTGCAGTTAGTTAACCGCCTTTATTTCAGGGAGAACATAAAGGAGAAAAGAAATGCTAAAAAACAGAAAGAACGAAAACATGGGCGTAGGGTCAAACAGTATACTTGTTGTAAAAGGAGATGATTATTATAATTAATGGTGATCCATATGGATAATGTCAATCTGTGAAAGCTGTGTATTATTTCTTCTATTTTTTTCTCCTTCTGCAGGTCTCTGCTAACTCAGCTACGACTTTCTTCTGCTCGGTAAAACCTGGTCACCATGTTGTCTTTATATTTATGGTGTGGGTTTTGCTAGGAGGATTCTAGATGGCTAAATATATAGCTATGATAAGTTGTTCTTCGGTAGGCAAATATCCCAAAATGATTAAAAAAAAAAAAAAAAGAGGGGGCTGGATAATGTTCTTAGTTAAATGTAATTCAAAATTGTAGCTAAATTCATGGTCACCCATGATCAAAGTGAAGTAACATCCTTCCATCCAAAGATGGTCTTCCCCAAATACTGACTATTGCACACTATCTAGTCAATTGAAGAATTACTGAGACTTTAAGGTGGAAGGGCCTTTAGAAATCACATTTGCTCACTTATTTTTACACAGTAGAAAACTGAGGCCTCTATAGGTTAAATCATATCTCCAACAGGATGGTGAGATTCAATATTGGATTGGTGATATCCAAAATTGGATATATACAATAAATTAAATCACCAGCAGGATGGCGGCAGGCTCTAAACTAGCACAGAGGCTTTCCAGTAACTTCACTGTTACTCTTTGCCTGTAGGATACGTGTGAATTGTTGTTTTGCTGTCGTTTAGCTGCTAAGTCGTGTCCGACTCTTTTGCGACCCCAAGGACTGCAGCACACCAGGCCTCCCTGCCCTTCACTGTCTCAGCTTTCTCAAAGTCACGTCCATCGAGTCGGTGATGCCATCCAACCACCTCATCCTCTGTCGTCCCCTTCTCCTGCTGCCTTCAGTCTTTCCCAGCATCAGGGTCTTTTCCAATTATTCAGCTCTTCGCATCCGGTGGCCAAAGTACTAGAGCTTCAGTTTCAGCAGCAGTCCTTCCAATGAAGATTCAGAATTCATCTCCTTTAGGGTTCGCTGGTTTGATTTCCTTAAATATTTTATTATGTGTTCAGACACATTTGAATATATTTTTTAAAACTGCTTTCTTCTATATATTTAGTTTTTGTTTTTCATTCACAGACATGAATGCAAAGACCTATTAAACTTCTACTTATATATCCTTAGACAACAAAATTTTATTTGTAGAGTATCAAACTAAATTTTTGAGGACCTTAACTCTTTTATCTTTCCAAATCCTGCCTTTCAAAAGCTTCTTTGGTAACCTTTCACTATGGTGATGAAGGGAACAACCTGGTTAGCTTGACATAAGCCCAATTTCTCTTTGAGAATCCTGCCCAAGGAGGGTTCCTTGGAACACAGGGTGGTCTCTGAACTGTGAAGAGGTGAACAGGAAGCAAAAAACACACAGAGGAGGAGAGCTGGTGAAACTAGAGGGCTTTGGCAGTGATCTCTCTAGGTCCTGCGTGGTCTTTTCTGGAGAACTTTGTCTCCTTGAATATTCACCTTTGAAACCTGCTCTCAATTGCTGCTTATAAAAATAGCCGTTATGTCACAGATGCATGTCATTCTTTCTGACATCAAACGGACAGCTCATGTTCTTTGTTGGCATTGTTTCCCGAGGCTGAAGAACAGCCTCCCTTAGCAGGCATGGGCTCATTGGTCAGAAGTCTCCATCTTTATTTTTCATTTCTTATTTCCATCGGAACTTGCAGCATCAATGGTCAAATCATTTATTTTCATGAATGTTTACATTTGCTACTATTTTTTTCCATTTGTCTTTGAAAAAAACACTGTCAAAAGTTTGGATGTCATGTTCCTTTAGCTGCTTCTGAATTTGGTGCTTATGCTTAAGTCGTTCAGTCGTGTCCGACTCTTTGCCACACTTTGGACTGTAGCCCACCAGGCTACTTGGTCCATGGGATTTTCTGGGCAAAGAATACCAGAGTGGGTTGCCATTTCCTCCTCCAGAGGATCTTCCCAACAAAGGGGTCGAACCTGCACCTCCTGCGTATTAACTCTGTGGCTATAGCCAAGAATGTTATGCCTGACCTGCTTCTTCAATAAGGTCAAGTGGGAGGGTTCTTGTCATTTTTTGCTAAGTATGATAAACAGAATGCAGAGATGGACCCAGAGATTCCCACCCCTGATATATGTACCCTGTGTAACCTTCTCTTTTTGAGTGTGGGTGACATCTGTGAATATGATGAGGTTTTACTCCTGTGAAGTTTTTTTTTTAGTTCTATTTCAGCTTTATTTTTTTCAATTAGAAAATAGTCACTCTTTGTGATGAGTAAAGACTTTTTCATAGCTACAGTAAGAATGTAGACTTCAGCTCTCATACTAACCGGTGTGGAGGAACTCTCTCCCTGCCCCCAAGTTGTTTATTTTTATCTTCCTTTAAAACATATTTTTATTTTTAAATTAATTTTTGTTGTAGTGTAGTTGAAGAATTCGCTTGCAATGCAGGAACTAGAGGAGACTGGGTTCAATCCCTGGGTGGGGAAGATCCCTTGGAGGAGGGCATGGCAACTCACTCTAGTCTTCTTGCCCAGAGAACCCCATGGACAGAGGAGCCTGGCGGGCTACAGTCCACAAGGTTGCAAAGAGTCAGGCACGACTGAAGTGACTGAGCACACACAGATGCTTTACGATGTTGTGTTAGTTAGAACCATAGAGCGAAATGAATCGGCCATACATACACATACATTACCTCCCTTTCGAACTTGAGGTCCCTTTCTGAACTTTCTGAAGTCCCTTTCTGAACTTTCCCGTTCAGGTCACCACAGTGCTTTAAGTAGAGTTGTCAATGCACAGGGAGATTTTCCTGGGTGGACTTAACCTAAGCCAATGAACTCTTAAAAAAGAGCTGAGGCCTCCCTGAAAGAAAATGTGAAGTCTGAGATACCCTGATGGTCCTGAAGAAGCAAGCAGTCTGACGGAACTTCCCATGACGGATGGACCTGTGGACATGGCAAGAACTTGAGTGCTGCCTCTAAGAGCTGAGAATGGCTCCCAGCAGACAGCTAGCAAGAGGTCAGAGGCCCCAGACACACAGCTGCACTGTGCTACCTGTGGGGGCTTGGAAACAGATTCTTCCCCAGTTGACTCTCCAGATAAGAGTGCAGCTGGCTGCCACCTTGATTATACCCTTATGAGACCCTGAATGGAAAGCCCAGCTAAGGTGATGCCAGAATTCCCGGCCCACAGAAACTGTGAGGTAATCAGTTTGTGTCATTTCCCACTGCTAAGTCTGTGATTAGTTATTATGCAGCAGTAGGAACTGATACACTCAGTACTGAACACCAAGAGGTAAGAGTAAAGGAAGTCAAGACTGCCTTTGTTATCTCTCTCGCAGCTGGGGCACCGGCTTGGCTGATCAGATGTGCCCACCTGGAACTCTGCGTCTGGAAGGAGGGATGCAAAGACTCGGGTGCTTTTAGAGGTCAGCTCCAGAGAATGGCTTCAATGGTGGCAGAACCCCAGTGCTGGCATAGTCTGGTGGAGAGTCTGACTAATTTCCACTGCGATTAGTCAGGAATCATGTCTGTTATTTGCCTCCAAGTTTGTTGTAGATTATTATAGATCATATATGTACAAGTGCTTTGTAAACTTTGGCAAATGGTATAAGCATAACTATCATTTTAATTATTTCTCTGGTTTCACTTTTCTTCAGGCTCATGTGTTTGACCTTTGTCTCTCTTTAAGCTATTATAATTCTTGGTGTCAGTCTTCATGCTGCCATTCCAATGAACAAAGTTACTTTTATTCTTAAAAAATAGAAGTAATGTGTAAATCTGTGTGAAGATGAGATTATTAGCCAAAAAAAAAAAAATTGAGTCAGACCATTTATGAAGTCATAAAGAGGGACTGTTTCCTGGGAATTTGTAGGGCTTAAACTTAGGTTTAAGGATATGCTTTCAATCACACTCAGAGATCAACCAGCAATCTCTGCCTGCCTGGAACCATTTAGAAAACAAGGGTCTGCTACTGTGAGGGTCTCCAGGGAAGATGCTTCCTTGATCGTTTTTCTGAATGGATTTGAGTCTAGTGAGCATATGTTCTGGTTGATTCAAAATCACATCTTAACACTTGCAATGAACCACAAATCTGTACACATCCTCACAGATTTCCTGTATCCCTGTCACTGAAAGGAACAGACTAAGGAATAAATGCAATGGAAAATATCATCTTTGAAAAGAAATTATTGAAAAGCATGGTTAAAAAAAAAAAAAACCAAAACCACTGCATTTATCAGCACCACCTCAGGGGGTAGGAGTTTGGGCAGCTAATCACACAGAGTCCTTGCAGCTATGCTCTTTGATTAACATGTTAGGATTTTGAGGCTATAAAAGTTTGAGAGAACTTGATGGCTGATCTATTTCTTTTGACTCTTTAAACCCAGGACCATTGGGTTAGTTTACATATGGCCACTGGGGCTCCGGGAACCTTTTATGCAGAAAGTCCCCTGCATTTAAAGGGAAAAGACTATAACCCTGACTTTCTCCACTCATGACATCAGCATCTAGTTACCAGCAAGGGGAAATGAGGTTTTTGCCTCTGACTCATGGCCAGAGGTCTCTGGTGAACTACTAGTCCTACTAGGGGCTGGAGGCCGTTAGAGAAAATGAGCTCTCTTTAGAGCACAGAGACTATGGTAGGAAGAAGAGGAGCTGGGCTGTTGCATGGTGCTTTGCTGAATAGCTTCCCCCGTAAAACAACCAGAGGACTTCATTTAAGTTCCTGAATAGGGAAAAAGCCACCAACACTGCTTTCTCCTAGAGAAAGCAGTAAAAGTGAGTAAACATAGCAACCTTGGGTAGCAGTTTACCTGTAACCCTTGGAACAGAAATGCTGGTTGTACTGGAAAGCCAGCAGCCAAGTGATAGTCAGTGGTAGGGGGTGGGTAGGGGTGGCGACAGTGCACTGGTGGTAAAGCAGCAGCTGCAGGAAAAGCAGAGCAAAAGCAGGAAGCCTGCCCTCTGACCCCCATGTCAGCAGACGCGGACTGAGGTGGGTGACAGGCTTAGAGGATCAGTGTGGCGACTGCCCTAGGCCTGGCCATGTTTGTCCCCAAGGAACCTGTTACTCTGAGGCCCCTTATGTCGATTCGCCTTTAGTGGTGCAGCCCAGTATGGCGGGTGGGGGTGGGGGGAGGCAAAGGGTGACCAGGGAGCGTGGTAGTACAAACATTTTGACTGCCTTGGGTCCTGCTTGCGGCATGTGGCTCTCTCCGATTGGGCATGCAGGCTCCGTGGGGCCTGGGCTCTGTGTAGTTTGCAGCACACAGGCTCTCTAGGTGAGGTGTCCAGGCTCAGTAGTTGCAGCAAACGAGTCTACTTGCCCCAAGGGCATGTGGGATCTTCGTTGCCCGGACCAGGGATCAAACCCATGTCCCCTGCACTGGAAGGTGGATTCCCAACCATTGGACCACCAGGGAAGTCCTCGTCAATTGAGCTTTTCATTTATGTTTTTGTATTTTTCATTTCTACATGTCCTACTTGGTTCTTTTTCAAATCTGCGAGGTCATTTTTTCGAGTTTCTATTTACTGTAGATTTTATTTTTATTTTTTTAAACATAGGTGTTTTATAACTTGCCTCCGATTATTCCAGGATCTGAAGTCTTTCCGGGTCTGTTTATACAGTTTAGTGCTTTTCCTTGGCTGCTGTTTATTCTCATTGTAACTTCTTCTCTTGTGACTTGATTGTCATGGACTTCTCAGTGTTCCTTGTCCATTAGACATAGTTTCTGGTGATTCCTGTGAGTTCAGTAAAGGAGCCCTTCTCCAGACAGTCTTGTCTTTGCCCTTCCAGACATTTATGGGCACTCCTGCTCAATTCTAGGAAATAGTGAGGACAGAGGAGCCTGGCATGCTGCCGTTCATGGGGTCACAAAGTTGGACATATCTTACCGACTGAACAGCAACACCACCTTTCTGTAGCCAGTTCAAACTAAAATAATAACTTGAAGTTTTCTGAACTACTTCTAGGATTTGAATTCACACTATAAATTCTCAGGGGGCTGGTCTCTGGGTAGAACTGTTGGAGGACAGATTATGTGTGTGTGTGTGTGTATGTTTTCTTTCTTTGCTCTATTAAGACATCTCTGTCTCTGGATTCTTGGATTTGGTGGTTTTTTTTTTTTTTGGAAGTTGGGAGTGAGAAGTAGGTAGTGTTACTTCTGGTTTACCTTTATCCTGTGATGGGTTCTCCCTTTGGGATTCTAAGTTAACAGAAGTGGTATCTAACATTGGTCTTTCAACCTGGGTGGACCCTGAGCTTTGACTTGTCTCTTTTACTTTGTCAAGTCTTCAAAACAGTAACACAAGTTCCCCCTATATGTCCTCAGGGCAAAAGGTTTTGGTTGTTTTTCTTGCCTTTCTGGGTTTTTAGATTCTCTTAGAACTTGATCTGGTAATTCCTCATTATCTTATCATTCCTTTGATGCTTTTAAGGAGACTGGAAAATTTTACAAACTTTTAGGAAACTTGTTTTATAAATTTTTATCAGGGGGTTGATGCAAATGGCCCATCCCTTTACTCTTAGAAAAGGAGGGAAATTAAATTTGGAATGTTTTTAATAGTCTCTTTTTCACTGCTTTTTGAGTATAGAAGCATTCCCCTAAATTGGTAAATTTCACTCTGTTTACATAGTGAATTTTTAAAATGCTGCATGGAAAGAAAGAAAAGAAAGGAAAAACAAAACACAAAGAAGGCCAGTAGACACTCAACAAATGAAGAGAAGTATTTGAAACTCATACAAAGAGCTTACACTCAAAGGAAAAGACTGATTTCTTAAAATACTTGTTGATATGTAGTAAATTGTTATTGATTGATATGTAATAAATTACTTCAAAACTTAGCAGCTTAGAACAAACATTTATTATTTCTCAGTTCCTAAGGAACAAGAATCTGAGAGCAGCTTGGCTGGGTGGTCTGGATCAGTGTTTCTCATGATGAAATTGTAGTCAAGCTGTCGGTGGGGATCACAGCCTCATCTAAAAGCTCAGCTGGGCCTAGAGGACCCACCTCTAAGGTCATTCCTGTGACTCTTGTCAGGAAACCCCGATTCCTCACTGGCTGCCTGCTGGAGGCCTGGGTTCCTCCACACTGGCCTTCTCTATCAGCAGGTGGCTGAGAGGGCAGCTGGTTTCTGCCAGAGTAAGAAACTTGAAAGAGTGGACCACCAAGAGAGAATTACATCTTTTACAAGCTGATCTTGAAATGACATGCCATCACTCCTGCCATATTGTATTGGTTCCTGACATGAGAGAAGATTACACAAGGGTGTGAATATCAAGAATTGAGGGTCGTCTGGGGTCACGCTTGAAGCTGCCTGCTGTATACAGTTCAATAAGGCAAAAAACTCTCAAAACAGAAAAATGGAGAAAAGATACAAAAGTCTGTTCATAGAAACACATATATATTATACAAACTAAAATACATCTTAAGCATAAAAAGACTCAACCTCACTCAAAATAAGGATAATGTAGATTAAAACTATATTGAGATACTGTTTCTACCCATAAGATTGTATAACCCACTGTATTGTTGAGAATTTGGGGAAACAGGGTTTTATGTCTTGTCAGTGAGTGTAGACGTTGGTAAAATGTCTTTGAAGAGTAATTTGGCAATAACTCAGTAGTTTAAAAAAAAAATTCAACACTTTCACTTCTAGGAATTTTTCCTAAATATATTCTGGCACATATGCAAAATGATGTCTGTATGAAGATCTTTACTGCAGCATCAACTTATAATAGCAAAAGATTGGAAACCATCTGAATTTCCATCAATAGGGAACTGATTACATAAATTATGGTAGTACACATATAGGAGAATTTTATTAATCTCTTAAAAAAGAACGAGGCAGCCCTCTTTACACATAGTTAAGATTTTCTCCAAAATGTGTGAAAGATGTGAAAGCAAGGTACAGAACACAGTGTCACTACTTGTGAAAAAATATGTCTATGTAAAAAAAAATGTATATGCTTGTACGTGAGTATAGTATCTCTAGCAGTACATGAAAGAGATTGGGATTGTAGCTTGCTTTCATAGAGGGAAACGGGGTAGTTATGGAACTAAGGGTATGGAAGAGACCTATTTTTTATGTATTCTCATTGTACTTTTTGAACTTTATAATATGTACATGATTTAATCACTCAAAAGTAATTAAAATATTAAAAAATAGATATTGGAATCACCTGAAATCATGGTGCCCTGAGCTAGGCTGGTGTCAACAGAAACAAAGAGAAGTAGAATTAGCACAACACGGTGAGTAATTGGAAAGGCAAGTGGAAGAAGGAAGGGTCCAGGATGGTGCTCAGCTTCCTGCTGCAGGACCCAAGTGAGCGGAGAAAGAGCACCGGAGAGTATCTCTCATAGAGGAAAATATGTGTATTTGGTAGGACGATTATGTTTTATGGAAAAAAATCACAATTAAAAAAACTAAAGGCTATTATTTTCTGTTAGTTCAGTTCAGTCACTCAGGCGTGTTCGACTCTTTGCAACCCCATGGACTGCAGCGTGCCAGGCCTCCCTGTCCATCACCAACTCCTGCAGCTTAGTCAGACTCATGCCCATCAAGTCAGTGATGCCATCCATTCATCTCGTCCTCTGTCATCCCCTTCTCCTCCTGCCTTCAATCTTTCCCAGCATCAGGGTCTTTTCTAAAGAGGCAGTTCTTCGCCAAAGGACTGGAGCTTCAGTTTCAGCTTCAGTCCTTCCAATGAACACCCAGGACTGAGCTCCTTTAAGATGGACTGGTTCGATCTCCTTGCAGTCCAAGGGGCTCTCAAGAGTCTCCTCCAACATCACAACTCAAAAGCATCAATTCTTTGGCACTCAGCTTTCTTCACAGTCCAACTCTCACATCTATACGTGACCACTGGAAAAACCGTAGCCTTGACTAGACCGACCTTTGTTGACAAAGTAATGTCTCTGCTTTTCAATATGCTCTCTAGGTTGGTCATAACTTTTCTTCCAAGGAGTAAGCATCTTTTAATTTCACAGCTTCAGTCACCATCTGCAGTGATTTTGGAGCCCCCAAAACAAAGTCTTTTACTGTTTCCATTGTTATCCATCTATTTGCCATGAAGTGATGGGACCAGATGCCATGATCTTTGTTTTCTGAATGTTGAGTTTTAAGCCAACTTTTTCACTCTCCTCTTTCACTTTCATCAGGAGGCTCTTTAGTTCTTCTTCAATTTCTGCCATAAGGGTGGTGTCATCTTCATATCTGAGGTTATTGATATTTCTCCCAGCAATCTTGATTCCAGTTTGTGCTTCATCCAGCTGACATTTCACATGATGTACTCTGCATAGAAGTTAAATAAGCAGGGTGACAACATACAGTCTTGATGTACTCCTTTCCCTATTTGGAACCAGTCTGTTGTTCCATGTCCAGTTCTAACTAAATCTGCATACAGATTTCTCAGGAGGCAGGTCACGTGGTCTCATAATTCCATCTCTTGAAGAATTTTCCACAGTTTGTTGTGATCCACACAGTCAAAGGTTTTGGCATAGTCAATAAAGCAGAAATAGATGTTTTTCTGGGACTCTCTTGCTTTTTCGATGGTTCAATGGATGTTGGCAATTTGACCTCTGGTTTCTCTGCCTTTTCTAAATCCAGCTTAAACATCTGGAAGTGCACAGTTCACAAACTGTTGAATCCTGGGTTGGAGAATTTTGAGCATTACTTTGCTAGCATGTGAGATGGGTGCAATTGTGCAGTAGTTTGAACATTCTTTGGTATTGCCTTTCTTTGGGATAGGAATGATAACTGACCTTTTCCAGTCCTGTGGCCACTGCTGAGTTTTCCAAATTTGCTGGCATATTGAGTGCAGCACTTTCACAGCATTATCTTTCAGGATTTGAAATAGCTCAACTGGAATTCCATCACCTCCACTAGCTTTGTTCTTAGTGATGCTTCCTAAGGCCTGCTTGACTTCACATTCCAGGATGTCTGGTTCTAGGTGAGTGATCACATCATCATAGTTATCTGGGTCATGAAGATCTTTTTTGTACAGTAAATTTGCTGGCATATTGAGTGCAGCACTTTCACAGCATTATCTTTCAGGATTTGAAATAACTCAACTGGAATTCCATCACCTCCACTAGCTTTGTTCTTAGTGATGCTTTCTAAGGCCCAATTGACTTCACATTCCAGGATGCCTGGCTCTAGGTGAGTGATTACACCATCGTGATTGTCTGGGTCACGAAGATCTGTTTTGTACAGTTCTTCTGTGTATTCTTGCCACCTCTTCTTAATATCTTCTGCTTCTGTTAAGTCCATATCATTTCTGTCCTTTATGAAGCCCATCTTTGCATGAAATGTTCCCTTTGTATCTCTAATTATCTTGAAGAGATCTCTAGTCTTTTCCATTCTGTTGTTTTCCTCTATTTCTTTGCATTGATCGCTGAGGAAGGCTTTCTTATCTCTCCTTGCTATTCTTTGGAACTCTGCATTCAAATGGGGATATCTTTCCTTTTCTCCTTTGCTTTTTACTTCTCTTCTCTTCAGCTATTTGTAAGGCCTCCTCAGACAGCCATTTTGCTTTTTATATATATATATTTTTTCCACGGGGATGGTCTTGATCCCTGTCTCCTGTACAATGTCACAAACCTCGGTCCATAGTTCATCAGGCACTCTATCTATCAGATCTAGTCCCTTACAAAATACAAATTGTTCAAACAAAAACAAATGTTTACATTTGTTACAAATACATAGTTCAAATCTTATGTCCTTACTGATTTTTTGTCTGCCTGTTACATTAATTACTGTGAGAGGTGGGTTAAAATTTTTCCAAGAATGTGGATTTGTTGATTTTCTTTGTAGAGCTGTCAAAGGTTACTTTATATATTTTAAAGCTTTGGTTTTGATGCCTACAAAAGTACAGTTGTTAAATCTCAATCATTGTTAAGTGAGCCTTTTTTCTTTAATGGATTTTTTTCCCTTTTAATACTGTACTTGCTGTCTCTTGGCTAGTATTTACAAAGTTTTGCCTTCAGCCTTTATTGTGTGTTTCTTAAATGTGCATTTCTAACTAACATACAGTTGGCTTTGTTTATTTAATCTAGGCTGACAATCATTTCTTTTACCTGAAATATTTAATACAGTAATAATTAATGTAATCACTCTTAAATTTAGATGTATGTCAGGGTTCTCCAGAGAAACAGAACTATCATCCAATGTGTGTGTGTGTGTGTGTGTATGTGTGTGTATGATCTCCTCAGTTTCTTTCTCTTCATGAAATTCACCATGGTAATCATTACAGGTATGTTATTAAGGATGCTGTTTACTGTCACACAGTGCTCCTTTAATATTACCTTTTAATAATAATGTTTGTTTCTAGTCTCAACATAAGGAAGATTCCTGATTCTTCTGAGCTATATTACCTTGTTGATACTTGTGAACCTTGTAGCTGATTGCATTTCAACGCCTAACCTGGGAAGAGCCCACGTGTCACGGAGCCCTCTGCTAAAACTATTGAGCACGCTGCCCTGGAGCCCACGTGCCACAACTGCTGAGTCCACGTGCTGCAGCTGCTGAAGCCCGTGTTCCCTGGAGTCTGTGTGCCACAGCAGGACAGCCACAGTGAGGAGCCTGGGCACCAAAACTGGAGAGTAGCCCCCTGCTCACACTATTTAGAGAAAGTCCATGCAGCAACGAAGACCCAGGACAGCCAAAAATAAATAATTATTTAAAAATATAAATAAACTGGCACGTATGGCAAAGAATTAGTGTGTATTTCACATCGAAAATTCAGTTTCAGAATTTTAGGTTGCATCCCTGTCTCATTGTTAAGACAGGTTTTGTTGCGTAAAGCAAAGGTGAAGCAGTGGACAATATTTTTCACATGAATCATTTCGTCTTTGTATACTCCTCTACACTTAATATTGGCCATGGTCAAGTAATGTAAACTTTCTCAGCCATAATTATCTCATTTATAATGTGAATGAAGTTGACTTAATGATCAGTTCGAGGAGATGGTACCTCTTAGGTGAAAAAAACAGAACAGATTATTACTACTAACTAAATTGTTCTGGGATATTGGAAAGCTATCTGATCTCTGTAGGGTTTACTTCACTCTGGTGGATAAGATGACTGAACTCAGTCAGTTCAGTTCAGTCGCTCAGTCGTGTCCGACTCTTTGCGACCCCATGAATCACAGCACGCCAGGCCTCCCTGTCCATCACCAACTCCCGGAGTTCACTCAGACTCACGTCCATTGAGTCAGTGATGCCATCCAGCCATCTCATCCTCTGTCGTCCCCTTCTCCTCCTGCCCCCAATCCCTCCCAGCATCAGAGTCTTTTCCAGTGAGTCAACTCTTCACATGAGGTGGCCAAAGTACTGGAGTTTCAGCTTTAGCATCAGTCCTTCCAAAGAAATCCCAGGGTTGATCTCCTTCAGAATGGACTGGTTGGATCTCCTTGCAGTCCAAGGGACTCTCAAGAGTCTTCTCCAACACCACAGTTCAAAAGCATCGNCCCCCAATCCCTCCCAGCATCAGAGTCTTTTCCAGTGAGTCAACTCTTCACATGAGGTGGCCAAAGTACTGGAGTTTCAGCTTTAGCATCATTCCTTCCAAAGAACACCCAGGGCTGATCTCCTTCAGAATGGACTGGTTGGATCTCCTTGCAGTCCAAGGGACTCTCAAGAGTCCTCTCCAACACCACAGTTCAAAAGCAACAATTCTTCAGTGCTCAGCTTTCTTCACAGTCCAACTCTCATATCCATACATGACCACAGGAAAAACTATAGCATTGACTAGATGGACCTTTGTTGGCAAAATAATATCTCTGCTTTTCAATATGTTATCTAGGTTGGTCATAATTTTCCTTCCAAGGAGTAAGTGTCTTCTAATTTCATGGCTGCAATCACCATCTGCAGTGATGGTGACCCTAGTTATTCTCACCAGCATTCATTAATGTCATATTATAAATGTTCTCTATGAGTTCTAGTATATGTAAGCCTTGCTTGCCTAGTGAGAATATAAATTCCTTAAGGGTGGGGACTCAGTCTTTTAGTTATTTAGTTCCTACTCGTCAGGAATGCTTGTGTAATACAGGGTAACCCACATTTCCAAAATTACCATGATTTTTAAAGCTTTAAATTTTATTATTTTATGCTTTTCAAAAAAAATAGCCTGTATATAATTCTAACAACCCTGCATGGTAGAAAAGCTCTGCAATGTTTAGATATGTGATCTTAGGCAAATTCAATCATTCATTCATTCAATAAATATGATTTCAGTGCCAGAATCAATTTCCTTGGAATTCAATTAAAAATCCCTGTCTCATATAAAAATTTAGGACATTAATTTTCATTTGAATGAAAGATGTGATGGGGTATGATAACATAAGTCTAATTACTACCATAGTACCTATAACAGGTGCCCTAATAAAAACCATTCATGAGCACAGCTATGTATAGGCAGGTAGTGAGGATGAAGGAAAGGTGTAACATATCATGCAAAAGAAATAGCTACAGACCAGCTCGTGATGGACTTTATAGTAACTGAACTGTGCTGAAGACTGCTTGCAGTGTTTTTAGCTGGGAAGTGGCCTGATCATACTAGAGACTGTGAGGAGACAGATCAAAAGGTGAACAGAATAGAGGTAGAAGTTCCACTTAGATGACACTATGGGTGGAAATGATGGTGGTTTAGGTATGACAAAGGAGACAAAGAGAAGGCCATAGGCATAGGGTATGGAGTGACAGCAGCATGGACAGGGCTCAGTGGGGAGCAGAAATCAGGAAATAAAAGAAATGGAAGAGACTGCACCATTTTCTGAGGGAACTGGCTCTCAAGGATAGGAAGTTTGGCATTTGGTTGTTCACACATCATATTGAGATTCTTCGTGAAGCTCTGAAGATAAGACTAGGCAGGAGAATATGTATGAGGCCAGTGGTAATAGGTGGTATTTATAAATCCACAGAAGGAAAAGAGATCACCAGGAAGGAGTCCAGCATGAGAACAGAGGGCTCTGAAGATCTCCATAGCTCAAGGGTGCTGCAAAAGCCAGAAGGGGTGAGCCTGAGGACCAGGGACCCGGAAGGAAAGTCACAGAAGCCATGAAGAATGACTCTAGAGGAAGGGAGTTGCCTATTCTGTCAAAACCTGCTATGAGGCAAACTTAGGTGAGGATTTAGCCAACGAGCTCAGTGAAGACCTTAATAAGAGCAAGTTTAGAAGTCAAAGAAGCAGACAGTTTGAAATGACCATGAGAATAAAGAGGGAATGATAAGATGGAGACATTTTCAGGAAATAGTTACTGAGACTACATGCCAGGCTCTGTTCTAGATGCTGGGGCAAGAGTAGTAAATTGAAAACCAAAAATAGAAACAAAATAACATGCCTGAAGACACTTCTGATATAGAGGAGAGACAGACAAAAACCACACAAATGGTTAAACATGCAATATGCAGATGGAGAGAATAAAGTGGTATTAAGCGGGAGAGGAACTACTGAGTGGGCGGCAGTTGTTGCTTTGTATAGGGAAGTCCTCCGTCTCATGTTGGAGCCCAGACCTACAGAAAGTGAGAGACAGATAATTTTTCTGGGAACACAGTCCAGGCAGCAGGAGCAGCATAGACAAAAGATAATTGCAAACAGGGCGTTTTGGAGAAATAACAATGAAGCCAGGTTAGCTAAAGTAACTACACAAAGTGGAAAAGGCCTGGAGGTGAGGTTGGAGTGGTGATGGTGTGGGGGTGGGGCAGATCATGTCTGGCTTTGAAAATCTTTTCTCGTGACTTAGGTTTCTCTTCCGATATGGGAAGCCACTGAGGGGTTCTCAGCAAATGCTGCTTCAAAAGACAGGGTGGAGGAAGGAGGGAAGGCACTCAGGTGGCTATTGCAGTGGACAGGTGAGGGATGAGAGCAGCTTGCATCAGGTGCTAGTGGTTGACAGGATGAGAAAAGGTAAAATTATGGAAATAGTCTGAAGCTACAATTGATTTAATTTGCCATTAAATTGAATGCTACGGATGAGTGAGAGAAGTTAAGGATGCTGAGGCAGATGATTTAAGAAGTTAATGGTGAAGACCAGTTGAAAATATTGGGCAGTGGCTGAATGGTGATGGGGATCAAGTTGGTAGCTCAAGAACACATCTGAATGCTAATGAGAAGATTCCACTAAGGGAGAACACTTCAAATTTTAGACAAAGAAGATATCACTGCTATAGACAGGTTTTCTCCAGGAAGGCAAAAGAGGACCTGGGTATTTGGGAGCCTTGATATCTGTAAAGCATACTTTTTCCTTTAAAAAGAGGAGGATGGGTTTTTATGTAGGAAAACTGATTTGGATGAAATAGAGGTCCCATTTCAACAATTAGGTTTTATTTTTGTGGTATGAGGCAAGGTATTCAAGGATGAAACTGAGTAGAGGTGAAGGTTAGATTTTATGAAAAAGGTGAAAAGTATACAAACTATATTTTAAATCATGCAGAAGAATCTACTTAGTAGCACAGACAAGTTAGAATGCTAAGCATTTCTGAAAGCTCAGTTGAAATTTATAGATCATAGATTTATAATCATACTTTCACACAGGTATGTAGAAATGGGTGGTCACACTGAAATGAAGGTGAAGGCCATTTCAAAGTGAAGTGTGAAAGTCACTCAGTCATGTCCAACTCTTTGCGACCTATGGACTGTACCATGGGATTCTCCAGGCCAGAATACTGGAGTGGGTAGACTTTCCCTTCTTCAGGGAAGAAATAATTCAGGGAAGTGAGAGACCAGTGGGCTGAAGATGTGATAGGCACTGTCTTTGAAGTTTTCTGGAACTGGGGATTGGGGGGGTGGATGGTCAAAGTTGAGGAGGATATTAAAACAATGAACAGGGCATATGATATTCAGTGAGAGTGACGTAACATCTCCATGTTGGTAAAAGATTTGTAGGATGATACAGAAGAATTCTTTCCTTCTCAAAGGATAATGGAATGGTCTGAAATTAGCCCCAAGGAGAANTGGATGGTCAAAGTTGAGGAGGATATTAAAACAATGAACAGGGCATATGATATTCAGTGAGAGTGACGTAACATCTCCATGTTGGTAAAAGATTTGTAGGATGATACAGAAGAATTCTTTCCTTCTCAAAGGATAATGGAATGGTCTGAAATTAGCCCCAAGGAGAAAGGGAGATAATTCCATCTCCCATCCCTATTAGATAAACTCTCCATTTCTGTAGGCTGCAGGAAACAGGGTTCAAATAAAAGAATAGGGACTTCCCTGGCAGTCCAGTGGTTAAGAATCCACCCTGCAATGCAGGAGATGAGGGTTTGATCCCTGGTCAGGGAGCTAAGGTCCCACATCCCAGGGGACAACTAAACCCATGGATCGCAACTACGATTGTGCACCACAATGGAAGAGGCCACATAATGTAACAAAGATCCCGCGTGCTGCAACGAAGACCTGATCAGCTAAATAAATAAATATCTTAAAAAAGGGAAAAAAATGGACAAGAGTACCTTTGCAAGATAAGCTAAGGATGAGGGAATCTACCCACTGGGGTCATGATTACAGAGGCATGGTGGAAGAATCTGGGAACAGCAGGGTGTGGAAGGGAAGCCTCAGTGTTGGAGAGTGGAGTGGGTGTGAAAGCTGTGTGACTGGTGACTGATTATACTTACACTTCCGCAAACAATGACATGAGCACCCTACTGATAAAGGATTGTGTTCATTAGGCCTAGAAGGATCTGTCTATAAGGCCCAAACAGCTCCTCCTTTACTTCCCACCCTGCTGGTATTAGCAGCTTCAGTGACTGTAATTATGGACAGCAGCAATGAGAGAGCTCAAAACAGGTGGTTCTTTCCTGGGGGGCAGTTGACTGTTGGTCACAGCAGGAGCTGCAGCTTCCTCTTCCTAGTCCAGCTGGACTGGTGTAAGGAAATCAACCCTGAATATTCACTGGAAGGACTGATGTTGAAGCCGAAGCTCCAATACTTTGGCCACCTGATTCAAAGAGCCAACTCTTTGGAAAAAACCCTGATGCTGGGAAAGACTGAGGGCAAAAGGAGAGGGGATGACAGAGGATGAGATGGTTGGATGGCATCATTGACTCATTGGACATGAGTCTCGGCAAACTCTGGGAGATAGTGAAGGACAGGGAAGCCTGGAGTGTTGCCATCCATGGGGTCGTAAAGAGGTGGACATGACTGAGCAGCTGAACAACAAAAACATGGACAAGGAAGCCCTCAGATAAAAACTACCACGAAATCACTCCAAGTTCAAGAAACACTGTCAGGCTAACAGCACAGAGGCCGGTGTAAGTTGCAAAGTTGCTTCTCTTTGGAAGTGCTCCTGCCTAAAAAGGTCACAGCCAAGGCACCTCAGCGAGGATGGGTGTTCTGGTCATCCATCAAGTGCCCTCCTCTGCAGTCTCCTGCTGCTGCCATGTGCCCTCTCCTTGTAAGTCAAGAGCATCTGCCTTCTTGAGGAAACTCACATGAAACAGAACACAGATTCAAAGGAAAACGTTTCCCTGAAAACAGTTGCATTTGCACTTCTCAAGTCAAAAATCATAAGAAAAATGAATTGTGTCAATCACTGGGAGAGGCAGACTAATGTGTGCAGTTCCATTCCAGTACAGAAAGTTCCCTGCATACAAAGCTTCAAGTTGCAACTTTCAAAGATGCAAGCATGTGTTCACATGTCTAATCATGTAAGTTACATGTGTCTGGCATACATTGTCACATCTGTGCATCCTCTACAAGTGGATGTGCTTTTGGGTAGCTCCCCAGCCAGGANTGGGATTTCTTTGGAAGGAATGATGCTAAAGCTGAAACTCCAGTACTTTGGCCACCTCATGCGAAGAGTTGACTCATTGGAAAAGACTCTGATGCTGGGAGGGATTGGGGGCAGGAGGAGAAGGGGACGACCGAGGATGAGATGGCTGGATGGCATCACGGACTCGATGGAGGTGAGTCTGAGTGAACTCCGGGAGATGGTGATGGACAGGGAGGCCTGGCGTGCTGCAATTCATGGGGTCGCAAAGAGTTGGACACGACTGAGCGACTGAACTGAACTGAACTAGGCTGGTCATAGCTTTTCTCCCAAGGAGCCAGAGTCTTTTAATTTCATGGCTGCAGTCAAAATCTGCAATGATTTTGAAGCCCCCCAAATAGTCTGTCACTTTATTGAGTTGGGTCATGATCAGTCAAAAGTAAAAGAATATTTTATTTTTATTCTTTAAGGAGGTAGATATGTTTACACCCACTGAAGAATGTATGCTCTCAGAGATTGCTTAAATGTGGGATGTAAAGTTCCAATTATCCTTCAGAAATATATCTATAATTATATATATGATTTACATAAATGCTATACATTCAATTATATGTAAATATTCACTCTTCATGTATACAGAAAAAGTTTCTTCATCAATCCAGAAGGTACTTTAGTATATTGATTTAACACATAGGCTCTAACATTAAATTAATCTGGGTTTCAAATATAGCTGGATCAACTACTTTTGTAAAATTATCATGTGAAATGGGGAAAATAACAGTATACACATGATAAAATTATTTCTAGGCATCACTAAGATAACAGCACACGGCAAGTGGTAAATACTCACTAATCATTATTATTCTATTTTGTAATAAAATATTAATTTGTTAGTAGGTGCAAAGGCAAATACACAATGGATATTTGTCAATAATCATCAATTTAAAAATGAGCATTATTTTTATTTTTATAACAAAATATCAAACCCATACAAAAAAGTAGACAAATAATGAATGTACAATTCAATGATTTATTGCAGAGTAACTGTGGCCAAGAAACAGAATTTTCCAGCTCAAAGGACTTTTTATGTGCACAAATTTGTGGAAAGCTGAATTACTTTTCTGGCTACTTTCAGGAAATACAAATGGTCCAGTCTGATATAGAAATCCAAAGTTTTCACTTGTGCTAAACATTGTCTTATCCAATGGTTCTGACAGGGAAGTGATGGAAAGAGAGAAAGAAAATGCTGCATGGTTCCATTGTGATTGGCAGTGCTGTGAGCTAGTTTCAGTCTCCCTGAGCTTGGCAGGTGTTTATTAATCTTTCTCACACAGGAGCATGTTTGTTGACCTTCTGAAACCTCTTTCCCTTCTCACTAGGAATCACACAAGCCGTTCCCTTAATGCTGGCAGACACATTTCCTTCTGTCTGCTCTCTTACAACTTGTGTGTCTTCTGAACACTCAGCAGCACACATTCTTCACACTGAGGTGTCCTCAGCCCTTAGGGTGCCCTGTTTGGACAGGACCTTCTGCAGAATACAACTGGCTTATATCAGATATTCTCNACTTGTGTGTCTTCTGAACACTCAGCAGCACACATTCTTCACACTGAGGTGTCCTCAGCCCTTAGGGTGCCCTGTTTGGACAGGACCTTCTGCAGAATACAACTGGCTTATATCAGATATTCTCACTTTCTTTGATTTGACAAACACAGAGCTGCAAGCCACTTGGTCTGTCATAAGCCTAGCTAGCCAACCAGATGCGGTATCAGCTTTGGATTTTTCTGCCTCTGTCTGTGGGTCAAAATCCAATTCATTCTGCTTCTCAAGTCAGAGGGAACAAATAGGTCATCCAACTGGTGCCTTCAGAACTCCTCCCCTAGGCTTGAGGTGGGGCGGGCACTCCTGCCCTGCCCTGCAAAGCTAATCTTTCTATAGGAGTATTTTTCCTATTCTCAGCTTCTCCAACCATCTTTAAAGGCTGGACATGAGAGAAGGAACTGTCATTTCCCCCAAAAAATTACATTTGCACATCTCATATGTTGGTCTTACATCATACTTTGGTACAGGGTGTCTATTACCTTTTAGAAAGAACAAGTCCTGACACCATCAGCTTTTCAATTTACCTTCATGAAAAACCCTGATATAGTCATTGCTTGTCCATTTTATAGAAAATGCCAAGTATAATATTCAGTAAATTTCACAAGGAAACAAATGAAGCCAGTCCACAAAATATTTAAAGGTGTGGGCTCTCAAAGGCTCTCATTATTTATTCACCTTCAAGATAACTCAGTAGGCTAGAGACGCAGCAGTGGGACTTTGATGGCTGGAGTTTCCTAAAGCTGTCAAAATTCAGAACCAGATGTTATACACATGCCATGTGCTTGGGAACACATGGCTTTAAATTTAGGGAAAGTTAATCCATTATGATCAAGGGGAGTGAGTTAGATGTGAGGAAAAAAAAAAAACATAACAGAGATTCTTTTTCCACGGGAATCCTGAAATAAGGCAAAGTGCAGAAACAAAATCAAATCAGGGGAAATCCAGAAGATCCAAGAAAATGACTTGAAGGGACCAGACTGGACAAAATGTACTTGGCCAGAAACCACTGGAGAATATGGAAAAATCAACTCAGTTGCTTTAAGGCATTAGGTGACACCAGTGACAATTTTCTCATATTCATCTCATGTCTCTTACAAAAGTAGGTTTTAAAATAAGTTGAATTTCAGAAATAGAGTTTTAATGATGAGATGGTATCTTGGCTACGGTCTGCAGTGAAATTTCACAGATCTGATCAAGGTGTGATTTAAAATAAGTTGTGATCACACTAAGAGCAATCTTGAGACCATAATCACCTTGGATATCTCAGCTCAGTTAAATCTATAAAGGAGATGTACAAGAGCTTGTCAGTACTTTACATTTATATTTATTTCCTCCTTACCATGGGCCATAACCTGAATTCTGATACCAGGCATGGCCGTTGTCATTCATACACAGAAAAGAAAACTGCAAAGTATTGTATTGGGATGGCAAGAATTTTAACAATTCTCCAGAGAGGCTGGTTCTTCCCCAAACTTCCATATGTCTTACCTTAGTAGAATTATTTGTATATTGAAAAGAAAAGAGTGAGAATTCTCTCTTGAATTAAATTGCCGGGTAGAAAATAATCATATTGTTTTTAAATCAACATTTCTATACCTTGAAAATGTCAGTGTATGTGTGTGTGGGTGGGTGTGTGCATGTGTATGTGGTAGGGGTTGGACATGGAAAGAGATTCAGTGGTGTGAGAAAAGCTTTAGTTTGAGAGTCAGGAGAGAGATCTGAATCCAGACGTTAATCTGTCCCCAATTCACCATGTGAACTGGAAGCAATCACTCTCCCTCTCTGAACAGTTAACATATCTGTAAAATGAGAGACCTGGGCAGGTTGATTCCTATGACCCCATTCCTCTTTCAAAGTTCTGGAACTATACTTAGTGGTCATGAGACAAGAGAAAGAATAAGTTTAATGTGTATACAAAGGCTAAAACTAGTTTAGACAGCACAGTGGATTCTTGAATCTTTAAGTTAAATGAAAGGATGTTTTTTGGCCATTGCTCTTCTCATTTGAGAACTTAGTCCAGTTAAGTTTCACTTGGAAAGTAGTCTTGGCATTTAGGTCAGGTCTGAAACTATTATAAAATCATATCTTCATGCCAAAGGGTAAAGAGCTTGCCAAGATAGAGCATTGACAAAGATATCCTAATAAATATATGCAACCCAATCAGTGAGTTTCAACCCCATCAAATCCTTTTAAAAACTTGACTTTGCTTTCAGTGTATTGCAAAATTAGTTGTTTATTCCACTTGATAATGAATTCTTTTCACTGCTGTTTTATAGCTAATCTAATGGAAGTTAGAGGTCAGCCACAGAAATATGTTTGTAATATTAAGGCAAGATGATATATCACTTTGCAAACTAATAAATCACTTTCCTTAAAATATTTTTTAAAATGTGTATTTGGTTGCCTAAAAAGAACATTCATTTTGATGGAGGCGTAATTAAGGATTGTCAAGGAATGCTCTGTTGCATTCCACTATTTACTCCTGAAGTGCATCTTTCTGTTCCTTTCAATTTCTCTGTTGGAATTTCAAAAACAAATATAAACATAATTATATGCATAATTGACACACAACAAATTTTACATACTAGAGTATATGATTTGATCAGTTTTGACAAATGTATAAACCTGTGAAGCCATCACTACAACCACTATGGTGAAGATATAGGTACATCCCTTTTGAAACTGCCCCTTACCACTCATTCCCTGATCTTCCAACCAGGTAAGGCTGATCTGCTTTCTGACACTATAGACTGGTTTGCGTTTTCTAGCTTTTCCTGAAATGGTGTCATAGTGCATGTACTTTTTTTGTCTAACTTCTTTCACTCAGCATAATTATTTTGAAATTCACCCATGTTTTGTGTGCATAAATAGTTCATTCATTTGTATTGCTGAGTAGTATTACATTGTATACAGGTGTAGTATACACCTGTGATTTGTTTAACCATTCAGCTGTTATCGGCTATTTGAGGCTTTTTCAGTTTTTAGTACAAATAAAACCTGCTATGAACATTTATGCATAAATCTTTGTGTAGTTATACACTTTCATTTGTCTTGGCCTAATAGTGGGATGGCTGTTTTTTATGATAGCTATATGTTTCCAAAAAACAATTATTGTGAGACTTCTTGGTGGTCCAGTGGCTAAGACTTTGTTCTCCCAATTCAGAGGGCTGGGATTTGACCCCTAGTCAAGAAACTAGATCCCACATGCTGCAACTGAGAGTTCATATGCTGCAACGAAGATCCTGTGTGCCATAACTAAGTCGCTCGGTCGTGTCCGACTCTTTGCATCCCCATGGACTGTAGCCTACCAGGGTCCTCTGTCCATGGGATTTTCCAGGCAATAGTACTGGAATGGATTGCCATTTCCTTCTCCAGGGGATTTTCCCAACCCAGGGACTGAACCCGGGTCTCCCGCATTGTAGACAGACGCTTTACCATTTGAGCCACCAGGGAACAATCAGATACATAATTTTTTGTTGTTGTTGTAAGAACTAACTCATTTCCTAATTCATTAAAAACATTGCAAGTAAAGGCAATTTTTTTTTGTTTATTTTCAATCTGAGTGTTTTACATTGATTATCATCTTTTTTCTTTATTTCACTGATTTTAGAACTTCCAGTGCAACGCTAAATGGAAATGGTGCGAGAAGACATCTTTGCCTGTTACTGCCCTTGGAAAAGCATTCAGTCATTCTCCATGAAATTTGAGTTTGCAGGCATGAATATCCTAAGTCACTTCAGAAGTATCTGGACTGTAACCCGCCAGGCTTCTCCATTCACGGGATTCTCTAGGCAAGAATACCAGAGTAGGCTGCCATGCCCTCCTGCAGGGGATCTTCACCATCCAGGGATGAAACCCACATCTCTCAGGTCTCCTGCATCGGCAGGCAGGTTCTTTACCACTAAAACCTGATAGATTGTCCGTAGATGCTCTATGTCACTTTGAGGAAAGTTGTTTCCATTTCTAGTTTTATGAGAGTTAATATCAGAAAGATATTAGCTTTGTGGTAAACATTTTTCCTGCTTTTATTTGCAGATCATATGGTTTTCCTCTTCTCTCTCTTTCTCTTTTGGAAAGATTGTTAATATGGTGAATACATTGATTTTTGTGTGTTATATCAACCTTGTATTCCTAGGGTAAACCTCCAATGATTATGGTGTATGATGCTTTTAATATACTTGTTAAAACTGTATCAAGAATTTTTACATCTCTTATCATGAAAGATATTGCTCTGTAGTTTGCTTTCCTTGTAATATCTTTGTCCACTTAAAGCATCTGCCTGCAATGCGGGAGACCTGGGTTCGATTCCTGAGTCGGGAAGTTCCCCTGGAGAAGGAAATGGCAATCCACTCCAGCACTCTTGCCTGGAAAATCCCATGGACAGAGGAGCCTGATAGGCTGCAGTCCATGGGGTCGCAAAGAGTCGGACACGACTGAGCAACTTCACTTCACTTTCACTTCACTTCACTTCACTTCCATTATAAGGCTTATACTGGTCTCATATAATGAGTGTGAAGTATTCCTTTATCTTCAGTTTCTGGCATTTTGTGCAGAATTGGCATTGTTTCTTCCTGTTAGGTAGAATTCACCCCTGAGGCCTTCCAAGTCTAGAGTTATTTTTACCGATAGGTTTTAAACTACAAATTCAGCTCCTTTAGTATGTCTAGAGCTAATCAGGTTATCTAATTTTTCTTGAATTAGCTTTCATGGTTTGTGTTCTTCAAGGACATTTTTCGTTTCATCTCAGTTATCAGAGTTATTGGCATTAATTTCTTCACATTATATAATTATCTTTTTACTATATGCAGCATCTGCAATGGTATCTCTTGTTTCAAATCTTGGCAATTTGTGTCTTTCTTCCTTATCTTTTCTGATTGATCTGGTTATAGGTTTATCAATTTTATTATTTCAGAAATTCACCTCAGTTTAAATTATCTCTCTCCTATATATGCCTGATTTCTTACCTTAGTTATTTCTGTTTTGATCTTTATTACGTCCTTTCTTTTCTTACTTTGTGTTTGGTTTGATTTTAAATTCAATTCCTTAAGGTGGAAACTGAGGTCATTAATTAGAGGTATCACTTCTTTTTTAGTATAGGTGTTTATTACTATAAATTACCCCTTATGTCTTTTGCTATATGATAAGAAATAAAAATTAGGTTATAAAATAATGAATAGTAAAGAATTAAAATATATAATTATTCTGGGAGAATAATCATAGAATTAGTTTATTTGGAGAAACTCCTTGACTTAAATTTCTGAAGTTACTTATAGTAGACCTGATTACAAGATGAAGTTTAAAATGTGTTCAAAAGTATTACACTTCTTTAAGGTGGAGGAATCCCCAGGAGTAAATGAAACAGGATTATATATCAATAAAGGAAGCACATCTCAATAAAATCAGGTCTTTTAAAAAATATGATTTTTGCTAAAACTCATTTTCATCTATTTAAGTTTCAGTAATTGTATATATTTTATGAATATTAAAGGCAAGCTGTTATTTCTATCTAATTCATCTATACAAGAGTAATTGTCTAAAAATTCCTGAACTGAGTCCAACCTAACACACTTGTCTTAACTATGTCATTCTCTAAAATAATTGATTAATAACAAGATATATAATACTTATCAAAGTTGCCCATTTAAATTTGCTAGTTAAATGCAGTAGTGTTAGGGAACCCCCTTTTCCCCCAGGATTATGATAACACACAAAGTGACTTAGAGGCAAACTCATGATGTGATGAATTAGGACAAACTCATGGTGTGATGAATTAGGACATCATACATATGACACTCAAACCATTTGTCAACCTGCTACTGAAACATTAGACCAATTAATTACCAGTCTGATCACTGGGAAGAGTCTTCACTCTTCACTTGGATCATCATTTACAGTCCTTCAGTGATAAGATGTTCACCATCCCCACCTTTGGTCAACTCTGAAGGTCAAGAGTTTCTCTCTTTAGTTTTAATCTCCACTTTTCCTCCATGAAATAAAAATAATATTAATCTTGACTACTGATTTATTTTGAGGCAATAACTAAATTCAGCCTCAAATTCCAGAGTCCACTGAAATTTGTGTGAAAGGACAGAACTATGGGGAAGGATTTGAATGTTAAGTTGTTACCATTGGAGTGTCTTACTGCTCAAAGTCCAGAGGTATTTGATTACTAACCTGAGTGTGTTAGGTTACAGAAACACAGCTTAGTATTTCTAACTCTTCATCTGATAGTCAACAAGGAAGGAAATGTCACTCAGGAAGAGATGTGATTACAAGAACAGGAAAAATTGGGGCAACTTGTTCTCTAGTCTGTGTCACTGGCCTCATTTGTTTCAGAGCTGTGATATAAGATATTTAAAGCACTTGAACAATTTTTTTTCCTTGATCAATGTTTTGAGGTATAAACAAAGGAGCTCTTAGGGACAGTCTATGAGGATGTTTGCCTAGTCACTAATTCAGGTTGGTTCCTCTCTAGAGTAAGTTCCTGCTCAGGTATGGATAAAATTTCCCTTATTTTTCATCTGAAATGTGCCTTGGAAACACTTAGTCCACTTTTCTTATTACTTCTTTCTATCAGTCTTCTTTTTAGGAAAGTAATCTTGCAGCAGGGGGCATTGCCTTACAATCTGGCTGTGTGTATGTTTTGGGGGTGAGGAGGTGAGACTTTAGGACAGGATTTGGACCATTTATATCCAAGAAATCTTGGTTGTCATTTTACAAGCTATTATTTTTACTGTTAGGGAGAGGGCATTATATAAAAATCTGCAGACTTGTTGAGCAAGGCTATATAAAGCATGTCATGCAGAATACATTGAACTGTCTTGGGAAAAGGACTTCCCTTTTGTAATTGAAGTGTTCTTAATTGTTGGGTGTAGTAGTACAGAGCTTAAAGCAGCCTCTTCTTTTCTCTTTTATCTCCATCTATTGATTCTGGTGCCGTCTGGGGTGAAAAGATATATCTAATTCCTCTTTGTTGTATGGATCTTTAGAAGCTTTGTGGAGAGCCATTTGTCAGTTTCCTCTCTTTCTGATTAGCCGTGGACAAAGGAAAAAGAAAGAAAGTGAGGGCAGAGGGAACATGTCACCCTGTATTGGAAAATGGCCCCTGTTTCTCAACTGTTTCTTTTGACTGAGATTCTTATAATGTATTTAGGACTGGACTCCCAGGATACAGAGTGATGATCCTTTGTCATTGGTAATTAAGTAATTACCATTTTGCCTGAGCAAAAAAGAGCCCAAACATTTGCTGGGCACCTCAGGAGGAGTTAGTGAGTGGGTTGGTCATCCTTCTTGAAGGCCACTTCTCCACAGCTGGGTTATAACAGTAGCTCATGTGTGGGTTCTCATGGACACTTAAAAAATTCTCCAAAGTCTTTGAATATGTGTCTGTGTGTTAATCACTCAGTTATATCCAACTCTTTGTGACTCCATAGACTGTAGCTTGCCAGTCACCTCTGTCTATGGAATTCTCCAGGCAAGAATACTGGTTGTCATTCGCTTCTCCAGGGGATCTTCCTGACCCAGGAATCAAATCCAGATCTCCTGCACTGCAGGCAGATTCTTTACCTTCTGAGACACCAGGGAAGCCCCTTTGAAAAATGTATTTTCCCCCATTTTAAAGGACAAACTCCATATTTTTATTTCTGAGTCAGATGGGCACACTGAATATTTTTTTCCAATATGAGGCAGCAAAATTATTCTCTAAGCAGCAAGATTATTATTCTATTTGTTCATATTCATCATGTTGGGAATTCCTTTCTAGCTTTCAGTGTAATTATTTTGGTCTGTATTTGTGGATGCTGAGAAAATATCTAATAAATATGGACTCTAGCAAGCATTTTAGAAATGCTGATTTCTCTAAAATTCTTACATTCAAGGAAGCCTGCCTTATTCTCCCTTCCTTCTATCATTTAAGAATAAGGGCGGTGCGTCCACTCACTACCATTTTAGCAGGAGATCTGCTAGCAGCAACTGCTTCTTAAGTTATTTATAGCCTCACCAAAAAATGTGCTATTGCTGTGGTAGGTACATATCAATTTGTATAAGGGTAGAGACACAAATAGGTTTTCACAGACACAAATAAAAAAAGCAGTTCAGGATGCAGGGACTTACAGTAAGACAGACTCGCCAGCATCCAGTGATGTGGAAAGATCAATGAGCTGGAAGTCTCGATGAGCTGGGTTGGACAATCAAGGCTGCCATTAATATGTGGTGTGAGTTTAGACAAGCGACTTGACCTCTTAGCCTCAGTCTTGGCATTTATATACTAAGGAGACACTCTTGTTGCCCTGCTCAAATCCTCTCATATGCATTTTACCATTCTGGACAACATTTCCCTCATCTTCTGCTTGCTTTGCTTCTACTGGCAGCTACCTGCCACTTACTATAGAGGAAAACCTTTGGCTCATGGCATCTCTTGCTTCATCCTTACTCACAGAAATGCCAGGAGTTTACATGTCCCCCAGTAGGCACACCAAGCCTTTATTCAGTGATAGGCTGATCTATTGGTATGGAAGCCAGGCTACCTTGCCTACAGAGTGGCTGCATTCTGAAGGTGTAATGTCCTCCAGGATTTCCTATGCTATTGGTTGAACTGTAATTGAAATCTCAACTTTGTCTCTCTGTCTCCCTTTCCTGTTCTTCTTCTCTCACTTCCTTACTTGCTTCTCCGGGGAATATTTAAAAACCACTTGCACCTAAACCCGCCTTTCAGGATCTGCTTCTTTAGAAACCTACCAACCAACGGTTCAAAGTTAAATATTCAATCATCGTAGTCTTCTTGCTGTTTTATTATTTGTATAGTGCTTTAACAGTTGCATAAGTTCTTATAATGAGATTATGTAGTTCTTCAGAATACATGCCTGTGTTAGTGAGGGTAGATATATTTGAACCCTTGAGGTCCAGATTGAAGTGAAAAAAAAAAAGTTACTTTTCCACTTAATGTTTACTTATTTAATCATGGAAATGTAGTAGAAAGGAATTACTGTTGCATGTTCTAGAAGACAAAGCTAAAACTGAGAAAGGGCACATTGTCTAAGTGACACCATACAGTATTTGTCCTTCTGTGATTAGCTTATTTCACTTAGCATACTATTCCCAAGGTTTATCTATGTTTTTGCATATGACAGGATTTTCTTCTTTTTATGGTTGAATAATATTCCATTCTATCTGTCTATCTATAGATTTATTATATATATATGTATCTATTTTAGATACATCTTTCTTGAAGTATCTAAAATAGATTTACAGAAGCGGAAAACAGAATGGAGGTAGCCACATTTGGGGTGGGGGGAGAGAGAGATGGGGAACTGACATCATTTGATTGGCATAAAGTTTCAGCCATACAAAATGAATAAATTCTAAATCTACTGTATCACATTGTGTTTCAGCTAACAATACTGTGCTGTACACACACAAACTTACAAGAGAGTAGATCTCTTATCACAATTAAAAAAAAAAAAAGAATACATCATTTGTCTACATCTCCACAGAACTTGACTGCAGTATTGGAGCTCAAGTATCCCAGCTCTGAACTAGAAGTCTTCCCCAAAAGAGACAAGGCTGAAGGTAAATTTTTTCCTTGAAACTTTTTGATTTCCTCATCCCACTTCCATCTGCTTGGCACCAATTCCATTAAAACCTCAGTGTTACATGTAATTCTGACAAACTTTAAAATAGTAACTAAGATATTAGCTGTTAGGGACTCAAGGAGCATCAATAATTAAAGGGGGTGCTTTAAGATATCCAAAGCTTTATTGTTAAAAGGTATCAAGGGGGTTCAGGATTGGGAACATGTGTACACCCATGGCAGATTCATGATGATGTATGACAAAACCAATACAGTATTGTAAAGTAAAATAAAATAAAAAATAAAAATTAAAAAAAAGAAAGATTAAAAAAAAAAAAACTAGAAAGATGCTGGACAAGGTTTTTACTCAAGTTCTAAAATCATACCATAGATGTAACAGAAAGAGCATAGGAACCATATTTTTGCCTATCTTCATGTTTGAATTGAGGTTCATTCATCTTTAGAAGGAAACAATTTGGCCTTTTCTTTTATGACAAAACCATGATGATTTTGTTTCTTCTCTAATGTCAACTTTTCTGAAACAAAACTGTCTGACACTTTGAAGAAGCCAATTTGCAAAGTAAAGATATTTTCATAAAAAAGAGTGGGAGAGAGTCAGTTAAGGTTCAAGGAAAACTTTATTTTAACTAGAGTCTCACAGCAGGAATAAAACACTCAAGGGGTTTAGGTTCCAAGAAGGGAATCATGCAGGCTTCTCAGACAGAAAAGAAGAAAAATTAAACTTAGAGTTGCTTAGAGGTTTTGAATGGGTGATTAGCACCTTTCTTCTCTGCAACTGTCAACCAACTGACTTCCTAATCAACCCAGATATCAGAAAAAAAGATAAAGGCTTTAAAGCATTGGCTCTGCTCTTAGAGTATGAAGATTTCCTGGGGAAGTTGGTTTCTAAGGCAGATGCTGGGCCAAGTGTCTGCAAGTTCTGTTTTCTCTTGTTAGGGGTATAGTCCAGAAATCTGCATATATGACAATCATGGGGATTGTTTCCATGCGCCTCACATCTGGGAACAAAGTAGGTGACATATTACTCATGCATGCTCAATCATATCGGACTCTGCAACCCCATGAACTGTAGCCCACCAGGCTTCTCTGTTAAAAGAAGTTTGGGGGCAAAAATGCTGGAGTGGTTTGCCATTTTCTTTTCTAGGGTATCTTCCCAACACAGGGATCGAACTCACATCTCTTGCATCACCTGCATTAGCAAGCAGATTCTTTGCCACTTACCACCACCTGGGAAGCCCTTGAAGTGAAGCTGACACTTCTAGCGAAGTGAATGTTGCTCAGTTGTGCCCAACTCTTTGCAACCCCATGGACAGTATAGTCCATGGTATTCTCCAGGCCAGATACTGGAGTGGGTAGCCTTTCCCTCTTCCAGGGGATCTTCCCAATCCAGAGATAGAACCCAGGTCTCCTGCATCACAGGTGGATTCTTTACCAGCTGAACCACAGGGAAGCCCAAGAATACTGGACTGGGTAGTCTATCCCTTCTCCAGCAGATCCTTTCAACTCAGAAATCAACTGGGGTCTCCTGCACTACAGGTAGATTCTTTACCAGCTGAGCTATCAGGGAAGCCCAGGAAACCCTTAATACAGGCCAGTATTCTGATAAGGACTCTTTACAATAGAGTCATATTGTTTAAGGCTGAGGCCCCAGAATCATACCCTTGCCCCTCCCTGGAATAAAAAACTAGTTACTCCTGTCTGAGTTTCAGGAAAAAAGAAATTTAGTCACTCAGTAGTGTCCAAATCTTTGTGAGCTCATGTACTAGAGCCCACCAGTCTCCTCTGACCATGGGATTTCCTAGGCAAGAATACTGGAGTAGGTTGTCATTTCCTTCTCCAGGGGATCTTAGTGACCTAGGTATTGAACCCATGTTTCCCACATGTGCAGGTGGGTTCTTTACTTCTGAGTTTCAGGAGCAAGCTACAGAGAAAAAAAAAAAAAACAACTGTTTAGGACTGACTGGGCCAAAGATGGCAGAAGATTTGACTTCCAATGGACCTTGAGACTCATTATGTGCTCATGGTAATATATTAGGTAAATGACACACCAACCAGCCCCAGGATAGCTGACAGTTGCCATGACAGCTACCAGAAAAGACATACAAAGACTAAAAATAAGAATTGCAAAGCAGTGGAACATACACACACTGGAGTATGACTCAGCCATTAAAAAGAATACATTTGAATCAGTTCTAATGAGGTGGATCAAACTGGAGCCTATTATACAGAGTGAAGTAAGCCAGAAAGAAAAACACAAATACAGTATACTAACATATATATGGAATTTAGAAAGATGGTAATGATAACCCTGTATGCGAGACAGCAAAAGAGACACAGATGTATAGAACAGTCTTTTGGACTCTGTGGGAGAGGGAGAGGGTGGGATGATTTGGGAGAATGGCATTGAAACATGTATAATATCATATATGAAATGAATCGCCAGTCCAGGTTCAATGCATGATACAGGATGCTTGGGGCTGGTGCACTGG